>OX377618.1:104445359-104766816 GCA_947397865.1 Polietes domitor
TTTTGAATTTTGAATTTTGAATTTTGAATTTTGAATTTTGAATTTTGAATTTTGAATTTTGAATTTTGAATTTTGAATTTTGAATTTTGAATTTGAATTTTGAATTTTGAATTTTGAATTTTGAATTTTGAATTTTGAATTTTGAATTTTGAATTTTGAATTTTGAATTTTGAATTTTGAATTTTGAATTTTGAATTTTGAATTTTGAATTTTGAATTTTGAATTTTGAATTTTGAATTTTGAATTTTGAATTTTGAATTTTGAATTTGAATTTTGAATTTTGAATTTTGAATTTTGAATTTTGAATTTTGAATTTTGAATTTTGAATTTTGAATTTTGAATTTTGAATTTTGAATTTTGAATTTGAATTTTGAATTTTGAATTTTGAATTTTGAATTTTGAATTTTGAATTTTGAATTTTGAATTTTGAATTTTGAATTTTGAATTTTGAATTTTGAATTTTGAATTTTGAATTTTGAATTTTGAATTTTGAATTTTGAATTTTGAATTTTGAATTTTGAATTTTGAATTTTGAATTTTGAATTTTGAATTTTGAATTTTGAATTTTGAATTTTGAATTTTGAATTTTGAATTTTGAATTTTGAATTTTGAATTTTGAATTTTGAATTTTGAATTTTGAATTTTGAATTTTGAATTTTGAATTTTGAATTTTGAATTTTGAATTTTGAATTTTGAATTTTGAATTTTGAATTTTGAATTTTGAATTTTGAATTTTGAATTTTGAATTTTGAATTTTGAATTTTGAATTTTGAATTTGAATTTTGAATTTTGAATTTTGAATTTTGAATTTTGAATTTTGAATTTTGAATTTTGAATTTTGAATTTTGAATTTTGAATTTTGAATTTTGAATTTTGAATTTTGAATTTTGAATTTTGAATTTTGAATTTTGAATTTTGAATTTTGAATTTTGAATTAGTTATACTCTTATCTTACTAAATATTTGTGTTTGTTTATATGGATATTACTTTGGTGATCTCAATACCGAGATCTGAATTGCCAGTTCTGTTATAATGAAGGCCGTCTTCGACTTCACTTAAAAAAAATATTCTTAAAAAAAATATTTATGACGAATTTCCGGGATTACGTTATCATATACCGGACCTATTTTTGTCTTAGTTGCTACTTTAAATTTTTCTGGTCAGTCCGATCATTGCATTCCCTCTGGTACACATTCTATCGTCTAACTCGACGTAATCTCATCGTTGTGGAACAATTTTGCCGTAATGTTCGGTATCCGATTAAGATCATTTGTCACTGGCCTAAGGAACCCAAGTACGCTCGGCACAGCTCCAACATGCTACTAGTATGGGTACCCCAGACATGGTTCAATGATTCGAATGTGTACATGCACTGGGTCGGAATACTTATAATTGTTCCAATACCTGAGATCCCCGACCAGATGCATCTTCGTTGTGCTAGATACCTTTCTATGACCTCACGAACGATTACACATATAGTGATGACATCACTTATATTCACACAGAAAATAGTTTTGTCCTTATTACTATTATTACACTCGTTTATATCACAGTTCAGTTTCCCTGCTGTCTTCATATCACAGATTCTACAGCTTGATGTCCTTTGCGTGACATTTTCCCAGAGGTTTCCCTGTAGGTTCTCAATTTCATATATATTGTTACCAATGGGTCTCACAATCCGGCATTTGACGAATTTTGGAGCAAATTTTGCATTAAAATTTTTCTTGAAATCGCTTAATACGAAATTTCGCTTAAAAATCTCCTGTCCTGGTATTAAATTCAAAATCCGTGCCCTCCTATTATACCTATCGGCGCTCTTCTCATAAGCTAGATGCATGTTTTCTCGAATTTTCTCTCTTATCAATTGCAATTTGTCATGCCTGTCCATATTTTTCAATTCGTGATCAGTTAGAGAACCTAGTTTTCTCGCCAGTTTGTAGTCTGATCCACTGGTGTATAAGTGGTAGCCGAACAGTGCAAAGAATGGGGTCGTACCAGTTGCTGCATGGATGGCAGTTCGTAATTCGCATTCAATTTCCGATAGGTACAAATCCAAGTCGCGGTGATCTGTCTCCAGATAGGATCTTATAGCTGCCAACACGGATTGGTTAACCCTTTCGGAGGCGTTTGACTGCGGGGCGTACGGGGCTATTTTAATATGGTTTATCCTATACGTTTCTATCAGGTCCATGAATTGCTTGGAAGTGAACTGAGCGCTGTTGTCACTATGGATAGTCTCAGGGACCCAGGAAGTCTATATAGATTTTCTGAAATGGGCGGTCCGTAATAAACTCCTGCCCAATTGTTGGTAGTAAATGCTGGTTTGCCGGTTTTGACTCTTTGCAAGTCTGACAATTAGAAATGTATTGTCTAACTTGAGCCGTCATTTTTGGCCAATAGTATAACTGTCTTAATCTGTTCAACGTTTTTGTTACTCCACCATGCGATGTAGTAGCCGGGTTGTGTGCTTTCTCTATTAATGTAAATGTTAAGTTTTCTGGTACCCACAATTTCCAATTTACCTCAGAAAACTCCTCTCTATCGAAATTTGTTCTTTTAAAAATCATCCCGTCCCTTGGTGTCATCTGAAACTTCTCATTCTTCTTTACCGTATCTGTCAGGGCCGATGCAATAGAGGCAAAATCTTTGATGAATCGCCCTTACCAACCTGCTGTACCCAAAAAGCTTCGAACTTCGCGTGGGGATTTTGGGTTTCGTATTTTTCTAATCGCACTAACTTTTTCCGGGTCTGTCTTGAGCATTCCCACACCGATTGTGAAACCAAGGTAGCGGAGCTCCTGGAAACAAAACATACTCTTCTTCTTAGTCAATCCTGCTTCTACAAGACATTTCGCGAATTGTTTTAACATCCTCAAATGAGTCTCGAAACTTTCAGAGATAATCAAGAGGTCATCCAGGTATACAAATACGTTCGTTTTCAGCCGGGCCGGAATGACCCTGTCCATCAGCCGACACAGTCGTTGAGCCGCATTGCACAACCCAAACGGCATTACCCGAAACTGGTACAGCGGTCGACCTATTACTGTAAACGCAGTATATGGTTTAGATTCCTCTTCCAGTTCTATTTGCCAAAAGGCATGCTTCAGGTCGACGCTGCTAATGTAATGAGTTTGGTCAATGCGACTCAAGATGCCATCAATATTCTGCAAGGGATATACATCCTTTATCGTGACCGCATTTAGTTTTCTTGCATCAAGACAGAATCTATTCTTCCCCGGCTTACGAACTATTGTCGTCCTATTATTCCACGGACTTTCGCTCTCTTCAATAACGTTCATTTCTAGCATTTTGTCGATTTCCTCATAGACAATCTCTTGCATTGCCGGTGACAGCGGATAATGTCTTTCTTTAACCGGGACTGTCCCTTTCTCTAACTGTATACTATGTTTTTCCAATTTGGTACGTCCAAGTCCTTTATTCTCAAATGACGGAAACTGTTCAATTACTACCTTTAGCTTGATTTGTTGTTCTGGCGTAAGAACGTGTACTTTTTGTTTCCCATTCTCAAAATGCTCCTGATTTTTTCCATATCAATTTCTTCAACTTGTATAACATCTGGTGCTAATCCATAGGCTAACCAAAAGTCTACTTCCAAATACAAGCTTTGCTCGAGGTCTGGACAAAGGTAGAACCATATATTTTCCGTTTTTTCCTGTATTTGACCGCAAGATCTACTTTCCCTAGAATCCTACACTGTTTACCACTTGCAGTATTGACTTTGGCATAGTTGGTATAATCGGTAGGTCCAGTTCTTCTATCAACTCACGACATCCTTTTCCCACCAAACTGACTGATGCACCGGAGTCTAGTAGTCCTTTTAGTTGTTTGCCATATATGTGTATCGTGGCATATGGTCCATTGTCATGACCGCTTGTACACTTTCTCATCGACTTTTCCACTTTTCGTCTTAATTCTTTTCTCTATTTAGCCTTTTCTCTGATTTTCGAAATTCTTTTAGATGTTTTTTTGTACATTTCGTATTTTTGATTGTTTGTCCGCGTTAGAATTTGTCACGAAATATATATTATCCTGTTTTCTAAATATTTTTCCTCTAACTTGCTCATAATATTCTCGCCTTGTTTCCAATGGCAAGTAGTGACGTATTTTTCGATATTCTAATTCGCGAGGTTGTCCCTCGAACGATGGTCCCCCGGGTTCCCAGCGTTCCTCCTCGGGTTTCTCGACTTACAATTTGGGCATTGTGGTGAAATGACGTCCGGCTTACCGCATCGATAACAAAATCGGTGCCATTCATTTGACGGACATGCCATGAATATGTGACCAGGTTCCCTACAGTTCCAGCATATCAACCCAGAAACTGCCGCTATTTCATGACTTCCCTGATCATCCTGACACTCATAGCCCCCAGTTTGGTCATAATAGACCTCGTTTGCTTACCTCTGTATTCGCGTTGGACCCGCTGAAGGTTTGACTTTCTTGCGTGAATACAGCCTCTCTGCCTCCAAACATTGTATACGGAGTTGTTCAACCGAAACTTTCCTTTAGATTCGTTTTCACCAACCTTATCATCTCATATTCCGAAATCGGGTGTTCTAACTTGGAACGGATACCATTTATGGCATAAAAGAACTCATCAATGCTCTCGCCTGGTTGCTGCTTCCTCTCTACTAAATCTCTCATGATTTCGCGATATGAACTCGGTGCTTTATATAGCGTCAATAATGAGTGTGTTAGCGCTTCCGAACTTGTTACTTGGTCCGTCTTTACTTGCAACCAGAACCAGTCCCATGCGGGTCCTTTGACTAACAAATGGAAGTCACGCAACATCTCAGAATCTGGAATTCGATGTTGTGTCTGCAAATAACGCACACGAAAAACAAAGTCGTCTACTGGCAATCTCTTCTGGTTCCCGTCAAAAAACAGACCGAATTTTTCAACCCTACTTGATCTTGCCTCTCCGTGGTCTATATTTTGTGACTGAATTGTTCGTACGTTTTGTCTGTGACCTGAGAATGCCTCCTGTAGTCCTCGTTCTCCCCTTTGTCCTGTCGTATTCGGTTGTGAGTGTGGATATTGTGGGATATCATATATAGGGCCTAATTGATGCTGACTTTTTTCCACCCTAGAATTTGCCCCATTATTGAACTCGCCTGCCAGGATTCCTGCTCACGGACAATAACCTAACTGCCTCATTCAAATTGGCTATGGCATCGGAAACCCTGCTCATTTCCCTATGGACGCGCTCTTGAATTGCTCCTTCTATATTGCGCTGAAGATTGTTTACACTGTCTTGGGCCATTTGCCTCGCCCCCGGACCTATATCATCACATATCATATTTGTTGCCATTGTTCTTTGTTGAGCGTGAGATCTTAGGTATTTATTCTTAACCACTGGCGTAGATCTGTTTAAAAGAAATGCTTCAGACGACTTGTTTGCTTTTTCCTTTCCTGTTGGGTACTCATTCACGAAGACCTTTCTGACATTAAAACACAAAAAAAACTGATATTGTACGAATAAACTCTGACAATCAAATAATTCTAAACAAAATAACAAGAATACATAAACTGCCAAAAAAACGTAATCTATCTTAAATTTCACAAAAAATGGCAATAATAAAGCTATTCTAGGGGTATTTCGTGATTGAAGTATTTAAACCGTATGTGTGTGGTATGATTTCTTTAAAAAAATCTAAACATGAACGATGTCCTCTTACGAGGGAGATTTGAATATTGCACGTAGTCATTTCCTAACTAAAAATTTATTTTTTGTTTCTATTTTCAGTTTTGCGATCCCTAGTACATCTGTTCTTCACCTTCTTCTGTGACCAAAAGGATACTAGCGATCAGGATTACCTACAATACATTTCCCTCGGAACCATTCGTTCCAAGAGGATATTGCACTGTTCCCTAACATCAAAATGAAACACTGAAACAAACAACAAAAATGTAAAAAAACACTGAAACTATTTTCTAAATAAAAACTGGGACATCCGACAATACAAACAAATTAAATTCCTTTGGCTCAATTGTGATATTGCACTTTTCCCAGGTTTGTACTTGTTGAAAATCAAACCTATAATAAAACTAACTTAATCCTAATATTGCACATCTAATGGTCACTAAAATGACCTTAGGCTACATCCTAGGAGATGTAGTTCTATTATGTTTAAATCCCCAATGGGCTATTGCACTTCTCCTTATTGGGATGTTGTAGATGTATATGTAGATGTAAATATATACATTTTATATTTTTATTTTCAGTTTATGTGGAAACTTCTTGCTTTCATTGGGCGACATTCTGTTACGGACCACTTTACAGGCGCTAGAGATGGCATCACGGCAGCTCAATCAATACATCAGGGAAGGTCCCATCCCGCCATGCTCTAGCCCAGTGACCGAACAGCTAGTGAGATTTTTTTAACAAATAACAAAAAATACTAACACAAAAACGTACAACATTCTCACCAGGAAACTTTGGTGTTATTTCCCACCGATGCCCACTCTACCTCGATCCGTGCTCTCCAGTATACTTATTTAACCGGATCCCATTTAACCACACACAATCTATCGGTCTAAAATCACCCCATCACTTTTCTCCCCCTAGAACAAAAATAAATCTATTCCATCTTCTGTTAAATTTCTTTTCAGGATAAATACATGATTTTATTGATAATTTTAAACACTAACTATACGCCTATTATTTTTTTAGAATGACAATCTTAACCTAACACAAAAATTGACTAACAAATAGGACCTACAAAGTTTCTTCCTTTGGCCACATTCAGCCACACAAATCACAAACTCAACCTACTCGAAATGCCTACCTAAAAGAGCTCTCTTAGTCGGGGTCTCGATGGTCAAAGTGTCCAAAGATTTGACATTGGCTATTCTACGTGGAAACTTTGCTAATATCTCACAAACAAACAAAAATTTTTTTGGAGAAACAAAAAATCAAAGACAAAAATTATATATATATATATATATATATATATATATATATATATATATATATATATATATATATATATATATATATGTAAGAAAGGTAAAATAAAAAATCGCTATGCTACGCTATGGCTATGCACACTTTTTGTAGAAAACTATTGTTAAAAACACACAAAAAAACACAAAATCACCTATTTCTCGAAACTTACTTTCTGTATAGTGTTACGCACACAAAACAAATATTTGTTTCGCCCGATTTTCCTCGCTCTCAGTTGTAGATTCTAAAACAAACACACTAATTTTACACAATTTACTCAAAAAAAATTAATACACCCGAAAACTCACTTAAAACTTTTCACACAACACAAACGTCGATCCGCACAACACCACAACTGAAACCTTATGACGCCTTCTTCTTCCTCTGCACCCCCTTTTATTACCCATTTTCCCGAAGGCGTCATCATCCTTCCAGGCGACATCTTTTTTTATTAGGTATCGGATTTCATCAATCCTGACATTTATTCTTTTATTTCACGTTTTGCGTAAAAATTAATTTTGGCGGTTTTAATTTTTATGAATGGGTTGTATTTGTACGATAACACGGTGCACGTCGTTGGCCTTCTCTCTGGCAACCCAAATCGAACACCACATTACCGGCCTATACAATCCGTCAAACGTAAGATGTCACCCATACACACCTACCTTCATACATAACCAAAACAAAATGACAAGTGCAGGCTGAACGACACAACACGTGAGTATATTAAAAATTATTTTTTCTAGTTATTTCCTAATTCTGTTTTCTTTTAAAATAAAATAATCTTTCCACTTTAATTTTCTTTCTCTTCCTGCCCACAGCATAAGGCGCTCGCAGGCCGCGAATACATGTCCGACGCTTCGGAGCAACCTGGGCAAACCTGATGCCAGCTCCTGCCGAAAAAAAAAACAAAAAAAATGGAAAAAAGGTGAGTTTACACCCATACATAGTTTTCTTGGCTGATCATGTTTTCATACATGTATCTTTTCAGGTCCACATATCTCCTCAAATGGATGATTTAGCGACCTAACCTCTCATCGTAACCAAGCGGGCCGACTCCCAGAACGCGCCACTATTAAGTGATTTATATTTTATATGCATTTCAACATGGTTCTTCCTCAGTTTTGGATAATTTTCAAGAAGACTGCTTACTTCTCTATTTTTCTGCTAGAGATTTCCCTCCAAAATTATTTGTCATTTTTTGCCCACCTCACGCAAAAAATTGCAGTCTAGAAACAAAAAAACTAACTAACTTAACTTTTTATTTATTACTTTAAGGGCATGCTAATTTTATTTGTGCATATCATTATTTGTGCTGCAGCTTCAGACTGTATAATGTATATGTGCCAATGGATATATGTATAGCTAAATTATTGACACTAACTGACAGCTTAAACCGATCGTTACCGCTAAATTCAGATTATTTTGTTATTGTAAAGGACTGGGAGTAAAATATATAAAAATATAAAAATCTAATGCTTTTCATTAACATTTTTCTCAGACTAATTAAAATATAATACTCGGTGCAACAACTTTCAGCAGCCTGCAAACTTTAAGACAGTATGGCTGCTGAAGCAAAACTGCAGATAATCTCCTGTTATAGCAGAAAAGTTTCTGCTGATAGATAGCAAACAATGTCTGCTGTTAATAGCAGACTTGTATATTAAATTATTTTACAAACATGGAGTCAGTGACGTCATTTTTCATCCGATATTCACCATTAAGGTATCATTCGAAAAGTATTGATTCCTTCTATTTATTTTACATAATACCTCTTACAAAATGTTTCCAAGAAATATGAGTATTTAGCTGTCACCTTGGAAAACCACAAAAAATCAATGTAAACGTCCACTAATACGACCAATGAGTTATTCTAGACAAGAGTAAACATTTTTATTTAAAGTGCTTCCAAGGATCTGGTAATTCAGAAAAAAAATTTGAACAAAAATCCAACATAAAAAAAAACACGGGAAAAACATTACTGCTGTAACAGCAGACTTTTTCTGCTGAAAAAGAGAAAGTAGATTTGCTGCTCTAGCAGAGGGATGTTTGCTGTTTTTAGCAGACTTTTTTCCTGCTGTTACAACAGCCAATTGTAGCTGTTTCAGCAGCATGTTTCTGCTGAATGGAAGCATTTTTTTAGCGAATTACGCAGCCTAACCCCTTTTTTAAATAAAAAATAAACACATATCCATATTTTATTTTCGATTCGTGGCTGCTCTCACGGTGACGTCAAGTAGTGTCGTTAGGCACCCTTTTGAATTAAATAAGCACTACTTTAAAACTATTTGTCCAGATTCTTTCACACACCACAATTTTTACTAATCTTTATTATCCGCTGCATATATTACTTTTTGTATCTGCACTAACTTCGTACACCTCTCCTCTAGAATGTTGATTAACAACGCCTAGTTGTACGGTGTTTACAGATTTGAAAAATATGCAATATTTGCAAAAGACGCTATGGCGTTGACCGAATATCCTTATAATCTTATACATTCCGACCCACTAATATTATTGGTAAATATTTTAGTTCCAGCTGTGAAACTGTCTGCAATAAAAGGAAACATTTGATGCATGTAATTTGTTCAATGAAACTTTTGATATTTTTCGTATTTTATTCGCGGTCTTTTGGTTCATAATAGGCAAAATTGTTTGCGGGAGTAAAGTAAATATTAACAACAAATTCAATGAACAACATTGTCTAACACATACAAATATTACATTGTAATTCCAGCGGAAGCTTTCGTTTCTTTTGGCAGCAACTTCATTTATTTTGTATTTCGCTTGTTTTATTTTTTCTGTTCTATTCTGATCTGTTGTTTTTTTTTTGGTTTTGAGGTTTCACTTTTTAGTAGCGTCGGGCGACGAGCGTCTGGCGTTCTCGATGCGTGACGCCGATAGCTATGTTATAGCCTTGTCACACTGCATGAAATCACTTTGATTTCTTGTGAAATCGACCCTGTCACACTGCAATATTTTGACATTTGATCGATTTAGGTTGTCAAACGTCAAATGTAAACAAAACAAAATGTCAACAATAGCCACGCGGACCATTCCACAAACAGGAAAAGTGATAACATCATGTGACAATCTTTCGTTGGACGTCCTATTGGGTGGTAGTTTTCCCATTGGCTCAATATGTCTGATCGAAGTAGACAAATTTGTTAGTATTCGCCATTGTACGTGTATGTACGTGGGTGGCCGAAGGAGATCCTTGCAAAGATCTTCGTTGGTGAGCCAGGGGTGAGTGAGTAGTGTCCGACTTGAATGGAAGATGGGGGGAAGAAGTCTTGCAAATGTACAGCTCAGAGGCGATTATGAATTCTCTTCAGTTAGAATATGTGTACACACATACACATATTTGTATAGGTGATTTTTTAAGAGCTTGATAACTTTTTTTTTAAAAAAAACGCATAAAATTTGCAAAATCTCTTCGGTTCTTTATTTGAAACGTTAGATTGGTCCATGACATTTACTTTTTGAAGATAATTTCATTTAAATGTTGACCGCGGCTGCGTCTTAGGTGGTCCATTCGGAAAGTCCAATTTTGGGCAACTTTTTCGAGCATTTCGGCCGGAATAGCCCGAATTTCTTCGGAAATGTTGTCTTCCAAAGCTGGAATAGTTGCTGGCTTATTTCTGTAGACTTTAGACTTGACGTAGCCCCACAAAAAATAGTCTAAAGGCGTCAAATCGCATGATCTTGGTGGCCAACTTACCGGTCCATTTCTTGAGATGAATTGTTCTCCGAAGTTTTCCCTCAAAATGGCCATAGAATCGCGAGCTGTGTGGCATGTAGCGCCATCTTGTTGAAACCACATGTCAACCAAGTTCAGTTCTTCCATTTTTGGCAACAAAAAGTTTGTTAGCATCGAACGATAGCGATCGCCATTCACCGTAACGTTGCGTCCAACAGCATCTTTGAAAAAATACGGTCCAATGATTCCACCAGCGTACAAACCACACCAAACAGTGCATATTTCGGGATGCATGGGCAGTTCTTGAACGGCTTCTGGTTGCTCTTCACTCCAAATGCGGCAATTTTGTTTATTTACGTAGCCATTCAACCAGAAATGAGCCTCATCGCTGAACAAAATTTGTCGATAAAAAAGCGGATTTTCTGCCAAATTTTCTAGGGCCCATTCACTGAAAATTCGACGTTGTGGCAGATCGTTTGGCTTCAGTTCTTGCACGAGCTGTATTTTATACGGTTTTACACCAAGATCTTTGCGTAAAATCTTCCATGTGGTCGAATAACACAAACCCAATTGCTGCGAACGGCGACGAATCGACATTTCACGGTCTTCAGCAACACTCTCAGAAACAGACGCAATATTCTCTTCTGTACGCACTGTACGCATTCGTGTGGTTGGTTTAATGTCCAATAAAGTAAACTGAGTGCGAAACTTGGTCACAATCGCATTAATTGTTTGCTCACTTGGTCGATTATGTAGACCATAAATCGGACGTAAAGCGCGAAACACATTTCGAACCGAACACTGATTTTGGTAATAAAATTCAATGATTTGCAAGCGTTGCTCGTTAGTAAGTCTATTCATGATGAAATGTCAAAGCATACTGAGCATCTTTCTCTTTGACACCATGTCTGAAATCCCACGTGATCTGTCAAATACTAATGCATGAAAATCATCATTTTGTACAAGATCTGTTTTGTGAGGAAGAGATCTTAACATTGTGTGAATGTGAGTGTAGTTACCCAATAAGCACAAAGTCGGACTCGGATCCGATTCGGATCCGATTTGAGTCCGACATCTCGGTTTCTCGCTTTCTCTGTTCCGATTCGGATCCGATTTGAGTCCGAGATGTCGGACTCCGCTTTCTCTGTTCCGATTCGGATCCGATTTGAGTCCGAGATGTCGGACTCCGCTTTCTCTGTTCCGATTCGGATCCGATTTGAGTCCGAGATGTCGGACTCCGCTTTCTCTGTTCCGATTCGGATCCGATTTGGAACAAAACGATGTCGGAACCAACATCGAAGTGAGTTCGGATCCGATATCATTTCGAAATCGGACTCAATTCTCGGTCCGATATCGAAGAGGGAATTGCTCCCGTTCTCGTGACCGATCTCGAACCGAAATCGGACCCGATCTCGAAACCAAATCAGAGAAGTCGGAACCGATTCGGATCCGATTCGGATCCGATGTGCTTATTGGGTATGTGCATGACTCAATTTTGTGTATGTTGTCCTGAACTAGCATGCCATGGTCAGTAATTATGAGGATACAAACCTAAAATAAAATGCATAAATATTCACATGCAAAGACGAACGCTATCAGTATTGATAAAATCTTTGAAACCATGGTATTGAACGGTGAGCTTATATCCATTCAACTCGTTGAATTACAAGAAGATTCTTAGTGTTAAGAATGTGGAGCTAAATAAGGATTATTCAATAGAAGGCCCATAGGACTTCCAATAAGTACGGGTAAAGCATATTTTTGGAGCTGGAAAATATGAATATGTATCTTCCAAAGAGATTCAATACCCTAACGGACGATATAGTTGAGCGCATGGCAAGTGGAAAATATTCAATTTCAAAGATGGCCACGAATGATAACAAGGATCCCAATCAATGCAGTTTGCAGCTGAAGGATGTTTTACACACTCCAATGTTTTTTTCTAATTACAAATAATTTTTAAAATCAAATAAAAAATAAATATGAAATGCAATTTATGTTCGATTTTTGGATAGGATGCTTAAATTGTTTTATATTAGGCATGAATTTCTAGTATTTGTAAATTCGAGGCATATCGGGGGCATCGTTGGGTACATACAACAATATTTTTTCCCGACGGCGGTTTATTCACATATTTGAATGCTTACATTATATTGATGCATGCATAAATCCAAACTCTTCTTGCATGATGATGCACATACAAACATACGTATGTATAAGTAAAGAATTTATAAATTTATAAATCCAAATCATATTAATCGTCACATCAAAAATGATTTTAAGATCAGTACGTATTCATACGCTAACCGCATCACGTTTTGATACGACCTTTTAAAAAGTTCTTAAAAATCAACAGCGATTTATCCATACAAATAATTTTTAACAACAACCATTTTAAAGTTGTTTTGTGCGGACTAAAGTGCGATAAGTCTTAAATATTTAATTTGTCTAAAAAATAAAATGGAATCGCACCAACATATCTATAAAGTGTGCAACAATAGCTTCAATACAAAATGGAGCTATAAACGTCATATGCAAAGTCAACAATGGATGAACCCCCAGCAACAATATCCATACCCCATTCAATATGTGTAAGGTGGGTACGAACTGCCTCAACAACAACACTACGTACATTGGGCGAACCCCCAACTTATGCAATACGAACAACAATATGCAACAATACTACGCACAGTGGTCAAATCCACAACAAGAGTATGTGAATCCGAATGAATGTATGGGATAACAGAATCAACCACAACAAGAGAATATGAATCTGAATGAATATATGGGGCAACAGGAAGAACCACAACTTGATCATAAAACAAGTAAGGAAAGGCTTAAGTCGGACGGGGCCGACTATATAATACCCTACACCACTCCCTGCATATATACATCGCTTTGATTACTAAACCCAGGTATTCCATGGGAGCAATTTTATGTAGTTCATATAAATTATACAGTTACTATCAATTCATCTTTAGTCAAATTTAATGAATATGGTAAATAATAAAGTAATTGATCCAATTTTCCAGCAGATATTTCGAATAATCTATATATATAAAAGAAAGTGTCCGAAGCGATGTAATCCCATAACTCGAGATTGGCCAAACCGATTTTGATGATTTGTACTTTGTTGGAAAGGTATTTTCTCAGCACGGGTTTAAAAAAAAAAAATAAAAAAAGAACTTCAAAATATCAAAATTTGAAAATGTCTGATTTTTACCACCCAGCGTGTTTCGACAGGTTTGTTTTCGATTTTTTTCAATTTTCTTTTTTCATTTACTCGAGATTGGCCAAACCGATTTTGATGATTTATACTTTGTTAGAAAGGTATTTTCTCAGTAGGTATTTTTTTAAAAAGACAAAAAACGTCAAAAAATCAAAATTTCAAAATGTCTTATTTTTACCACACAGCGTGTTACGACAGGTTTTTTTTCAGATAGATGTAGGTCTGGAAGGAACTATAGGCTATAGAATTTTTAAAAATTTGCTCTGTGGGCGGAGGGGGCGTGGCAATAGTGTTTTTGAGAGCTAGAAGGCTGAAAATTGGAACGTATATATTACTGACCACGAGAATGATAAATATGATGCCGAAATTTGGATTTTCATTTTGTGGGCGGGGTGGGCGTGGCAAAAGTGTTTTTGAGAGCTAGAAGGCTGAAAATTGGTAGATATATATTACTGACCACGATAATGATAAATATGATGCAGAAATTTGGATTTTCATTTTGTGGGCGGAGTGGGCGTGGCAAGTGTTTTTGAGAGCTAGATGGCTGAAAATTGGTACATATATATTACTGATCACGAGAATGATAAATATGATACCGAAATTTGGATTTTCGTTTTGTGGGCGGAGTGGGCGTGGCAATAGTGTTATTTGAGCTAGAAGGCTGAAAAATTGAATGTATATTTTACTGACCAGGAGAAAGATCAAGTTGATGCCGAAATTTGGATTTTCGTTTTGTGGGCGGAGTGGGCGTGGCAAAAGTGTTTTTGAGAGGTAGTAGGCTGAAAATTGGTACATATATATTACTGACCACGAGAATGATAAATATGATGCCGAAATTTGGATTTTCGCTTTGTGGGCGGAGTGGGCGTCAAAAGTGTTTTTGAGAGGTAGTAGGCTGAAAATTGGTACATATATATTATTGACCACGAGAAAGATAAATATGATGCCGAAATTTGGATTTTCGTTTCGTGGGCGTGGCAAAAGTGTTTTGGAGAGCTAGAAGGCTGAAAATTGGTACATATGTATTACTGACCACGAGAATGATAAATATGATGCGAAATTTGGATTTTCGCTTTGTGGGCGGAGTGGGCGTGGCAAAAGTGTTTTTGAGAGGTAGTAGGCTGAAAATTGGAATTGGCTAGAAGTATTTTTAAGCTAGAAGGCTGAAAATTGGAACGTGTATATTACTGACCACAGGAAAAAAGTGTTTTTTAGTTAGAAGGCTGGAAATTAGAACGTATATATTACAAACCACGATAATATCAATATGATAAGATCAATATATATTACTGACCACGGGAAAAATGTGGAAAAAGTGTTTTTAACTAGAAGGCTGAAAATTGGAACCTATATATTACAAACCACGATAATATCAATATGATAAGATCAATATGAAACCTGATTTTAATTTTACCATTTGTATTTTGCCTGGCGAAGCGGACGGGGTACAGCTAGTAATATATAATATATGTAAAGTTTAGCCAACATCGGTTTAACATTCGGGAGCAACATTTGTATGAGGGCTATATCTAAATCTGAAACGATCTTACCCACTTTCACCATAGGTTTTTTTAGTTGGACTTTTAGATGTTGTGCCAATTTTAAAGAAAATCGGGTACAATATGTGGTTTCTAAAGCGGAAAAAGTGAAATCGGAAGCGACATTTGTATGCGGGATATATCTAAATCTGAACCGATCTTACCCACTTTCAGCATAGGTGTTTTTAGTTCGATTATAAAATGTTGTGTCAATTTTAAAGAAAATCGGGTACAATATGTGGTTTCTAAAGCGGAAAAAGTGAAATCGGAAGCGACATTTGTATGGGGGCTATATCTAAATCTGAACCGATCTTACCCACTTTCAGCATAGGTGTTTCTAGTTCGATTATAAAATGTTGTGCCAATTTAAAAGAAAATCGGGTGCAATACGTGGTTTCTAAAACAGAAAAAGTGAAATCGGGAGCGACATTTGTATGGGGAGTATATCTAAATCTGAACCGATCTTACCCACTTTCAGCATAGGTGTTTCAAGTTCGATTATAAAATGTTGTGCCAAATTTAACGAAAAGTGGGTACAATATGTGGTTTCTAAAGCGGAAAAAGTGAAATCTGGAGCGACATTTGTATGGGGGCTATATCTAAATCTGAACCGATCTTACCCACTTTCAGCATAGGTGAAAGTTCGATTATAAAATGTTGTGTCAATTTTAAAGAAAATCGAGTACAATATGTGGTTTCTAAAGCGGAAAAGGTGAAATCGGGAGCGACATTTGTATGGGGCTATATCTAAATCTGAACCGATCTTACCCACTTTCAGCATAGGTGTTTCTAGTTCGATTATAAAATGTTGTGTCAATTTTAAAGAAAATCGGGTACAATATGTGGTTTCTAAAGCGGAAAAGGTGAAATCGGGAGCGACATTTGTATGGGGACTATATCTAAATCTGAACCGATTTCCTCCAAATTCAATACCGATGGTCCTTGGCCAGAAAAAATAACTTCTCCCAAGTTTCATGACAATTGCGACCTGTAGAATGCGAACAAGCTTAGATGGACAGCAAACGGACAGACAGACATCGTTAAATCGACTCAGCTGGTGATTCTAAGCCGATCGGTATACTTAAAGGTGTGTCTTGCTCGATTATTTCTTGGTGTTACAAACATTTGGCGTGAAACTAACTTATAATACCCTAGCCCACGAAGTGGTGTAGGGTATAATGACTTATGAGGGGGGACACATTCAAGAGGAAGAACTGCAACAACCACTCCCCTCAACATCTGCAACATCAACAGCTGCTGGAAGAGAAGTGGAGTCAAATCTCCCCTCAACATTGGCAGCAGCAAAGGTAGTGAAAGATTCATCTATCGTTAGAGATGTTGGAGAACAAGTTTTAAAGGCCGTTTATGTTATTAAGAGTGCTTTCAAAAATAGATTTATAACATATGGCTGTCGCAGTCAAAAAAACACTCTTCTTCTAAGTGAATTTGTTAAAGGCAAGAAAGTCCATATTATTCGACTGTTAGAAGACAGTTTAATTAAGCACGTTAGTTTAAAATTTAATATGGAGCTAATAACAGAATATATAAAAAAATCGATGAAACCGAATTGATTGTTATTACACATAGAGGCAGAATGGTTCTGCTGACGAGAGAACACTGCGTGGAGCAGATGGTACAAAAACAGTTGGATGACATAAATATTAAAATGTCCGAATTCCAAGAAGGGGATTCTGGGTGGGCATTGTTAAAAATACTCTGGCTGGACATAAATATAAATGAATCAAGCTTAATAAGAGGTTCCCACTACATTAAAACGCCTAATAAACTAGCAGCAAAAAGAGTTTGTCTAAATATAAATAAAGATGATATGTTATCTTTCAAATGGTGTATAATAGCTGCTTTGGATAAACGAGATATGAACGCAGATCGCTATTTAACCTACAGCATTGCTACTATTGGTTCAGATTAGATTACGAAATGATATCATATTGAACATTAAAGGTTTAAATTTTCTCTTGTCGGTCAAACAAATAAAAATCTTTGAAGCCGAAACATCAGCATTAATGTGTTTGGTTGGCATGATGTTAAAGGGGAAGTTGTTGGACCATATAAATTAATAGTGGAAGAGAGACCAGTCCATATAAATTTATTGCTGTTGGAGAATAATGGACTATACCACTATATATTGGTCAATGACCTTTTAAGGTATTATATTTAAATAAAATTTTGTAGTACTCCACTAAACCACTGCGAAAAACGTTTGCTTTGTTATGGATGCTTGCTTGAAGGAATAAAATGGAATGCAATAGGAATGTAACAGAAATGTCACTTCCAGAAAAGACGGTTTTGGAGTTCACGCAGTACAAAAGGATGCTTGATGTCCCATTTACAGTCTATGCGGACTTTGAGTGTATTATTGAAAATA
Source organism: Polietes domitor (assembly GCA_947397865.1). NCBI lineage: Eukaryota > Metazoa > Arthropoda > Insecta > Diptera > Muscidae > Polietes > Polietes domitor. The sequence goes on from OX377618.1 coordinate 104,463,177, forward strand.
TAGATGAAGAATTAAGTACTAGGAGTACGCTAAAGAGCAAACATATTCCATGTGCATTTAGCTATTACATTAAGTGTAGCTTTAACAATATACACAGGGAGGGCACTAGCGAAACAATTTTAATGAATCTGTATGAGGATTGTACACTAATTTATTACTTCTATTTAAATGTAAAAAATGTATGAATATTTTAACACCCAAAATGCTTCTGAATGTCAAATTTGCAATAAGTCGTTAGGAGGTGATAAAGTACGGGATCACTGTCATCTGACAGGTAACTACAGGGGACCAGCACACAACCAGTACAATTTGCAACATCGTGTGTCTAATTTTATACCATTTTTTTCATAACTTTTCTTCTTACGATTGTCACATTTTTATTAAAGAATTAGCTAAAATTTCAGGGACTATAAAAGTGATTCCTTTAAACAAGGAGTTATATGTATCGCTTTCTCATATATCTCAAAAGGGGGAAAACAGCCATTTAGAATTGAGGTGTTTAGACTCACTAAGATTTATGGCTGAAAATTTAGATACACTAGCTTGTAATCTTCCAGATGATGATTTCCATATCGTTATGTCACAGTTCACAGACATAAACAAATGTGTGCTCATGAAAAGAAAAGGAGTTTTTCTTATGAATATTTGAATTCTTTTGATCGTTTAGATGGCAAAGAACTTCCTCCTCAAGATTTACTTTTCAATACTCTCACTAACAAAAGTTGTTCTGCAGCAGATTATGCTCATGCTAAAAAAGTATGGGAAACTTTCAATTGCAGTACTTTACGCAATTATATGGAATTATATTTAAAAACAGACGTCCTTTTGCTCACCGACGTTTTTGAAAACTTTAGAAAAATGTATAGCTTAGATCCATGTCAGTGTTATACTGCCCCTGGGCTGTCACGGGATGTCATGCTTAAATTTACTGGAGTCTAGTTTCAGCTTCTAAGCGATATTGATATGTATAATTTTTGTATTCGAGGAGGTCTCGTCCAATGTTCTAAGAGACAAAAGCGAATAATAATGGACAAGAAGAAAGACATACGCATAGTAACAAATAGGCAACGAACTAATAAAAATCATCTAGGAGCCAGAGATTGGGTAGCAAAAACAAACTTCCATAGCGTAGCAAATTTTTCCGAATATATGGTAGCAATACAAATGAAAAAAATAAAAACCGTTTACGACAAACCTATATATTTAGGGTTTTGTGTATTGGACTTATTTAAGTACAAAATGTATGATTTTCATTATGGTTTTATGCAGCCCAAATTTGGTAACCAGTTATCCCTAAATTATATGGACACAGACTCCTTTTTTTATGCAATATATAAAGTAGACTTTTATACAAAAATTAACAAAGTAGAAATTGAGAAATATTTTGATACGTCTGAGTATCCAAAAAATATTATATTTAAGATACCACAATTGAATAAAAAAGTATTGGATATGATGAAAGATGAGAATTATGGGAAGAATATGGCCGAATTTGTTGGACTTCGGTCAAAAATGTACTCCTTATACGACCGAAAATGGTGAAGAAGTAAAAGAAATCAAAAAATCCAAAGGTGTCAAAAAATGTGTGCTTGATGAATATAGTATAGCCAACTAGAGAGACAGTATGTTAAATAAAAAAATATATATTGACGATATGTTGACATTCAAATCAAGGATGCATCAAATATACACAAATAATTTAAATAAGGTAACCCTAAGCTACAATGACGATAAGAGAAAAATAGCTTTGTTGAAACTTGGCATACATTTCATATAGAACGGCGTAACGATTTTGGTCGAAATTTAAGTTTAGATCATCATATGGATACGAATATGAATTTAGACGCATTTTAATGTTTTTTAAATTACAGTGATGAAATTTATTTCCTCTTTCTAACGCAAATAAAATGTAACGTGGTCTTTCTCTGTTAGCACTAAGCTTTACGTTCCAATTATGTTTTACTCCTCCCTGGAAAGTTGGGTTGAAATGGCAATCCCATCTTCGGAATGCTATGGGTAAGGATAGTCCATCGTTTATAGTTTTCATAATCTTTATCTTAGATGAATCCGACAGGTTTACATGCGGAATTCTACAGGTTATATTTGTAATCGATAAATTCAATGTTTCGTTTTCATCAGTTGAATAAAATGTGTTGATATCGCTTGAGCTCCGACGGAGAATAAGATCATGCTTACTATTCAGAATCACCTTCTTATAGTCGTCAGCAAAACCAAGTAATAGATGTAGGGGGACGTAAAAATTAAATGCACCCATCGGCAAATCTTTACTATTATTCCATCCAGCATTCCTCATCATATTGCTTTCAAAGTCATTTAATGAAACATAATTATTTATAGTGCTCGATATACCCAAAGAGCGAGTTCGATCAATTTCAACACCGTTTATTTCATAGCGGATTTCGTATGGGCAACACAATTATTTCGTAATTTAGCATTATTAGATAATGCACCCACTTCTGACAGCGTTAGAGAGCCTTCTATATATATATATATATATCTTGATTTTGTATTGTTATTCGTATTTCATCATTATTTTTAAACGATTGGATGTAGGGTACATAACTTTGATAGTCTTTTTTTATTATATTCTCATCTGAGAACTGTCTTTCCAAAACATTCAGTATGTCAGACATTATTTTTTAACTTTAGATTTAGTAATTGCAAAAAATTTCTATTTTCTTCTGTTAAGAATGGTCTTTTAGGCTTGACTGTTTTGTTGCGAATGTTAAATGTCCTTTTTCGATTACTTTATTTTTATAAATTATCATTTCAACTTTGATCTCAGATGTAATCGAAGCGAAATTTCTTCTCCTCGAAAATTTATTAAACGACCTTCCTGGTCAACAATCCAAACGGTAATAGAACTTATTTCTTTGATGTTTATTGCGTTTATTGCAAAATTCTGTAGTAATGCTACATTGTATCTGTATAGCATTCACTTTTAAAATGTTAACACGTTGATTGGATACATGTTTCTTTTCTGCTTTCACTTTTCGTTCATTAAACCCACATTGAACGTTCTCGATCGAAGAAGATTCTATCGTGAGAAGAGTGTATTTCGATTTGTAGAGTATTATTATTTGCTGATATGTCAATAGTTTTGTTTCCATTGGGCTGTTTTTTATACATAACCGTTAAGTAGTCAACGATATCTTCTAATTCATAAGATCCGATAGGAATTTCTATTACTTTGTCACCAATATGGAATAAATTGTTATCATAATCTATATTAGGAATAGAATTGTACGCGTGGAAATCTATAAGACAACACTCATAGTCACCAACCAATTCAATCGGTGGAAAATAGTTTGCGGTCAAGATTGAAGACTTTCCGCTCAAAGCTAATGTTATTGACATTGTGAAGGATGAAAACTGAATGAAAAAGACATATTATGTTCTGTTTTATTATTATTTTTATTTACTTTTTATTATTACAATATTTCAGTTTTACTTATCCAAGAATTATGTTTACCTGAGAAGCCCAACCATTTTACATACGCCCTATCACCTTTAGTTTTAATTACTTTTTCAATCAGATGTGTATTGTGAAATCGAGACGTATCTCCTCCTTGTAGAATCCGCCTTTGATGGGGTTTCCTTTATAATCTTCCAATATGTATGTAACGGGGTTTGTAATTTGTACAGACTTTATTTTAAATATCTCTGTTGTAAAATTTGGTGTATATCCTTTCTCAAAAATATTTTTATATTTACTGATGCGTACGTAATCTCCAACATGAAACTTTGAAGGTTTGAATAATTTTTGATGGCTGTAGACAGTATTCAATAAAGTTTTCTCATTCGTAGAGTTTGCATTGTTTGGAGCCATTCTGATTGTTCTATGTACATTTGCATTCTAGTTTTCCATCAATTTCTTATAAATGTCAATCCAGTGATATGTACCATTATTACTAAATTCTTTCCACATCATTCCCTTCAGAGTTCTATTGAAACGTTCAACAATAGAAGCTTTCATTACAATATTATTCTACGTATAATGATTAATAGAATATTTTGACATAAGTTGTCAAATTTTTTGGTTGAAAAATTCTTTTCCGTCATCAGTTTGTAGATTCTTTGGTATACGACCCAAATAGATTATTCTTTGAAGTGCATCAGAAACATCAGTAGAGTTTTTTGTTTTAGTAGGTTCAACCCAAGCATACTTCGAAAATTTGTCGATAACGGTCAGAATATATCTGTAACCTTTATTACCTTTCATCACAACTCTTCTACGCTGAAAATTTTTCCGAGCTTGAGAATGAAGTTCATTTATTACCGATCTCCTTCCCATCGTCTTTGTTGTCATTCGAGTATGTGTATTTTACGTATAAGCTATTTGCAGCCATGACTTCGTATATATCCTTAATATCACTTCGCAATTCCCGTACTTTCGATTTGCGTCTGTAGGTAAACTCTGTTGACTGCGTCTGCTTCCTCTGTTGGTGGCGCCAAATTTTTGATTCTTTTATTTTGGACGTTAAGGTTGCTATTTTTGTCCATATTGATTCCCAAAAATTTCGGAACATTTTTCTTTAATATATCTATATTATATTTTTCCTTAGAATAGTGTCCGAACTTGTCAACACCCATAGTACGATTGATAGTTTTCTATCAGTGTTAGTAAAAAATATTAGCTTCTCTCAATTCTTCAATTACAGATATAATCTCTTTGTTTTGATTACTATGCCCAGCATTTTGTGATGCTACTAATAGCTTTAATCGTTCTACCACTCATTGGGGCCATTCCAGTATATATAGTTAGGTTTCTCGAGATTTACTTTCATTAAACCTTTGCCCGCGTAAGTAGATTGAAATAAACTTTTGATTTTTTTAGTATATTTTTATCCTTTGTTTCCTTTTATTTGTTCGTCTGGAGCAAAATTTCGTTTGTGTGCGTTTGTCGTCATCAAAATGTTTTTGTAGATTTCTAGCTCAGTTCCATCATAATTTTGGGGTTTTTTATAGAAAAGCAATTCAAACAATTCCGGTGTAAATGCTCAGGATCGATTTCCGATAATTATTTTATCGTTGGTTAATTCCAAACTGGTGTTACCAAATTTCCAAACTCCATTTTTATCTTTATGGGCTCCATATATATAATCCAGTTTTCCAGCTCCTTTCAAAAGTGATAAATCAATATCATAATCTTCGGTTTGAGAATATAATGAATCATCATTCGCATCTTCTTTATCTTCACTTTCGTCGACTTTAGCATCTTCATGTTTAAAGAGCATCTTTGGGGTAATGGGTTCAAATTTATATTATTTATGTACTAGTTTCAAATTTAGAACTTTCATAATGTGATTGGTTTGATTTTATATTAATATCACTATTTAATGTAATTAGTTTTTAACGGTTCTGTTAGTGGTCTAAATGTATTTTCCAATTTGTCTATACTTTGTGCTTCACCAAATTTGATGCTCTTAAATTTATTTTTTAATATTTTTCTAGATTTGATTAATTCTTCCGAAACTTTTCCTTCGTCCATAGTATTGACCAAGTCCACTTTTAACAGAGATATATTCAGATACTGGTAGCGAACAGAACAGCAACTGGTAGCGATCAGATCAGCAACTGGTAGCGAACAGAACATCAACTGGTAAGAACAGATCAGCAACTGGTAGCAACAGATCAGCAACTGGTAGCGAACAGAACAGCAACAGGTAGCGAACAGAACAGCAACTGGTATACACCGATTCAGCAGTTCATCTTTTAGAATAGAGTGGTACGTCCGTTGTATACAAATGTTTCAATATTACTAAAGTTCAGTGAAAAAAATATAAAAACATATTTATCTTTCCAACATTCACGACACATGTCACGAAATTTTTCAAATTTCATATCGGTCCCAACATGATCGCTATATATATATGTTTTGTGTTCAATTCATCTTGTTTAAATATAAATATCATATTAGCGTTGTCGCGTACTAGATGTTTAGGGATACGTGTATACGTTTGACATAAATAAAATGAATCGATATTATTATGTCGTCCCATGCAGAAGTATGATCGAATGTTATTTTGTATTTCACATGCAACGTCATTGAATATCATGATTGAATTTGGTTTTGCCTCATCAGGTGGGATGACATCTGCATTTTCAGAAAACGGATAATACCCCATATTTTGTAAAGGAAATCTAATCATATAAATGTTTGTTCCATGGAAGAGGACTATTAAACAATTTAACTACCATTCCAAATTCATCTACCTGTATATCAGTTTTGAGGGCCTAGAACAAAGTTAGAGAAAAGATTGCAAAGGGGTGATAAAGGCATAAACGAATTGGATGCAGCCTGTAAGGTACACGATATTGCGTACTCACAAACAGAAAATATTGATAAACGCCATCAAGCCGATAGATAACTAGCTGATAAAGCTTGGAGGAGAGTGAAATCTAAAGACAGCACAGTAGGTGAAAGCCAAAACAAAATTCGGCATGGGCATCGAGAAGAAAAAAACAGAATAAGGGATGTGGAAAGAAGATTTTTAACAAAGCTATTAAAAATGCAACCAGCACTTTAAAGAAACAGAAGCCGGAAGATTTAAGCAGTGCCATACAAATTGCACGAAAAGTTATCGGAAAATCGTTTAGAGGGAAGAAGTCACAAGTTACAATTCCAAGTTTTGAGAGTTCCTAAAGTTGGAGGATTTCTACCACTTATACCAATATTAACAGCCCTAGGTGCTCTGGGTGCTTTGGCCAGTGGTGGGTCAGCAATGCAAAAAACAGCTTCAAGAGAACTCTAGAAATAATAAATCTATGGAGGCTATTTCTATGGGTAAAACACTTTATCTCAAACCATACAAGAAAGGATATGGACTCTTCTACGATCGTGTATCAAAAAACTAATAAGGCAACTACCCAGACGACCACTTACTGATGTCGATTTAAAAATATTTGGACAAAAGTAAAGGGTGATTTTTTAAGAGCTTGATAACTTTTTTTAAAAAAAAAACGCATAAAATTTGCAAAATCTCATCGGTTCTTTATTTGAAACGTTAGATTGGTCCATGACATTTACTTTTTGAAGATAATTTCATTTAAATGTTGACCGCGGCTGCGTCTTAGGTGGTCCATCCGCTTAGTCCAATTTTGGCATTTCCACGTTTTTGAGTAACAGAGACCCAATTGGTGCGAACGGCGACGAATCGAAAATTGGTGGTCATCATTAACACTGGCCGATACAGCTGCGATATTTTCTTCAGTTCGCACTCTACGTAAGCGTGTTGGTGGTTTAATGTCCAACAATGTAAATTTGGTGCGAAATTTAGTCACAATAGCCCGAATAGCCGCTTCAGTGGGTCGATTAAACTGACCATAAAATGGAAGCGCGCAATGAACTTTCTTAACAGAGCACGCATTTTGATAATAAAATTCAATAATTTGCAAGCGTTGTTCGTTTGTAAGACGATTCATGATGAAATGTCAAAGCATACTGAGCATCTTTCTCTTTGACACCATGTCTGAAATCCCACGTGATCTGTCAAATACTAATGCATGAAAATCCTAACCTCAAAAAAATCACTCTTTATATTCCATATTTTGTAGGAGTCTACATGAGAGACAGACTCCCAAAAACCCCTCAATATAGAGAATGTAGAATAATTAATTTAGACTCACATGCAGGACCTGAAACACACTGGGTAGCTTACTACAAAAATCAGAATATTATTGAATATTTTGATAGTTTCGGAAATCTCCAACCACCTCTGGAAGTATTGCGTTATTTGGGAGATAATATAACTTACAAATGGGAACCAAATTTCGGTTCTTTCAACTGTGGACATTTATTCTTGCAGTTTATATCTAAATATACATAAATAAAGTGTCAATTCGAAATAAAAGCGATATCTCCGACGTTGTCACCTTCGGTTGCTTTTCAACTCTACCAGTGAAATGTTTAAATTCGACAGAACCGAGATCGCAGTAGTTGGCTTCCAATATTGTCACGGAAATGAGAAGAGTATATATATCAAGGAACTAGCTTTTATGTGTGGAACATCTGTGGTACCAAACTACTTTTTATTTGGACCCCATGTATTGCAAGAAATTTATAAACGGGCTCGATTGGATGGATGGCACATTAGATTATTGCAGTGTTGGATACGTACTTTCCCAACTTACTAGTTTTAAATACATTTTTATCGTTGGAAAGGCTAAAAAAGACTTCTTGAAAAATTATGTTAATAAAAATATTATAAATTTAGAGAATCAAATGAGTTTGAGATATCGAACAAATTATTATACTGGTTGTCCAACTCATAACGACATGAAATACAAATGCGCTCTCAATAATTTGTTCAAAATTTTTGTTTTTATTGAACAGAACGATTGTAAAATTGGTGAATTTGTGATGAAATAAAAGATTAAAAATCAAAATAAATTTGTGTTTCGACGTACAATTTCCAATTTCCAGGGCTCAGGTAGTATGCTATCCAATTGGTGGAGATTTATGGGCACATTGTTGGTGGAATGTCGTCTCAACAACGAACAACTCGGAGACCAACGTATATGTTCAGATATTGGCTGATCGTCACGTTGCCAATGATCAATTTCCACTTCACAAAATATAGATAGCATTTAGTTGCATCCAATACAATAATGTAAAACATGACAGTCATAGCTAATTCACGATAATTAATGAAATCCAGTGGCCAATTTTCAAACGTTTTTCTTCACGGTGGAAACTGACGTCCATTGCACAACACTGTATAAAATGTTCTAACTCAAGAGAGATAATCGCCTCTGAGCTGTACATTTGCAAGACTTCTTCCCCCCTTCTTCCATTCAAGTCGGACACTATTAACTCACAACTGGCTCACCAACGAAGATCTTTGCAACGATCTCCCTCGGCCACCCACGTACATACATGTACATTGACGAATACTCACATTCGCACATACATGCACTTCCTCATTTCCAACCCTCCACCGCCCCTTCCTCATCCACACACCAACTTGTCCGCGTCGTGAAATATGATACCCCCCAAAACAAGTGTATGTTCGAAATCAAGAGGATTCCTCTGAGGAATATGTGCAATTCCTCTTGAGCCAGTACATACATTTGTTTTGAAATGGGGGCGGTACCATAATTCCAAGTCTTCTTCCCCCCTTCCCCATCCAAGTTGAACACTGCTCACCCACCCCTGAACCACAAACGAAGATCTTTGCAACGATCTCCATCGGTCAGCAACTCAGCCAATCGATTGAAATTACACGTACATTCACCCATACATACATGTACATTCGCGCAAACTCATATTTGTAATGTTCAACAAATAATTTTGTCCAAAATTTACCGAGTTTTTCTTTTACCAGAAATTGGTACGGTCACTTTGTGAACTTGGATTGCAGGGCAGATGGAAGTAAAAAAAATATATCGATATAAGAAAAAAGACTGGGAGCCATTGAAACGCTAGCAATCAGTCGGGTGGGGGTACGGGTCTTCTTTGATATCATACTCGGTACAATCCGGAACGTAAAAAAAAATTATTTTAGACTCCCTTTTATTAACAAAAAACTACTTTCGATGGACTATTTTCCGGCCAAATGTTGATTGCCCCGAGTATCAGTCGTTGTTTACCAATAAGATGAATCTCCAGATGTTGTTGGAGCTCCAGCCTCTTAACCCATTCCCTACCTTGGTCCCAGTGGCATCGAATTTTCTAAGACCCCATAATTCGATAAACATTACCTCATATCTACCTCACCATCGTAAGAAAATCACATAAGAATTTAGGGTTCCATTTGACAATTCAAATATTAATATAGTATTTATTCAAGAAGAAAAAAATTATGAAATTCATTTTGGCAATAAAGTATTCTAAATCGGAATAAAGTTTATCTACAAAATTAACATACTCAAAAAATATCTGTAATCTTATAGTTAACATAAATTTTAATATAAAAACAGAAAACCTAATTTCAGTATTCTGACCAATATGTGTATCTACAGATCGGTGGCTATGTTGCTAATATAGAAAAAACTTTAACAGAAGGAATTCAAAATACAATATTTAAATGCGCTTAAAAGCTAACATTAGTCATTCTTACATTATTACTAACATACTTAAAGTATTTTTCTAGTGCTATATATTCTAATGTTTATATGTTGTAGTTATACATACATGTCACTTATACTAAATCTATAATATATCAAAAAATTTCCCCCAAAATACGAATTACTAAAAAGGGAATTACTCATCATTTTTTTATATATAAAACTTTAATTAACACTTAACACTATCACTTATAACTACTATTTACAATATAGGGTGAACCACTGTCTGTTCCAATTATTGGCATGTGTTGTATACGAGATCGTCCAAGTCAAAACTACCTAACCTTCGATGGTAGAATAGGAGCTTACCATCTCTATACAAAATACCCTCCCTCTCCAGAGTCAAAAGACCGACAGGAGGTCGGTAGTTATCCTCTAGTAGTCTTAGCAGATTGGTATCCAGCTGAAGACTATCCCTAACCCACACCAGCAGACCTACGGTTCGGTTTTCCCCTCAAGGCCTCACCTACGTCCTGTGGCGTCACAAATCCAAGATCCTGCCAGGTCCTCGCGTTGCCGCGAGTAGAACCGTCAGCAGTCACTACGTCGCCAAACTGTACAATGAGACTAACGTCATCCAAAACCGAAGTTTCCCCTTCAACAATATTGTCGAAAGGAATTCTGTTCCGGTCCTGATTAGGTCGTCCTCCCTGAACACTGTCCACCAAGAGATTTGCCTTACTGTAGTTGTCCGGAACTAACACACCGTCCGTGTCTAATAGATCCGAAATAGGCTCTCTGGTGTTTATACCAGCAGCCGCTTTCACCCGTCGGAATGTTCGATTGTCAACTTGTATATCCTCAAGATAACGAGTCCAATGAACTTTCTCAAACTCAGAGATAGCACCCTGGATAATTCTATCCAAGTTGCGTATCTGAGCCTTGAGAATGCCGTGCCGACCAGGGTCTTCTGATCTATGCAAAGTCCGTCGTAGACGCTTCTTTTCCCGTATAAAATTTAATATATGCGGTGGAAGTCGTCGGCGTCCTTTATGCCCAGTGGAAAACCTGGGAATAGTCTCTTCCATAGAATCACGAAATGCCGTGGTCATGACGCCCACGCACTGGTCTATTTCACCAGTAGTAACATTTCGGTCAACTGGTAGTCCGTAGTCTCCCAGTCTCCGTTCAAGTCGGTTGTTAAACCTATTAATGTCCATTTTGTCAAACTCAAATAACGTCTGTCGACTATTGCCTGACGCAAGCCCATCCCCAGTCACTATGATCTCCACAGCCCTGTGGTCAGATTCATAGTCTAGAGTTCTGTGGCCAATGGCTTCAGCCTCGCCTTCAAATGTGAAACCCGGGGATACCATGAAGATATCGATGTAGGAATTTGTTCCATTACCGTATCTTGTGGGTCCATCGGTATTCACAATGCCTATGCCTTTTTAGAAATAAATCTAAGTAATGTCTGCTATGTAAAGAAATAAGAGAATTTACATTAACAATTATGCATTTAATATTATTAAACATTAAATACAATAGATTGTGCTATTGCCAGCAGATTGCAGAGCATGGTATTCACCAGCATGCTTCTGCATTTTACCTATAATGGACAAGAGGTCCACGCCGAAGTACTCCTTGCTGTCGTTGCTAAAGACGTCAAGGGTGCTTAAATTGCCCTGTCGAGGTCCAGCAGCTACCGAAGTACGCCCCGCTGCAGCAGCGTAGGAAATAGTGTTGGGACACTGTGCTGGTCGTACACCAGTCACTACACCGGTAGTCGGTGCCTTGTTTATAGCCTTAGCGGCTGAAATATTCTCCCTCCTCTTGCCGAGGAAAGATTTACGCTTTGGACAGTCCTTTGAACTGGCAGCATGTCCATCAGCGTTGCAGTTTACACATTTAAGTGTAAACCGCGAAGTCCTGGAGATGGCACCGGTAGCGGGGTCGGTTGTGCAAGAAGAACAATGTCCGGCCTATGCCTTTTTAGAAATAAATCTAAGTAATGTCTGCTATGTAAAGAAATAAGAGAATTTACATTAACAAATATGCATTTAATATTATTAAACATTAAATACAATAGATTGTGCTATTGTCAGCAGATTGCAGAGCATGGTATTCACTAGCATGCTTCTGCATTTTACCTATAATGGACAAGAGGTCCACGCCGAAGTACTCCTTGCTGTCGTTGCTAAAGACGTCAAGGGTGCTTAAATTGCCCTGTCGAGGTCCAGCAGCTACCGAAGTACGCCCCGCTGCAGCAGCGTAGGAAATAGTGCTGGGACACTGTGCTGGTCGTACACCAGTCACTACACCGGCAGTCGGTGCCTTGTTTATAGCCTTAGCGGCTGAAATATTCTCCCTCCTCTTGACGAGGAAAGATTTACGCTTTGGACAGTCCTTTGAACTGGCAGCATGTCCATCAGCGTTGCAGTTTACACATTTAAGTGTAAACCGCGAACTCTCTAACTCTCTCTTAGAACCGTAAATCTTCCGGTAGGATGGTCTCCTAGGGATACCATCGGAGCCCATGACTCGATTAAGTCCCAGACAGGAAACCAAAATCGTCCTTTCCCATCTCCTGAGTCTTTCCATTTGGCTGGAAGAGACCCAATACCAGACTGGAAAGGCATAGGAGAGTAGCGGCCTAATTATCTGTCGATATAATAATAACCTAACTTCGTCACCCAGTCCTCCCCTACATCTGAGAATTCTGTGGTACAACATGTATGTCTTCTTCACCTTACTTAACATGAGGTCAATGTGTCGATAGAACCTAAATTTGTCATTAAAAGTCACCACTAGATATTTAATTTTCATCGAGTTGCGCACCCGTTCCCCTCCAATCCGTATTTCAGGTTCATATGACTTGCAATTTGGATAAAGGAGGGACCTTTTCCCCTTGAATATGATTCTGTCGCATTTACCTACGTTCAGTTTCAATTTCCACTTACGGAAGTATTCCGACAACTCTGAGAGATATGAGTTCAATCTCAAGTTAACGGTACGGGACTTAGACCCCGAAGCAGCGACAAGGATATCATCCGCATACACTAGGAGTAGATCTCCATCCGGTGGCTGCGGGATATCACTTACAAATATGTTGTAGAGTACAGGTCCAAGTAATGAGCCCTGTGGTACACCTGTTACAACATTCCTACTGTCTGACCTACTGTCCCCTACTTTCATTCTAAATGTCCGATCCCTTAAAAAATCTGCGACTATGCTACAAGTGTTGCCCCAAAACCGTACATCAACATCTTGTGCACAATGCCGTCCTGCCACACAGTATCAAAAGCCTTAGCAAAGTCCAGGCTTACCGCAATGGTAGCCTGTCTTTTGTTCAATGCCCTCGATACGTAGTCGCCGAACAAAACCAGTGCATGAGATGTGGAATGTCCTCTCTTGAAGCCGAACTGATTATCTGTAAGTATATCCAGATCTTCTATCGTCCGATTTACCCGCGCTAGGATAAAGTGTTCCAGGAGTTTCCCGAAGGCCGATAACAGCGATATCGGTCGGTAGCTTCCACACAAAGTGGGGTCAGATCCGGGTTTGTGAATTGGAATCGTTACTGATTCCTTCCACGCCCTCGGAAAATAGCCCAAGTTGAGGCAGTGATTAATTAGCACCGCTAGGAACGTCCACGTTGTCAAACCAGTCTTTCTCAGAACTATGTCCGGTACACCGTCAGGTCCATTCGACTTGCGTTTCGGTCTACTCCTAAGAGCTGCGCCTACCTCCGCAGGGCTAATCAGCCCGAGATCATGCCACCTGTCGTCGTCCCCTCTGGATGAACCATCTGCGCAAATGTCAGATGAAAATTCCACCAGCGGAGTTCTGTCCACCAAGTCCATCACTCTAGCCTCTACCTCAAAAGGAGCTGTGGCAGAGAGTTGATCAGGCAGAACACACTGTAGCCCATCGGCTAGAAGATTAGCCTTAACATCGTCATCTGTTATCACGACACCATTTGGGTCTAGCAGATTAGATATCGGCTTTCTAGAACTTATGCCAGCAGCACCCTTAACCTGTTTAAAAGTCTTGTTTTTCACTTTTATCCCCCTGAGGTAGTTTGCCCAGTGCTCACGTTCAAACTGAGCAATAGCTCCCTGTATTATTCGGTCAAGGTTCCGAATGTCAGCCCTCAGTATGTTCTGCCGTCCGTAGTCGGTCATTTGGCAAATCCTCCTAAGTCTTTTTTCCTCGCGGATGAAGCCAAGAATATGCGGAGGAAGACGCCTGAGTCCCCTACCCCCGGGAGTAATCCTGGGAATAGAAGCCTACATGGCCTCCCTGAAAACCGCGCTCATATTCTCTACACATCCATCGACATCAGCGGTAGTCACATTGTGTCCAGTCGGCAATACATAGTCCTCTAATCTACCCTCAAGAATCCTATTAAACTGCCTAACATTCCTCCTGTCGTATTTAAATAATGTACGTCGTTCCGTCCGTGTCAGTTCGTCGCGGCACAAAACAACCTCTACAGCCCTATGGTCAGAGAAACTGTCCAACGTCCGTAGCCCACCGTAATTTCCCACTATGGAGATACTAGACGAGGTAATAAAGATATCGATAAAAGAATCAAGTACCCTATTGAGTCTCGTCGGCCCCGCAGTGGGGAAGATATCCATATCAGGACAACCTAAGAGGAAGTCGTGAAGACATGTACCATTCGGATTGAATTCGTTGCCACCCCAGTAAGGATGCTTGGCATTCAAGTCACCACCAGCCAGTACCTCCCCCAGCCTCACAAGCAACAGAAGTGGATCAAGATCCGAATCTGTTAGGAAGTATCGCGGGCGGAGGTACATGGCTATTACCATGAGTGTTGTTCCGTCTTCTCTCCTAAATCTCACTGCAGTATTCTCAACGGCCCCGAGGTTCAATAACACCCTCTCCGCCCGTATGTCATTCCTAACTAGGATAGCCGTACCCCCATCTCGGCCGTTCTGCCAATCCTATCTAAAAACAGTATAACCGTGTAAAACTAACACATGTCTAGCAGAAAGTCTGTGCTCAGCGAGCAAAAGAACGTCCGGTTTGTGTTCGTCTATAAACAGTCGGAGATAGTGTCTCTTATGTTTGGAAACGATGGAGTTGACATTAAGAAAAATGCATTTGATTGAATTAGACATCCAATCGAATAGAGATAAGGAGCTCAAATATAGCCCTTGGCCTGTCCGCGCGGTCCAGAGAGTCGTACGTCTCTGCGAAGTCACCTATCTTGTCCGACAAGGTCTGGAAGCTCTTACCAAAGAATTCCATACATTCTTTGTCAAGAAAGTCCATACGTGTCGAGGACCCCTTCAGTGTGTTTCCATTCCCACCCGAAGGAAGGGAAGGAGCATGAGAAATAGTTCTCCGTGCTGCGCCCGTTGACGAATTGCCATTGGAAGGCCCAGCAGCAGCCGCGGCGTATGAAACTCCACGGCGCATATCGTTGGTCCGTGGTGGCAACTGTCTGGGATTGTCAGTGTTCCCAGTCTTCCTGTCAGCCTTCTTTGCAAGGACAGTCTTTTAGGACAATCCTTTGAGCCAGCAGTATGTCCGGTTGCATTGCAGTTGATACACTTAACCACATGAGTGACCTCACCGGAAGTGTCCATAGCCTGCTGTGCGTCCTTCTCGGAAGGAATGGTGCACTGGGCACCGGCATGAGGTCCGCCACACTTGACGCACCTACTTGGCATGCCACAGTTCGAAGAGACGTGTCCGAAACGCTGGCAGTTGTAGCACTGCGTTAGGCCTTTCTTAACGTCCTTCCTAACGTTCACTACGCAATGTAGGAAACGTTTTAAGCCGTGAAGGCTCTTCAGGTCCGAGTCCCTGGATACGTGGATAAGCCATTTAGCTCCACCCAGTTTCGCTACCTTTAATACATTAAGGTTGAAATTGACCCCAGCCAATCCAGCCTTTACGTCTTCTACCTCGTAGTCGTCTGACAGTCTGTCAATGACTACGCTGTACGGTCCTGTGCCTTTAGGAGTGTACGTGTAGAAAGCGTACTTTTGCTCCTTTAGGGTTTCCTTCATTTTAGCAAAGTCTTCTAATTTCTCTGTGTTGAGATGCGTCACTGTCCTGTTAACCACTTTACACATGTAGTTACTGTGCCCTAACACTCTAGTCATCTTCCTTGTTAGTTCCCTAACACCAACATTATATAAGATAATTTTTGGAATGCTTAATTTCGATTTCTTACCGGAAGTTGATTCCGTCGTCTTTTTGTCTTTTTTTTTTGGTTTCTTGTAGCTGTCGTTCTTTTGGGTATGGCTCCTTTTGGTTGTGTCTTCTTTTGCTCCAGCGGTGAGCAAACATCCTTCTTTTGCTGTTGCACCGGCGGAGTGCTAACAGCTTGAGACGCCGGCGTTGCGCTCAATACCTTAATCCGTGGCATCGGCTGTGTGCTCACGGCTGCCCCAGATGTCTGTGGCTTTGCCTCTTCTGGGACATCTTCTTCCATCTCACTGTCTTCTTCATCAGAAGTCCGGCGTTCCTCGAGCTCTTCAATGCGCTTTTTTAATAACGCATTCTCCTCGATCAATTTTTGGAAGTTGGTTACGAGAGTCTCGAACTCCAACTTTGATACCTGTCAGGTACTGACATCCTGTTCCAGCATCCTCTTCTTTGCACAGCTAGGAAGGTCTGCCATCGCAGGTACAGTCAATATCTGCACGTGTCGGGTATACTGTGTTTTTCCACTTTTTTATTGGTGGCACTTTATTACCCTTTCCACAGAATTCACGTTTGGGAAAAACCCTTACACTTTTATTACACCACACTTTATAAACACACTGTTAGCAGGTAAATACACTATCCGCGGTTAAAAAACTCGTCCGTCTCCGACGAGCGATAAACACGAACTCCCTGTCAGGAATTCAAAATATGACAATTTTAAGCCTTAAAAAGAATGAGAAGTGAATAGTAGGCACGTTTAAGCTGCGTTTTGGAACTTAGCTTTTTCTTATCTTCGCCAAATTCAATTTGTCAAGTAAAAATTGTAATTTTTGTTTAATTTTATGTATAGTTGACCTTTTATTTTCTATTTTTCCGGATAGTCTGGCTTGAGGTCATGAACAAATTAAAAAACTGATGTTTATTTTTTTTAATTGTTTTATTTATTTATTCTTTTCCGATATTTCGATCATCATCGACGATCATCCTCAGGGATATTCACTTAAAAATACAAACAAAATTAATTATACAAAAAGACAAAACAAAAATTATCACAATAATTACATGTTAGCAAAACCAATGAACTCTTTCGTTTCGAAGTACTTTCTCAACTAAAGCTATTGCTTTCGTCCATATTTGTCAACCATGTTTCGATATATTTGTGCACAGTGGTCAGTGTCAGACTTGTAGTTCATTCTCTGGTCAGTAGGGGCATTTATAATATGTAACATTTCAAGCGTATATATATATATATCTACGATAATTATTTTCTTGCGTCAGAATGTCTACGTCGTTGAAGTCTGGCTTATGCCCCGTCAAGGTACAATGGGCTGCTAGTGCTGTCTTTTGTTCCAGTGGTTTGTAAATCGCTTTATGATCAGATTTGTGTGCAGAAAGTCGAGTTTTTAATTTCATCTTTGTGGTACCAACGTATACCTTCTGGCATACGTTGGACTTGTCCCCATTACATTTTATCTTATAGGCTACGTTTGATTTTTCTTCTTTGTTTATTTTTGATTTTGTCCTGCTAAAAGGTCATTAATTGTGTTGTTGCTCTTTAATGCTAATTGTATGTTGTCCTTATTATAAATGTTAGAGATTTTAAATCTTTCCGAGAAGCCAGGAACATATGTCATCGGTTTGTATATTTTTGAAATTGGTTCATTCACTTCTCCAGGTTGTTACTTCTTCACATGTCTTATTAATTCCGTAATGGTTTTATTAGGAAAGTCATTTAATTTTAAAATATGTCTTATGTTCTTTTCGTTATTTTTATGGAATTCTGCGTCACTAATGTTGAAAACTCTGTTGATGAAGTTAGTCGCGGTGTTTTTTTTATACGTCGAGGATGTTTGGAGTAAAAATTTATTAGTCTTCCAGATGCTGTCTCTTTTTGGTACCAATCCGTTTTTATAACGTTGTCTCGTCTATACACTATCGCGTCAAGATATGGTAGTTTATTGTCCTGTTCACATTCAATTGCGAATTGTAATTGATTATCGAAAGAATTCAATACATTTAATGTGTTTTGTATTTCTGTTTTCTTCACAATAGCAAATAAATCGTCTACATATTTTGTTAAGTGTCTTGGCTTTATCGTCAGTTTCTGCATTGAGGCGTCTAGTAATTCTTCCATTATAATATCTGCAATAATCGGTGAAGCTGGTGATCCCATTGGCATTCCTTTGTTCGTAAACCTTGTCATCATATTTAAAATATCTGGTATCTTTAATACAAAACGTTAATATTTCTAAGAATAAGTTCATGGGTATTATAGTATAGTCCTTAATGTCTTTCCATTTTTCTCTTATAGTTTTAATAGCTAAGTTTACCGGTAAGCTTGGAAACAAGGAGACTACGTCGAAAGAAATTAATATTTCGTCATCATTAATGTAGGTATTATTAATTTTAGATTTGAATTCTATCGCGTCCTTTATGTTATATTGAGAATCCTTCGTCAAATTATTTAAAATGTCAACAACGTATTTTGATAGTCCATATGCGGTAGAATTTATTGAAGAGCAAATTGGTCGTAAAGGAATGCCGTCTTTGCAGATTCTGGGAGCCGTGGCTACTTTATTTGTCAATTTGTTTTTGTCTGTTAAGCTTAAAATATTCATATTAAATAATTTGTCCACAAGTCTATTGTTTTTGTTCTGTAGTCCTGACGTTGGGTCTCTCTTTAATCGTCTGTATGTGCACATATCCCGTAAAATATATTTCATTTTCAATTCGTAGTCCTCTTTTAGCATTGCAACCGTTTTTCCTCCTTTGTCAGCACTCAATATTAATATTTCATTATTTTGTTTCAAAAATTGTCTTGTTTGTCCCACTGTGTCAAGTAACAGTTTATCTCTCCTCCCCAGTTTCGTTTTTTGTAAGTGGTCGTCAATCAGAGACACTAATTTTGTTCTTGCAGTCTCTTGTTGTTCTCTGTGCTCGATCGATTGTACACACTCTTCTCCCTCCGCTATTATTCTAAATAAAGGGAATTTTGTTGTTGTCACAGGTAGTGCATACTTCGGTACCAGAGAAAGCAGCCACTCAACATTGCTGGGGATATGTTTGTTGGTGTTGTTAACGAACCACTCTTTGTTGTGTTTCATTTGAAGTACGGTTTGTTGTTGTTGTTTCAATGCATGTAATTTGTTTATGTGTGTTGTTTTGTTCTTCTTTGTGTGATTTTGGCGGAGAATGTGTTCGCTGTCAAAGTAGATTTGTTGGTCTTCTTCGTCCAAAAGTTCTTTGAGCCGATCTCTTGCTCTACCTAGCATCACGGTGTTTGTGTTTATTAGTTTGTGCTTGTATTGTATTAGTAGCTTTAATATTTTAATGTGGAAATTGTAATTGTGTTTTTCTATTTCTCTTTCTAAATTTGGCGGTACTTTGTCGTTTGTTTTGAAAATATTGTATGTGGTTTTTGTTGTATTTGAAATGAAATTCGGTATGATACCTACTTGTATGCATTTTATTAAAAATGTAGCTGATGATTTTAGTATTGCTGCTTACCTGTTATATTTTGAGTATTGTTTAATAATGCTATTGGTGTGATAGTTAATTTTTTAATTAATTTTTTTTGTTTTAAAAATATGGAAAAGACTAATACTGATTTCAAATTCCAAATGGTGATTTAATTAATTCAAATGTTTAAGCAAAACTTTAACCAAAATAATAAAAGGAATAATAGTACAAATCACTTCCCAATTTGCGGGTAAACTTACAGATGAACTCCGAGGCCTCGATGATCATAGTTCTCTTGTGACGTTTTTGCTGTTCAAATTAGAAATTAGATTAAAATTTTGCTTGTACATAGAAATTTAAATGAATTTGAAATCTTATCTGACTTTAATCCGTATTTGATACAACTTTCTTCTTATTTTCTTTTTTGGTTCCAAACCCCAAGACAAATTAGTAGGGTACGTTATTTGGTAGAGGTCACCTTACAATTTCCTGTAGTTGGCCAATTTAAATGATCCTCATTTCCAGCGACTCACTATGGAATCTGCGGAAATGAGGACTGAATCAAAGTTTGTTCGCCTGGTCGAGTTTTGCCGAACTATATGGTAGAAATTTATAATCAATTCTTGGGCTAACTTGAAATTGGCATTTCTTACCGTGTAGTCAATTAACGAAGGTTCAAATAGTTTTATCTTGGTTTCTGAAGGACTAGATTCCACTTCCCTTATAAGTTACTGTATACTGGGGTTATGTAACAATTGGCATATATTTATGCAACCTGTGTCCAACAAAATCAAATTTTTAGTTAAAATCAAGGCAAACTTAAAGAAAATTTACATGATAAGAATTTTTTTGTCGTTCGATTTTTCAGACTTTACACAACTAAATCAGAGTGCAAGTCTGATTTATCAAGATAAAATCTTAGATTTTGTAAGTCCACCGACTAACTTTTTTCACTTCCACCGACTAACACTTTGGTAATTATTTGAATAAGCACACTATACATTTATCGTTTGAAGAGCGAATTTGATGTGTATTGTTTTGCAATCGGGACCCAAAAGAATGTGTAAATGTTGCTGCGGTGATAATGAAGTCAGACTTAGGCCATAAATATACTAATTGTCTTTTCACCACAATGCCTTCACATCTTTCTCTTCCTAATCTACATGCATTCAGCAATAGGTGCAATACAAAACAACAACATTGTACAGCATTGCTAATGAAGAAAAAACAAAGCTAGGCAGCAATAGGTGCAAGACAAAACAACATTGTAATGCATTGCTAATAAAGAAAAAAACAAAGCTAGGCTGAGACAGAATGTGTTTTCGGTTCTAAAAATAGAACAATGTTTACAGTGGCGCACGTAATTGATGTAGCATTACAAAAGCGTGGTAGTTTAATTAAATATTACCTTAGTAGTTCGTTACTTTCTTTATACAGCGAAATTCTTATTATTGAACAAAAATTATATAAAACCCTGTTTTATTATAAAAACTTATAAACTAAAATGATGTTTGAGAAAAAAAGTTTTGCCCAGAGCAGGAAACGATCAAGCGACCTTAGCAGTTTCTCTTCCCGTTAGCTTGTTCGGCTACACCAAGTTTTACCTGACGGTACATACGTGATGGAAAAATATCGTCTACCACAAACTGGATAATATTTATCTTTTAGATCGTAATATTAGCAGGACAGAGATTTATGGTCTCATGTCTTTTGCATGATATGTACCCATAAAATTTCCGTGCAAATCCTCTAACTCGTAATAGTTGTTTCCCACTTTCTTCTTTACTTGAACCTGAATAAATAATGAATATTTAATAATGAAATTTAATGCCAAATTAAATTTTTTCTCTAAATTGCTCTGAACAAAGTTTCTCCTATATAAAATTTGGCCAATGGAATATGAAATGGCCCGAGTACGCAGATTGTGCTATGTGTTTCCTTAAGTCTTTTCTTATAAGCTGTAGTTGGTCTTCTCGATTCAATTGAACATTTGGTTCTTCTAAGAATCTCAGATTCTTCAACAGCGCGTAAGATTCAGCATGAGTAATCATATTAAAACCGAACGTTGCAAAATAGGGTGAACATTTTATGGCCTGATGTACCGAATTCCTTAAAGCACAACTAATGGAGCATAAGTGTTCATCCCACATTCGGTGATCATTTTTTAACTAGGCTCTTATTCCTGCAATTATAGACCGATTTACGCGTTCGGACGCGTTAGATTGCGGAGAATAGAGTGCAGTGTAAATATGTTTGATACCCAATCTGGTAAGAAAAGTATTAAAATCATTCGCTTTAAACTGGGAACCGTTGTCACAGATAATTTGTTCCGGTACTCCATATGTATGGAAAATATGCTGCAATGAAAGTCCTGTATTACGCTGGAGGTGAACTTTTTTAGAGGACACAACCAGTGGAATTTAGTTAAGTGATCTAACACGATAAATATTCAGATATAACCATTTTTGGATCGGGGATATGGACCTAATATGTCAACATATAATCTCTGGAAGGGTCGGATTGTTACCACGGCTCTACCCATATCGGGTTTGAGGACTATATTTGGGTGTTTTGAACATTTACATGATTCACATGTAAGTACGAAATTTCGTACGTCGGTGACCATACGAGGCCAGAAGAAATTCCTGCGAATCAGTTCCCACCATGAGCTGCAATTGGAGAGCTATGGGACCGGGTAATAATGGCATTTCTCAAATTTTCTGGTATCCACAATTTCCAAGCAAGAGCTTCTCGTTCTGCGTCTCCCTTATAATGCTCGATTCTAATATAGACAAAATTTTGTATAATTTTTATATCTGGGTATTTGGATTCATTTTCTCTAATTTTAGCTCGTAAAACTTGAAAATCGGGGTCGTCGGAAGCAGATGAATTTAAGTCTATTTCGGGTGCAATTAACACTATGTCTGAAATTTCGTGACTGGGATTCCTCGACAAGACATCAGGTACAACATGGTCTTTACCTTTCCTGTGGCTGATAGAGAATTTAAAAGGTTGTAGTTTAAAAACCCAGCGAGCTAACCTACCGGTGAGATCTGGTTGTTTCATTAACCACATGAGCGAAGCGTGATCGGTAATGACCTCGAAATCTTGTAACTCAAGGTAACACCTAAAACGTTTGATTGCTTCTATCGCCGCAAGACATTCACGCTCCGTCATACTATAATTACGTTGAGCGGTATTTATTTTTTTTTTTGACATAAAAGCAATTGGTTTTTCATTTCCCTGGTCATCTAACTGTACTAGCACAGCCCTTATTCCATAATCGGATGCATCACAGTGCAAATAAAATTTCTTTGAGAAGTCTGGATTGGATAATACGGGGGCAGTAGTGAGGAGACTTTTTACCTTTTCAAAGGAATTTTGCGCTTCTGCGGTCCATTTAAATTTCCGTTTTGTAGACAAAGTTTCAGTGATAGGAAAGGTAACCGACGAAAAGTTTTCAATGAAACGACGGTACCAGCCGGCAAGTCCTAGAAATCCTCGAACCTGTTTCATATTTCCTGGAACATCAAGTTCTCCACAGCAGGAGACACAGGATACAATCGTTGCTTAACCGGCTTGGCGTTTCCAACATCTATTTCATGTTTTATCAAACTTGTGTTTCCCAATCCATGTTTAGGAAAGTTTGGGAACAGTTCAATAATGGCTTTTAATTGTGTGTGTTGACTGACTGTTAATGGATATTTTGGTGTATCTATTTCGCTAGATTTTTTAATATTTCCAGACGGACAAATGGACGAGTCTAACACGGACACATCGGACGGACTGTCGGACATACTTAACAGAACAGAAGGATTAGAAATAACTGTTGATTCAAAAATGTCAAGAGCAAGGTTAAATGCTTTCCAAAAGTCTAATCCTAATATAAGGCGTTGTGTAATAGAAGGAATTTTAGTGAATGCACTCCATTACGAAAATTTATGTCGACGTCTATAAATCCTATTGTCTTTTGTATGCTCCCGTCAGCGGTTTTTACGCAAGTCTTAACAGAAACAAATCCACAACAATTAGAAAAATCTTTATTAGCTAAATCTGAACCGATACAAGAAATATTAGCACCAGTATCTAATAATCCATATTCTGTAAAATTTAAAAAATGTACTTTAGCATAATATCTTTTATCTGACGGATTATTAACGATCGCGGAAATAACATATTTTGCATTACTTTTTCTAAGTTTAAAAAATATTCTTAATCTACGAGTAGATCTTTTAGGCCGTTTAGGTAAAGAAACGGAAATTGCAGACACAGAGAAAATTTCATTCCGCTTTCTAATGTATTCTTCATATCTTTCATGGTATGGACGTATTGGATATAAAAGTCTATTGCTGGGTTTAATGGGTGAAATTTCTCGTTTTAATATTGTAATTTTGGAATTGGTTTGTAAGTTTTTGATATTATTTGTGGTATTTTTGACTATGGGGTATTCTGTGTTAGGTTTTGATACATGTAGTTTTTTGGCTGGGCCGATGATTTTCTTCTAGCACAACGTGTGCACTGCGGCTTGTAAACATTTTTGCTGCCACATCCATACAAAATATGGTTCGATCTTTAAGGCAGTCATCCCAAAAATGACCCGTACTATCACAATTCCAACATTTTACCATAGATGGATATTTCTTTAGGGCATCCACACATGCAACAGGGGCTGTTTCCTCAGGAATTTCATCATCATATTGAATTTCTGCTACATTTCTCCGAACGTTTGTATTTAAAGACATGTTGGGTTTTGTTTGCAGGTTTATAATGTTCCTCATTTAATAAATGTTCCCTCATTTGAACAAGTTTCCTAAGATGTGCTATGGTATAGATTGGAACATACAGCAATTCATGATGGAAATCGGGTCTTAGATTCCGAACTAAAATTTCAACTAATTCGTCTTCTGGCATTGGTTGTTGAAGTTTATCCACTACTAGCTGAACCCCCGCCCGCTTCGCCAGGCAAAAAAAAACGGTAAAATTAAAATCTGCTATCTTATTAATTGTCAAGGTTCTTCCCTGATATAATAAAGAAATGGATATGTTCCATGGAGAACGTTAGTTTACGGCGAATAATTGAAAAAATGTCAAAATCAAATTGATTTTTTGTTAAGTGTGATTCTCCTCCTTTCCGTTACCTAAACAAAAAACTTCATTCGTAAGATGAAATTACATTATAATCAAAACACATCGAAAATCAATCAAATTGTTCACTAATAAAACAATACAAAAACTAATAAAAAATAATATAATATAATAAAAAATAATAATAATTTTTCTTGACTTAAGTTGGCTGTTGGCGAATGAATATTTCTCTTTTTATAACCTTTCTTTACTGTTGTGCTAAGAAAATCCACAGAAAACGTGTAATTTTACAAAATTCAAATCAAAAATGCGCCATCTTTCAAATCCCGCCCATTTGCATATTTTCTAAGCAGGTTACAACTAAATAAACTCACACAGCAATATAGGAATATCGTTGTAGATTATACTCAAAAAACTGGTTTTAATTTCGTATGGGGAGGGGCACGGCCACTTTCCGCCCATCTCGGTGTCGAAATACTCTAAAACCGGTTTTAATTTCAGATGGGAAGGGTCACGTCCACTTTCCGCCCATCTTTGCACAACTATTTACACTGGATCAACTCACAAAATTTCATCACTCTAGGTCTATGACACCTACTGACCATATTCGATAATATGTTTTAACTTCGTATGTGAGGTACCACGCCCACTTTCCCAATACCGTCCATTTTTGGCACAACTACGCAGGTTTATGCTAGATGCACTCACACAAAGGATAAGTATTGTAGCTGGCATTGAACTGAATATATTCGATAATAGGTTTTAACTTCAATGTGCGTAGTTGCAACAAAAATGGCCGGTAATGGAAATGTGGGCGTGGCATCTCCCATACGAAGTTAAAACCTATTATTGAATATTGCTAGTTCTATGACACCTAGTGCATCTAGCATCAATGTGCATAGTTGTGCCAAAAATGGGCGATATTGGAAAAAAGGGCGTGGTACTGCCACGCCCACATTTCCATTACCGGTCATTTTTGTTGCAACTACGCACATTGATGCTAGATGCACTTACACAAAATTACAGCACAATAGGTGTCATTCAATAATAGGTTTTAACTTCATATGGGAGGTGCCACGCCCACTTTTCCATTTCCGCCCATTTTTGGCACAACTACGGACATTGATGTTAGATGCACTTACACAAAATTTGAGCACTATACGTGTCATTGAACTGACACTATTCGATAATATGTTTTAACTTCGTATGGGAGGTGCCACGCCCACTATTCCAATACCGCCCATTTTTGGCAGAACTACGCACATTGATGCTAGATGCACTTACACAAAATTAGAGCACTCTAGGTGTCATAGAACTGACAATGTTCAATAATAGGTTTTAACTTCGTATGGGAGGTGCCACGCCCAATTTTCCAATACCGCCCATTTTTGGCACAACTATGCACATTGATTCTAGATGCACTTACACAAAATTTCAGCACTCTAGGTGTCATAGAACTGACAGTATTCAATAATAGGTTTTAACTTCGTATGGGAGGTGCCACGCCCACTTTTCCAATACCGCCCATTTTTAACACTACTACGCATGTTTATGCTAGATTCACTTACACAAAATTACAGCACTCTAGGTGTCATAGAACTGACAATATTCAGTAATGGGTTTTAACTTCGTATGAGAGGTGCCACGCCCACTTTTCCAATACCGCCCATTTTTTGCACAACTATGCACATTGATGCTAGATGCACTTACACAAAATTTCAGCACTCTCGGTGTCATAGAACTGACAGTATTCAATAATAGGTTTTAACTTCGTATGGGAGGTGCCACGCCCACTTTTCCAATACCGCCCATTTTTAACACTACTACGCATGTTTATGCTAGATTCACTTACACAAAATTACAGCACTCTAGGTGTCATAGAACTGACAATATTCAATAATAGGTTTTAACTTCGTATGGGAGGTGCCACGCCCACTTTTCCAATACAGCCCCTTTTTGACACAACTGTGCAGACTAATAATTAGTGAACCTTCACAAAAATTCAAGACTCTAGCTGCAACAGTATTCCGAATATGCTAATTTATAAAAAACGAAATATCAACAAATTTAAACATACTGTGAAAATTTCAAGAAGATCGGTTAAGTAGTTTAGGCTGCTATAAAGAACAAACAAACAAACAAAGTCGCATGGTAGAGGTAAAAAATTGGTTTAACCTTGGCAGATATGTGATCCATATGCCTATAGAACTCAAAATTGGTTTGGAAAATGACCCCAAGGTACTTAATTGTGTCCGAGGTCCTAATCGGGCTATTCCCTATCCGGATGTCAGGAACATAACTCCTGACATTTGGATAAAAAAATCGCAGTTTCCCTTAAAAATAATGCTGTCACATTTTGCTATGTTCATCGTCAGTTTCCATCTGTCGAAATAAGTCGATAACTCTGAAAGATAGTCATTCAGTCTTGCGTTAGCGGTAGAAGCTACAGGCCCCGATGAGGCAATAAGTATGTCGTCAGCATAAATTAACAGCAAGTCACCCTGGGGTGGTTGCGGAATGTCACATAAAAGTATATTGTAGAGGACTGGTCCCAGAAGTGAGCCCTGTGGCACCCCTGCCACAACGTCTCTACTGTCCGAAAGTTGGTCCCCTACTTTAATCTTAAAGGTGCGGCCTCTGAGGAAGCTCGCAACAATCCTACAGGTGTTGCCACCGAATCCTAGTGTCAGCATCTTGTACAAGATACCGCCGTGCCAAAAGCCTTGGCAAAGTCAAGGCTGACAGCCAGGTCTTGTTCAATGACCTGGTAACATAGTTCGTCAGCACCGAAAGTGCATGAGACGTCGAGTGTCCCTTCCGAAACCCGAACTGGCTGCCCGAGAGTATCCTCCGGTCCTCGATTGTCTCCCTAATCCTCGAGAACACAAAGTGCTCGAAAAGTTTACCAAAAGCCGATAGAAGGTATCAGAACCGGATTTTAAGATAGGAACCGTTAGAGATTCCTTCCAAGCCCCCGGGAAATAACCCAAGTTTAGGCAGTGGTTAAAGATCACTGACAAGAATGTCCAAACCACTAAGCCCGTCTTCTTCAAGACTATGTCCGGGACAAAGGCCACACCAGCACACCTACGGTTCGGTTTTCCCCTCAAGGCCTCACCTACGTCCTGTGACGTCACAAATCCAGGATCCTGCCAGGTCCTCGCGTTGCCGCGAGTAGAACCGTCAGCAGTCACTACGGCCCTAAACTGTACGATGGAACTAACGTCATCCAAAACCGAAGTATCCCCTTCAACAATATTGTCGAAAGGGATACCGTTCCGGTCTTGATTAGGTCGTCCTCCCTGAACACTGTCCGCCAAGAGATTTGCCTTACCGTAGTCGTCCGGAACTAACACACCGTCCTTGTCTATAGATCCGAAATAGGCTCTCTGGTGCTCATACCAGCGGCCGCTTTCACCCGTTGGAATGTTCGATTGTCAACTCGTATATCCTCAAGATAACGTGTCCAATGAACTTTCTCAAACTCAGAGATAGCACCCTGGATAATTCTATCCAAGTTGCGTATCTGAGCCTTGAGCGTCTATCGTAGACGCTTCTTTTCCCGTATAAAATTTAATATCCTCTTGGCGAGGAAAGATTTACGCTTTGGACAGTCCTTTGAACTGGCAGCATGTCCATCAGCGTTGCAGTTTACACATTTAAGTGTAAACCGCGAAGTTCTGGAGATGGCACCGGTAGCTGGGTCGGTTGTTAAAACCAACTCACCAGGCGCGGTCTTCGCAGGAATGGCATATTTCCCGGGGCCATGTGCACCTCCGCACTTGACGCACCGGTAAGGCATGCCACAATTGGCAGTTGAAGCACTGCGTAACGCCCTTCTTCTTATCCCTGTCGATCCTGATTTTACAAGATAGAATGAACTCTAGCTTGTATAAAGCCCCTATATCCGAGGCTTTAGACAAATGGACAAGCCATTTGCCCCATCCCAATTTAACAATCTTGAGGATCTCAAGATTTAAATTGGTGGCAGTCAAGTACGAGCGAAGGTCTTCTTCGTCGTGTCCGAAAGACCGTTAATCACCGTAGCGTACGGCTTTAGGTCCTTCGGCGTAAACGTGTAAAAGCTTCGTTTCTGCTCTATGAGCATACCGCGAAACTTTTGAAGGTCTTCTAAACTAAACATGCTGATGTTTGTCATGTTTTTATTTATCAGTTTACAGGAAAAATTCCTGTGTCCTAATGCCTTAGTCATGTCCGTCGCTAGAGTCTTGACGTTAATTTCGTATACTGTAATAATTGGCACAGACTTACCCCGGTTTTTCTTGGTTTTGTGGTGTGCTGGTTTGGATGCAGTTTTCCTATCCAGTGCTGGCTTAGCAGATCCAGCTGTAGCAGTTTTACTGCTTCCAGTCTTCCTAGATGTAGATGGTGTGGTGACCTCCTTCTTCCTTTGCTGTTGCACCGGCGGTGTGCGAACAGCTTGAGACGCCGGCGTTGCGCTCAAAACCTTTATCCGTGGCACTGGCGGTGTGCTCACGGAAGTCCCTGAAGCCTGTGACGTTGATTCCTCTGGGACATATTCATCCATTTCGCTGTCTTCGTCATCTGAAGACAAGAGTTCTTTTAATTCTTCAATGCGTTCACTTTTATGGCACTACAACACTTTGTAAAAATAAATTTCACAGGTATAGACAGGTTTAAAAAACACGTCCGTCTCCGTCAAGCGATAAACACGAACTCAGAAGGAATTCAAAATTTTTGTTTGCAAACGATTTGGGTTTTATTAAATTCATTTCAGCCTTACACAATATAAAATATCTTAAATCTAACAGTGGTAATTTACATCCTAGCATACTATAGTATTTTTCAAGGACAATGTCATTTATACTAAAGTTATGACGCAGCTTGCTGCTAACCTGGCATTCTTTCATTTTTACATTAACATGTTTTTCCTTAAAAAATAGAATTATATAACAAAGGAAGAGCTTTTACATTTTATTTCTTATACTAACACTTACACTAAATGCTTACAAAAGGAATTCAAAACTTGCTTGCTTGCTTTATTGAATTCGATGTCCTTAATACAATATTTAAATGCGCTTAAGAGCTAACATTAGTCATTCTTACATTATTACTAACATACTTAAAGTATTTTTCTAGTACTATATATTCTAACGTTTATATGTTGTAGTTATACATACATGTCACTTATACTAAATCTATAATATATCAAAAAATTTCCTCCAAAATACGAATTACTAAAAAGGGAATTACTCATCATTTTTTATATATATAAAACTTAAATTAACACTTAACACTATCACTTATAACTACTATTTACAATATAGGGTGAACCATTGTCTGTTCCAATTATTGGCATGTGTTGTATACGAGATCGTCCAAGTCAAAACTACCTAACCTTCGATGGTAGAATAGGAGCTTACCATCTCTATACAAAATACCCTCCCTCTCCAGAGTCAAAAGACCGACAGGAGGTCGGTAGTTATCCTCTAGTAGTCTGAGCAGATTGGTATCTAGCTGAAGACTATCCCTAACCAGTCCGTTATCCAAGGACCTATCTAGGAACCGAAGTGCCCCATTCATTAAAAAGACGTCAATCCGATCGAAACCGGCCGCGTTATAAATGGTTCAGGAACATAACTCCTGACATTTGGGTAAAGAAATCGCCGTTTCCCCTTAAAAATAATGCTGTCACAGTTTGCTATGTTCAGCGTCAGTTTCCATCTGTCGAAATAAGTCGATAACTCTGAAAGATAGTCATTCAGTCTTGCGTTAGCGGTAGAAGCTACAGGCCCCGATGAGGCAATAAGTATGTCGTCAGCATAAATTAACAGCAAGTCACCCTGGGGTGGTTGCGGAATGTCAGATAAAAGTATATTGTAGAGGACTGGTCCCAGAAGTGAGCCCTGTGGTAACCCTGCCACAACGTTCCTACTGTCCGAAAGTTGGTCCCCTACATTAATCTTAAAGGTGCGGCCTCTGAAGAAGCTCGCAACAATCCTACAGGTGTTGCCACCGAATCCTAGTGTCAGCATCTTGTACAAGATACCGCCGTGCCATGCAGTGTCAAAAGCCTTGGCAAAGTCAAGACTGACAGCCATGGTAGCGTATTTCTTGTTCAATGGCCTGGTAACGTAGTTCGCCAGCACTGAAAGTGCATGAGACGTCGAGTGTCCCTTCCGAAACCCGAACTGGCTGTCCGAGAGTATCCTCCGGTCCTCGATTGTCTCCCTAATCCTCGAGAGCACAAAGTGCTCGAAAAGTTTACCAAAAGCCGATAGAAGGGATATCGGTCGGTAGCTACCGGTCCGCTTGGGATCAGAACCGGGTTTTAAGATAGGAACCGTTAGAGATTCCTTCCAAGCCCCCGGGAAATAACCCAAGTTTAGGCAGTGGTTAAAGATCACTGACAAGAATGTCCAAACCACAAAGCCCGTCTTCTTCAAGACTATGTCCGGGACACCGTCCACACCAGCAGACCTACGGTTCGGTTTTCCCTCAAGGCCTCACCTACGTCCTGTGGCGTCACAAATCCAAGATCCTGCCAGGTCCTCGCGTTGCCGCGAGTAGAACCGTCATCCAAAACCGAAGTATCCCCATCAACAATATTGTCGAAAGGAACACTGTTCCGGTCTTGATTAGGTCGTCCTCCCTGAACACTGTCTGCCAAGAGATTTGTTTTACCGTAGTCGTCCGGAACTAACACACCGTCCGTGTCTAATAGATCCGAAATAGGCTCTCTGGTGTTTATACCAGCGGCCGCTTTCACCCGTCGGAATGTTCGATTGTCAACTCGTATATCCTCAAGATAACGAGTCCAATGAACTTTCTCAAACTCAGAGATAGCACCCTGGATAATTCTATCCAAATTGCGTATCTGAGCCTTGAGAATGCCGTGCCGACCAGGGTCTTCTGATCTATGCAAAGTCCGTCGTAGACGCTTAT
This sequence comes from Polietes domitor, assembly GCA_947397865.1. Classification (NCBI taxonomy): domain Eukaryota; kingdom Metazoa; phylum Arthropoda; class Insecta; order Diptera; family Muscidae; genus Polietes; species Polietes domitor. The sequence goes on from OX377618.1 coordinate 104,494,863, forward strand.
TTTCCCGTATAAAATTTAATATATGCGGTGGAAGTCGTCGGAGTCCTTTATGCCCAGTGGAAAACCTGGGAATAGTCTCTTCCATAGAATCACGAAATGCCGTGGTCATGACGCCCACGCACTGGTCTATTTCACCAGTAGTAACATTTCGGTCAACTGGTAGTCCGTAGTCGCCCAGTCTCCGCTCGAGTCGGTTGTTGCACCTATTAATGTCCATTTTGTCAAAGTCAAAAAACGTCTGTCGACTATTGCCTGACGCAAGCCCATCCCCAGTCACTATGATCTCCACAGCCCTGTGGTCAGATTCATAGTCTAGAGTTCTGAGGCCAATGCCTTCAGCCTCGCCTTCAAATGTGAGACCCGGGGATACCATGAAGATATCGATGTAGGAATTTGTTCCATTACCGTATCTTGTGGGTCCATCGGTATTCACAATGCGGAGGGCAGGACATTGCACTAGATAATTGTACAATGTACTGCCCGCATGATTGTAGGCGTCACCGTCCCAATTGGGATGTCTGGCATTCAGGTCGCCCCCAGCCAAAACATCACCAAGACCTAGCATATGTTGCAAAGAGTCCAAGTCCTTCCAGTCCGGTACAGACTGGGGTCTTCGGTACAAAGCGACAGTGGTCAGCCATGTGCCGTCAAGTTTCTTAATTCTAACGCAAGTATTTTCTATGTTCCCGAGGTTTAAGATAACCCTCTCAGAACATATACCCTCTTTAACTATAATCGCGGTACCTCCACCACGATTTTGACTATTCTGACTATTTGTCCTATTCTGTCTATACATTGTATAGCCCTTAAAATTCAGCCGGTGAAAAGGGGAAAGTTTGTGTTCTGCGAGAAGAACAATGTCCGGTCTATGCCTTTTTAGAAATAAATCTAAGTAATGTCTCCTATGTAAAGAAATAAGAGAATTTACATTAACAAAAATGCATTTAATATTATTAAACATTAAATACAATAGATTGTGCTATAGCTAGCAATGCCCTAGCCTTTTCTTCCTTAGATTGCAGAGCATGGTATTCACCAGCATGCTTCTGCATTTTACCTATGATGGACAAGAGGTCCACGCCGAAGTACTCCTTGCTGTCGTTGCTAAAGACATCAAGGGTGCTTAAATTGCCCTGTCGAGGCCCAGCAGCAACCGAAGTCCGCCCCGCTGCAGTAGCGTAGGAAACCCCACTTCGAATAGTGCTGGGACACTGTGCTGGTCGTACACCAATCACTACACCGGCAGTCGGTGTCTTGTTTATAGCCTTAGCGGCTGAAATGTTCTCCTTCCTCTTGGCGAGGAAAGATTTACGCTTTGGACAGTCCTTTGAACTGGCAGCATGTCCATCAGCGTTACAGTTTACACATTTAAGTGTAAACCGCGAAGTCCTGGAGATGACACCGGTAGCGGGGTCGGTTGTTAAAACCAACTCACCAGGCGCGGTCTTCGCAGGAATGGCACATTTCCCGGGGCCATGTGCGCCTCCGCACTAAGTAAGGCATGCCACAATTGGCAGCCACGTGCCCGAAACGTTGGCAGTTGAAGCACTGCGTAACGCCCTTCTTCTTATCCCTATCGATCCTGACTCTACAAGATAGAATGAACTCTATCTTGTAGAAAGCCCCTATGTCCGAGGCTTTAGACAAATGGACAAGCCATTTGCCCCATCCCAATTTAACAATGTTGAGGATTTCAAGATTTAAATTGGTGGCAGCCAAGTACGAGCGAAGGTCTTCTTCGTCGTACGTGTCCGAAAGTCCGTTAATCACCGTAGCGTACGGCTTTAGGTCCTTCGGCGTAAACGTGTAAAAGCTTCGTTTCTGCTCTATGAGCATACCGCGAACCTTTTGAAGGTCTTCTAGATTAAACATACTGATGTTCGTCATATTTTTGTTTATTAGTTTACAGGAAAAATTCCTGTGTCCTAATGCCTTAGTCATGTCCGTCGTTAGAGTCTTGACGTTCATTTCGTAAACTGTAATAACTGGGACAGACTTACCCCGGTTTTTCTTGTTTTTGTGTTGTGCTGGCTTGGATGCAGCTTTCTTTTCCTGAGCTGGCTTAGGTGTAGCTTTCCTATCCAGTGTTGGCTTAGCAGGCCCAGCTGTAGCAGTTTTACTGCTTCCAGTCTTCCTAGATGTAGATGGTGTGGTGACCTCCTTCTTCCTTTGCTGTTGCACCGGCGGTGTGCGAACAGCTTGAGACGCCGGTGTTGCGCTCAATACCTTTATCCGTGGCACTGGCGGTGTGCTCACGGAAGTCCCTGAAGCCTGTGGCGTTGCTTCCTCTGGGACATCTTCATCCATAACACTGTCTTCGTCATCTGAAGACAAGCGTTCTTCCAATTCTTCGATGCGTTTTCTTAACAACGCATTCTCTTCAAGCAATTTATTGAAATTGCTTACGAGGGTATCGAACTCGAACTTCGATACCTGGCAGGTACTGATGTCCTGTTCCAGCATCCTCTTCTTCGCAGAGCTAGGAAGATCCGCCATTGCAGGTACAGCCAAATCTGCACGTGTTTGGGTTGTTTGTGTTTTTCCCACTGTTTTATTAGGGGACACTTACCCTTAATCCACAATTCACTTAGGGAAATACCCTTTCACTTTTATTGCACTACACTTTAAAAACACACTGTTAGCAGGTAAATACACTTTCCGCGGTTAAAAAACACGTCCGTCTCCGTCAAGCGATAAACACGAACTCAGAAGGAATTCAAAATATGACAATTTGAAGCCTTAAAAAGAATGAGAAGTGAATAGTAGGTGCTCTTAAGTTACATTTTGGAACTTAGCTTTTTCTTATCTTCGCTAAATTCAATTTGTCAAGTAAAAATTTTATTTTTTTGTTTTAAATATATGGAAAAGACTAATACTGATTTAAACTTCCAAATGGTGATTTAATTAATTCAAATTTTTAAGCAAAACTTTAACCAAAATAATAAAAGGAATAATAGTACAAATCACTCACCAATTTGCGGGTAAACTTACAGACGAACTCCGAGGCCTCGATGATCATAGTTCTCTTGTGACGTTTTTGCTGTTCAAATTAGAAATTAGATTAAAATTTTGCTTGTACATAGAAATTTAAATGAATTTGAAAACTTATCTGACATTTATCCGTATTTGATACCACTTTCTTCTTCTTTTCTTTTTTGGTTCCAAACCCCAAGACAAATTAGTAGGGTACGTTATTTGGTAGAGGTCACCTTACAATTTCCTGTAGTTGGCCAATTTAAATGATCCTCATTTCCAGCAACTCACTATGTAATTTGCGGAAATGAGGACTGAATCAAAGTTTGTTCGCCTGGTCGAGTTTTGCCGAACTATATGGTAGAAATTGATAATCAATTCTTGGACTAACTTGAAATTGGCATTTCTTACCGTGTAGTCAATTAACGAAGGTTCAAATAGTTTTATCTTGGTTTCTGAAGGACTAGATTCCACTTCCCTTATAAGTTACTATATACTGGGGTTATGTAACAATTGGCATATATTTATGCAACCTGTGTCCAACAAAATCAAATTTTTAGTTAAAATCAAGGCAAACATAAAGAAAATTTACATGATAAGAATTTTTTGTCGTTCGATTTTTCAGACTTTACACAACTAAATCAGAGTGCAAGTCTGATTTATCAAGATAAAATCTTAGATTTTGTAAGTCCACCGACTAACTTTTTTCACTTCCACCGACTAACACTTTGGTAATTATTTGAATAAGCACACTATACATTTATCGTTTGAGGAGCGAATTTGATGTGTATTGTTTTGCAATCGGGAACCAAAAGAATGTGTAAATGTTGCTGCGGTGATAATGAAGTCAGACTTAGGCCATAAATATACGAATTGTCTTTTCACCACAATGCCTTCACATCTTTCTCTTCCTAATCTACATGCATTCAGCAATAGGTGCAATACAAAACAACAACATTGTACAGCATTGCTAATGAAGAAAAAACAAAGCTAGGCAGCAATAGGTGCAAGACAAAACAACAACATTGTAATGCATTGCTAATAAAGAAAAAACAAAGCTAGGCTGAGACAGAATGTGTTTTCGGTTCTAAAAATAGAACAATGTTTACAGTGGCGCACGTAATTGATGTAGCATTACAAAAGCGTGGTAGTTTAATTAAATATTACCTTAGTAGTTCGTTACTTTCTTTATACAACGAAATTCTCATTATTGAACAAAAATTATATAAAACCCAGTTTTATTATAAAAACTTATAAACTAAAATGATGTTTGAGAAAAAACGTTTTGCCCTGAGCAGGAAACGATCAAGCGACCTTAGCAGTTTCTCTTCCCGTTAGCTTGTTCGGCTACACCAAGTTTTACCTGACGGTACATACGTGATGGAAAAATATCGTCTACCACAAACCGGATAATATTTATCTTTTAGATCGTAATATTAGCAGGACAGAGATTTATGGTCTCATGTCTTTTGCATGATATGTGCCCATAAAATTTCCGTGCAAATCCTCTAACTCGTAATAGTTGTTTCCCACTTTCTTCTTTACTTGAGCCTGAATAAATACTGGGGCTAATTTGGCATTAAATTTTTTCTCTAAATTGTAGAGGCGCTTGCCACAGATATACGTTTACTTAGCCTGAATTTGTTTTTTTACTTTTTATTTGAATTTTCTCTTTTACGCCATCTATACGTGAAAACAATAGGCGATACTTTTGGATTATGTATCTGCTTGTTGACGTTTTCTCTCCTTTATTTGGTAATACTTTTGTCTATAAGCTGGAATAAAAATGTTATTTTAAGGCGTCTGCGAGGTTTCTTTTGTCAAAAAGACCGACCTCTCGTCCATTTTGTCGTTGATCTTTCCTGCGTACATTGAAATTTGAGAACAAAAGTTGTATTACTCTACGCCAAGTGAATTTTTAAAATTGTGTTTTTTTTTGTGCGTTTGATTTGCTGTATATGGGGGTAAGCATATTTACTATTTATTTAATTTTGTAAAATAAAAAAACTACGTGTTATTGTTCAGATAATTGCACGAACGTTATCATCCAAAGACAAGAAAATAGTGTGTCCAGGCTGAACTTTTTTTGCAGATGACAAGTTGCTTTGAATAACATCCACAGCTTTATTCGTATTCCTTTTAATACCTTGGTGCCATCTCCCAAGAGGGGTAATACTTTAATTGCAATTAATATTGTGTTTCTCTTGTAAAAGCAACAACAAAACTGTTTGTTTTATTTAGATTTGGCACTTATTGCTTGTTGCGGAACAAATTGGAATACGACAAAAAGAGGAATTGGGAAAAACTAGTGGCAGACTTCTTTGAATTCACCATAACGCTGCTCAGTAGTGATTCAATGTGGTGTAACGAAAGCCTAATATTTTCTAAGTTCTCCTGTGCCTTTTTTCTATGTTCCGTAGGTAAAGTCCCTGAGCTTGCATAATCGGAAAATACAAAGAACTACATAAATTTGGGTTTTAATATTATTTGTGATTTCTGATTGAATTGGCGGTGGCAAATTTCCTAAGTGAAATGTCAATCAGCAACCCGACCTGATATGCAGTGAACTAGATTGGTGTACAGCGAAGGAAAAAAAAAACAACTATGGCGCTCTAACTTAACTAAAAGTTTACGGGAAAAAAAACCTGTGCATAAAAGTGTATCAAGTAATGTCTTTGAGTAGCAATTCTTGTTTCTTGTTTTGTTAAAATTTAAAATTTTTGGTGCTAAATAGTTCATAAAAAAAAGAAATCACTGTAAAAAAACCAATCAAGAAAGAAAAATGATACAAACGATTGTGTTAATATAATATTAGCAAGAATTGTTACTCAAAAATATTTTAAAATAGTGTATAAACATTCATATTTTCTTTTTTTTCTATTAATTCTACCGTTTTAGCTAGAAACGCAAACTATATCACAAACAAATTAACATACATAACAATACAAATGTTAGACAAACAAACATTGTCGCTTTGCTTTGTTTCTCGGCAGTAACATTTTCGTGGTTATCCACTGTATATGACGATCGCTGTTAAATGTTAGGTTGTGTTTCTAGCTAACTTCGGATATGGATGTATCTTTAATGTTAACAGTGATTAATGTTAATGTGTGTTTCAGGTCGTAACATGATGTTGCTAGACGTTTATTAGCAACATCTCTCATCAAAGCAAAACAACATTATCAGAATTGTGCTTACTTTGCATGTCCCAGATGTTGAAAATGCCATTTTCGAATTTCGAAAAAACAAAAGTTGTGCTGAAATGTGCTAGGTTTGTGCCCAATTGTGCCGTAAAAAGTTTTTCGAAAAATTGAAAATTGACCGAGATATTGCGAAAAAACTTTTTTTCCAAAAAAAATCGCTGGGATTGCCATTTTGTTTTTTTTACAAAAACAAAAGTTGTGCTGGATTGTGCTCGCCTAGCACAATTTTGCTATCATATTCCAAAAAGCGCCAACTTTTTGTAAAAGTCCCAAAAACGCCAAAAATTCTAGAATTGCCATTTTGTTTTTGGCGCTTTTTGGAATATGATAGCAAAATTGTGCTAGGCGAGCACAATCCAGCACAACTTTTGGATTTTTGAAATTCGCGTTTTTTGCAAAGTTATATGGAAAATGGCTAAAAAAGTTAAAATGGCGATTATTTTTATGAACCATTGAAATGAGCACTTTTTGATGTATTACGAAAAAATTGTGCTAGGCGAGCACAATTCAGCACAGTTTTTGGATTTGCAAAAATCGCGATTTTAACAAAATTAGAGCATTTTTTTGAAAAATCGCCAAAATTTTGATTAGCGATTTTCTCGAAAACGGTTTGAGATAGAACTTAGCTTGAAACGGCACAATAACACCCTCCACTAGAAGAACCTAGCACAACTTTTGCTGCCCAAAAAACCTACAATGAAAATTTCAGCGATTTTTGTTGCGAAAAGTTTTTTCGCTGTATCTCTGTCAATTTTCATTTTTTCGAAAAACTTTTTGCGGCACAATTGGGCACAAATCTAGCACAATTCAGCACAACTTTTGTTTTTGCGAAAAAACAAAATGGCAATTCTAGGATTTTTTCGAAAATAGCGATTTTTTCGAAAACGGATTGAGATAGAACTTTTTTAAAAACGGCACAATTATGTACTCCGCTAGAACAATCCAGCACAACTTTTGTTTTTGCAAAAAAACAAAATGGCAATCCCAGCGATTTTTTTTGGAAAAAAAGTTTTTTCGCAATATCTCGGTCAATTTTCAATTTTTCGAAAAACTTTTTACGGCACAATTGGGCACAAACCTAGCACAATTCAGCACAACTTTTGTTTTTTCGAAATTCGAAAATGGCATTTTCAACATCTGGGACATTTACTTTGCAGCATCCAGCAACTCTTCGAAAGGCCTTTCGTCGGGGGAGCAGCAGAGCATGTCAATGTAAGTGAGTGAGTTTACTCTTTTTTTTATTATTTTTGTTTTGGTTTTGCACTTTCGTTTTTTTTGTCGCAGTCCAAGACTGATTGTGAGAATAGACAAATTTGGTTTCAAAGGAACAAGGTGACCATATCAACATCCAACGTTTCAAGTAAAGCAAAATTATTGAATTATTACATGAATGATGGAAAGTTTGAAAACGTTTGGATTTTGGTTGGATCACACTTTGTTACACATATTGTTACAAACTTTGAAACACACATACTGATCTAGTTAGTTAAGTCAAGGGATAATATCGTTTTTTTATATATGTATTTAGATTTGATTTTTTTATTATTATCATTGCAAACTGAGTTCTATTATAACTTAAACTTTTTCTCCTAACTAATATATGCTTTACGATTCAGTGCTGAGGGTAGTTTTTATATTAAAATTAATATCTTTTTATAAAGAAAATGAAATGAAATTCAACTTTTATTTTAATAAATCGAAAATGATTTCGGGCTAGAGTTCAAAATCTTCTGTTTGATTTCATAAGCTTTCGGTGAGTTAGGTTGTTGTAATTATGGGTATCACAAATATTCTCTCTTTATTTTGGTGTCTCTTTAGATTTGTGATCAAGGTTGGGTTGGCATGTTAGACACTCTTACATCATGTTGTCTAACTCTCAAGTACGAATTTTTTTCTCCTTTTTTTATAATCTCACTTTCTTGCGTTTTTCTCTGTCCGCAGTTTCTACTTCTTCTGGTATCTCTCGGATTATTGTATCTTTTCTGTTTTCTTTCCTATTCCTACCTCAAGCACGCAATTTTAATATTTTATAAGTAGTGACGTGGAAGTAATGGCAAAGAAGCACCGAACCCACCCTACGACGAGCAATAAGGCCGGTAATAATGCGTGCGACAGCTTCTCAAATGCCTATTATGAACATCTTTCCACATATCCCACAGGTTGCATGCTACAAAATTGCTCTGAACAAAGTTTCTCCTATATAAAATTTGGCCAACGGAATATGAAATGGGCCGAGTACGCAGATTGTGCTATGTGTTTCCTTAAGTCTTTTCTTATAAGCTGTAGTTGGTCTTCTCGATTCAATTGAACATTTGGTTCTTCTAAGAGTCTCAGATTCTTCAACAGCGCGTAAGATTCAGCATGAGTAATCATATTAAAACCGAACGTTGCAAAATAGGGTGAACATTTTATGGCCTGATGTACCGAATTCCTTAAAGCACAACTAATGGAGCTTAAGTGTTCATCCCACATTCGGTAATCATTTTTTAACTAGGCTCTTATTCCTGCAATTATAGACCGATTTACGCGTTCGGACGCGTTAGATTGCGGAGAATAGAGTGCAGTGTAAATATGTTCGTTACCCAATCTGGTAAGAAAAGTATTAAAATCATTCGCTTTAAACTGGGAACCGTTGTCACTGATAATTTGTTCCGGTACTCCATATGATTGAAAAATATGCTGCAATTAAAGTCCTGTATTACGCTGGAGGTGAACTTTTTTAGAGGACACAACCAGTGGAATTTAGTTAAGTGATCTAACACGATAAATATTCAGATATAACCATTTTTGAATCGGGGATATGGACCTAATATGTCAACATATAATCTCTGGAAGGGTCGGATTGTTACCACGGCTCTACCCATATCGGATTTGAGGACTATATTTGGGTGTTTTGTACATTTACATGATTCACATGTAAGTACGAAATTTCGTACGTCGGTGACCATACGAGGCCTTCCATGAGCTGCAATTGGAGAGCTATGGGACCGGGTAATAATGGAATTTCTCAAATTTTCTGGTATCCACAATTTCCAAGCAAGAGCTTCTCGTTCTGCGTCTCCCTTATAATGCTCGATTCTAATATAGACAAAATTTTGTATAATTTTTATATCTGGGTATTTGGATTCATTTTCTCTAATTTTAGCTCGTAAAACTGTAAAATCGGGGTCGTCGAAAGCAGATGAATTTAAGTCTATTTCGGGTGCAATAAACTCTATGTCTGAAATTTCGTGACTGGGATTCCTCGACAAGACATCAGGTACAACATGGTCTTTACCTTTCCTGTGGCTGATAGAGAATTTAAAAGGTTGTAGTTTAAAAACCCAGCGAGCTAACCTACTGGTGAGATCTGGTTGTTTCATTAACGTGATCGTGATCGGTAATGACCTCGAAATCTTGTAACTCAAGGTAACACCTAAAACGTTTGATTGCTTCTATCGCCGCAAGACATTCACGCTCCGTCATACTATAATTACGTTGAGCGGTATTTATTTTTTTTTGACATAAAAGCAATTGGTTTTTCATTATTCCCTTATTCCATAATCGGATGCAACACAGTGCAAATAAAATTTCTTTGAGAAGTCTGGATTGGATAATACGGGGGCAGTAGTGAGGAGACTTTTTACCTTTTCAAAGGAATTTTGCGCTTCTGCGGTCCATTTAAATTTCCGTTTTGTAGACAAAGTTTCAGTGATAGGAAAGGTAACCGACGAACAGTTTTCAATGAAACGACGGTACCAGCCGGCAAGTCCTAGAAATCCTCGAACCTGTTTTATATTTCCTGGAACATCAAGTTCTCCACAGCAGGAGACACAGGATACAATCGTTGCTTAACCGGCTTGGCGTTTCCAACATCTATTTCATGTTTTATCAAACTTGTGTTTCCCAATCCTTGTTTAGGAAAGTTTGGGAACAGTTCAATAATGGTTTTTAATTGTGTGTGTTGACTGACTGTTAATGGATAGTTTGGTGTATCTATTTCGCTAGATTTTTTAATATTTCCAGACGGACAAATGGACGAGTCTAACACGGACACATCGGACGGACTGTCGGACATACTTAACAGAACAGAAGGATTAGAAATAACTGTTGATTCAAAAATGTCAAGAGCAAGGTTAAAGGCTTTCCAAAAGTCTAATCCTAATATAAGGCGTTGTGTAATAGAAGGAATTTTAGTGAATGCACTTCATTATGTCGACGTCTATAAATCCTATTGTCTTTTGTATGCTCCCGTCAGCGGTTTTTACGCAAGTCTTAGCAGAAACAAATCCACAACAATTAGAAAAATCTTTATTAGCTAAATCTGAACCGATACAAGAAATATTAGCACCAGTATCTAATAATCCATATTCTGTAAAATTTAAAAAAATTACTTTAGCATAATATCTTTTATCTGACGGATTATTAACGATCGCGGAAATAACATATTTTGCATTACTTTTTCTAAGTTTAAAAAATATTCTTAATCTACGAGATCTTTTAGGCCGTTTAGGTAAAGAAACGGAAATTGCAGACACAGAGAAAATTTCATTCCGCTTTCTAATGTATTCTTCATATCTTTCATGGTATGGACGTATTGGATATAAAAGTCTATTGCTGGGTTTAATAGGTGAAATTTCTCATTTTAATATTGTAATTTTGGAATTGGTTTGTAAGTTGTTGATATTATTTGTGGTATTTTTGACTATGGGGTATTCTGTGTTAGGTTTTGATACATGTAGTTTTTTGGCTGGGCCGATGATTTTCTGCACTGCGGCTTGTAAACATTTTTGCTGCCACATCCATAGCAAAATACGGTGCGATCTTTAAGGCAGTCATCCCAAAAATGACCCGTACTATCACAATTCCAACATTTTACCATAGATGGATCTTTCTTTAGGGCATCCACACATGCAACAGGGGCTGTTTCCTCAAGAATTTCATCATCATATTGAATTTCTGCTACATTTCTCCGAACGTTTGTATTTAAAGACATGTTGGGTTTTGTTTGCAGGTTTCTTTTATAATGTTCCTCATTTAGTAAATGTTCCCTCATTTGAACAAGTTTCCTAAGATGTGCTATGGTATAGATTGGAACATACAGCAATTCATGATGGATATCGGGTCTTAGATTCCGAACTAAAATTTCAACTAATTCGTCTTCTGGCATTGGTTGTTGAAGTTTATCCGCTACTAGCTGAACCCCCGCCCGCTTCGCCAGGCAAAAAAAACAAACGGTAAAATTAAAATCTGCTATCTTATTAATTGTTGTCCTGATCGGTAATATATGTACTAATTATTATCAAGGTTCTTCCCTGAGATAATAAAGAAATGGATATGTTCCATGGAGAACGTTAGTTTACGGCGAATAATTGAAAAAATGTCAAAATCAAATTGATTTTTTGTTAAGTGTGATTCTCCTCCTTTCCGTTACCTAAACAAAAAACTTCATTCGTAAGATGAAATTACATTACATTCAAAACACATCGAAAATCAATCAAATTGTTCACTAATAAAACAATACAAAAACTAAAAAAAAAAATATTATATATTTTAATAAAAAATAATAATAATTTTTCTTGACTTAAGTTGGCTATTGGCGAATGAATATTTCTCTTTTTATAACCTTTCTTTACTGTTGTGCTAAGAAAATCCACAGAAAACGTGTAATTTTACAAAATTCAAATCAAAAATGCGCCATCTTTGAAATCCCGCCCATTTGCATATTTTCTAAGCAGGTTACAACTAAATAAACTCACACAGCAATATAAGAATATCGTTGTAGATTATACTCAAAAAACTGGTTTTAATTTCGTATGGGAAGGGTCACGGCCACTTTCCGCCCATCTCGGTGTCGAAATACTCTAAAACCGGTCTTAATTTCAGATGGGAAGGGTCACGTCCACTTTCCGCCCATCTTTGCACAACTATTTACACTGGATCAACTCACACAAAATTTCAGCACTCTAGGTCTATGACACCTACTGACCATATTCGATAATATGTTTTAACTTCGTATGTGAGGTACCACGCCCACTTTCCCAATACCGTCCATTTTTGGCACAACTACGCAGGTTTATGCTAGATGCACTCACACAAAAGATAAGTATTGTAGCTGTCATTGAACTGAATATATTCGATAATAGGTTTTAACTTCGTATGGAAGGTACCACGCCCTTTTTTCCAATATCGCCCATTTTTGGCACAACTATGCACATTGATGCTAGATGCACTAGGTGTCATAGAACTGACAATATTCAATAATAGGTTTTAACTTCGTATGGGAGATACCACGCCCACATTTCCATTACCGGTCATTTTTGTTGCAACTACGCACATTGATGCTAGATGCACTTACACAAAATTACAGCACAATAGGTGTCATTCAATAATAGGTTTTAACTTCATATGGGAGGTGCCACGCCCACTTTTCCATTTCCGCCCATTTTTGGCACAACTACGGACATTGATGTTAGATGCACTTACACAAAATTTGAGCACTATACGTGTCATTGAACTGACACTATTCGATAATATGTTTTAACTTCGTATGGGAGGTGCCACGCCCACTATTCCAATACCGCCCATTTTTGGCAGAACTACGCACATTGATGCTAGATGCACTTACACAAAATTAGAGCACTCTAGGTGTCATAGAACTGACAATGTTCAATAATAGGTTTTAACTTCGTATGGGAGGTGCCACGCCCAATTTTCCAATACCGCCCATTTTTGGCACAACTATGCACATTGATTCTAGATGCACTTACACAGTATTCAATAATAGGTTTTAACTTCGTATGGGAGGTGCCACGCCCACTTTTCCAATACAGCCCATTTTTAACACAACTACGCATGTTTATGCTAGATTCACTTACACAAAATTACAGCACTCTAGGTGTCATAGAACTGACAATATTAAGTAATAGGTTTTAACTTCGTATGAGAGGTGCCACGCCCACTTTTCCAATACCGCCCATTTTTTGCACAACTATGCACATTGATGCTAGATGCACTTACACAAAATGTCAGCACTCTAGGAGTCATAGAACTGACAGTATTCAATAATAGGTTTTAACTTCGTATGGGAGGTGCCACGCCCACTTTTCCAATACTGCCCATTTTTAACACAACTACGCATGTTTATGCTAGATTCACTTACACAAAATTACAGCACTCTAGGTGTCATAGAACTGACAATATTCAATAATAGGTTTTAACTTCGTATGCGAGGTGCCACGCCCACTTTTCCAATACAGCCCCTTTTTGACACAACTGTGCAGACTAATAATTAGTGAACCTTCACAAAAATTCAAGACTCCCATTTTTGGCACAACTATGCACATTGATTCTAGATGCACTTACACAGTATTCAATAATGGGTTTTAACTTCGTATGGGAGGTGCCACGCCCACTTTTCCAATACCGCCCATTTTTAACACAACTACTCATGTTTATGCTAGATTCACTTACACAAAATTACAGCACTCTAGGTGTCATAGAATTGACAATATTAAGTAATAGGTTTTAACTTCGTATGAGAGGTGCCACGCCCACTTTTCCAATACCGCCCATTTTTTACACAACTACGCATGTTTATGCTAGATTCACTTACACAAAATTACAGCACTCTAGGTGTCATAGAACTGACAATATTCAATAATAGGTTTTAACTTTGTATGGAAGGTGCCACGCCCACTTTTCCAATACAGCCCCTTTTTGACACAACTGTGCAGACTAATAATTAGTGAACCTTCACAAAAATTCAAGACTCTAGCTGCAACAGAATTCCGAATATGCTAATTTATAAAAAACGAATAAATCCCCAATTTGTGTGGGAGGTGCCACGCCCACTGAAAATATCAAAAATTTATATAGCCTATTTTCACCACCGGTTCAGCATGAACATACTGTGAAAATTTCAAGAAGATCGGTTCAGTAGTTTAGGCTGCTATAAAGAACAAACAAACAAACATACAAACACAGATCCATTTTGATATATATAGATAGATTTTCACCACCGGTTCAGCATGAACATACTGTGAAAATTTCAAGAAGATCGGTTAAGTAGTTTAGGCTGCTATAAAGAACAAACAAACAAACACAGATTCATTTATATATATATAGATTAATTTTTTAGTTTTTGTGTTGTTTTATTAGTGAACAATTTGATTGATTTTCTATGTGTTTTGAATGTAATGACATTTTTTCAATTATTCGCCGTAAACTAACGTTCTCCATGGAACATATCCATTTCTTTATTATCTCAGGGAAGAACCTTGATTATAATTGGTACATATATTACCGATCAGGACAACAATTAATAAGAAAGCAGATTTTAATTTTACCGTTTGTTCTTTTTTTTGCCTGGCGAAGCGGGCGGGGGTTCAGCTAGTAATATAATAAAAAATAATAATAATTTTTCTTGACTTAAGTTGGCTATTGGCGAATGAATATTTCTCTTTTTATAACCTTTCTTTACTGTTGTGCTAAGAAAATCCACAGAAAACGTGTAATTTTACAAAATTCAAATCAAAAATGCGCCATCTTTCAAATCCCGCCCATTTACATATTTTCTAAGCAGGTTACAACTAAATAAACTCACACAGCAATATAGGAATATCGTTGTAGATTATGCTCAAAAAACTGGTTTTAATTTCGTATGGGAAGGGTCACGGCCACTTTCGCCCATCTCGGTGTCGAAATACTCTAAAACCGGTTTTAATTTCAGATGGGAAGGGTCACGTCCACTTTCCGCCCATCTTTGCAAAACTATTTACACTGGATCAACTCACACAAAATTTCAGCACTCTAGGTCTATGACACCTACTGACCATATTCGATAATATGTTTTAACTTCGTATGTGAGGTACCACGCCCACTTTCCCAATACCGTTCATTTTTGGAACAACTACGCAGGTTTATGCTAGATGCACTCACACAAAAGATAAGTATTGTAGCTGCATTGAACTGAATATATTCGTTAATAGGTTTTAACTTCGTATGGAAGGTACCACGCCCTTTTTTCCAATATCGCCCATTTTTGGCACAACTATGCACATTGATGCTAGATGCACTAGGTGACATAGAACTGACAATATTCAATAATAGGTTTTAACTTCGTATGGGAGATGCCACGCCCACATTTCCATTACCGGTCATTTTCGTTGCAACTACGCACATTGATGCTAGATGCACTTACACAAAATTACAGCACAATAGGTGTCATTCAATAATAGGTTTTAACTTCATATGGGAGGTGCCACGCCCACTTTTCCATTTCCGCCCATTTTTGGCACAACTACGGACATTGATGTTAGATGCACTTACACAAAATTTGAGCACTATACGTGTCATTGAACTGACACTATTCGATAATATGTTTTAACTTCGTATGGGAGGTACCACGCCCACTATTCCAATACCGCCCATTTTTGGCAGAACTACGCACATTGATGCTAGATGCACTTACACAAAATTAGAGCACTCTAGGTGTCATAGGACTGACAATGTTCAATAATAGGTTTTAACTTCGTATGGGAGGTGCCACGCCCAATTTTCCAATACCGCCCATTTTTGGCACAACTATGCACATTGATTCTATATGCACTTACACAGTATTCAATAATAGGTTTTAACTTCGTATGGGAGGTGCCACGCCCACTTTTCCAATACAGCCCATTTTTAACACAACTACGCATGTTTATGCTAGATTCACTTACGCAAAATTACAGCACTCTAGGTGTCATAGAACTGACAATATTAAGTAATAGGTTTTAACTTCGTATGAGAGGTGCCACGCCCACTTTTCCAATACCGCCCATTTTTTGCACAACTATGCACATTGATGCTAGATGCACTTACACAAAATTTCAGCACTCTAGGTGTCATAGAACTGACAGTATTCAATAATAGGTTTTAACTTCGTATGGGAGGTGCCACGCCCACTTTTCCAATACCGCCCATTTTTAACACAACTACGCATGTTTATGCTAGATTCACTTACACAAAATTACAGCACTCTAGGTGTCATAGAACTGACAATATTCAATAATAGGTTTTAACTTCGTATGCGAGGTGCCACGCCCACTTTTCCAATACAGCCCCTTTTTGACACAACTGTGCAGACTAATAATTAGTGAACCTTCACAAAAATTCAAGACTCCCATTTTTGGCACAACTATGCACATTGATTCTAGATGCACTTACACAGTATTCAATAATAGGTTTTAACTTCGTATGGGAGGTGCCACGCACACTTTTCCAATACCGCCCATTTTTAACACAACTACGCATGTTTATGCTAGATTCACTTACACAAAATTACAACACTCTAGGTGTCATAGAACTGACAATATTAAGTAATAGGTTTTAACTTCGTATGAGAGGTGCCACGCCCACTTTTCCAATACCGCCCATTTTTTGCACAACTATGCACATTGATGCTAGATGCACTTACACAAAATTTCAGCACTCTAGGTGTCATAGAACTGACAGTATTCAATAATAGGTTTTAACTTCGTATGGGAGGTGCCACGCCGACTTTTCCAATACCGCCCATTTTTAACACAACTACGCATGTTTATGCTAGATTCACTTACACAAAATTACAGCACTCTAGGTGTCATAGAACTGACAATATTCAATAATAGGTTTTAACTTCGTATGGGAGGTGCCAAGATGATCGGCTCAATAGTTTAGGCTGCTATAAAGAACAAACAAACATAGAAACACAGATTCATTTTTATATATATAGATAGAACAAATTGCGTCATAAAATGACTCGAATGACTCACCAGTCTTCATTTTCCTATTACGAATAGTTTCTTTCAGGTCAAAATTGGAGCACATATCCTTATAATGGCAACGTAAGGCTGCACAAAATTCATTCCATTGTACGGAGTCCACTTGTTTGTGATATCTCCAGTACCAATATCTAGCCTTCCCGCTAAGAAGTATTGGGAGATTCTTACAGATAAGACCGAAATTATCATTAAAATGTTCGTGGGTTAATGACCTAACACGATATAAAAATTCATCGACTGTCAAACCCGAACTTGACCCGTCAAATTTGACATTCCAGTTTTGAATAACCGATGTGATTCTGTCGGGACATATGGACTGGGAATTTCCTGTTGGGCTGTTACTAATTGACACACCATTCTGGGGTAGCTGATAATTGGAGTGTGGTTGTACATTTTGGTATGTAGGCTGTATTGGATCCTGGGCTATATTGGACCCTAAATTCAAGTTCCGTAAAATGTTCACAATATTATCACCAATCATGCAGTTTATTGTTGAGTAATCAATGTCACAATTGGCCCTCAGTAATACGCTGACAATTCGTATTGGTATTGCCATTGTCTGGTTGATTATGGGGAGAAGATTCTTCGCCAACATTAACTAAAGTATTAGTAGTCTGATTGAGACTCATATCCAAACTGGAATTAACATTCTCAGTAAATAAATTCCTACTTAAACTTCGAGTATGGGGTCGATTTTCCATTGCTCCGCGGCCTTTACCACGAGCAGAATTACGTGCTTTCCTTTGTATTTCCGTCTGTGTAGCAATTTCACTCGAAACCGCAGGGAAAATATGGTATTTCCTGAGATCTGACAGCTCACAAGATACCTTGCATAAAGGACACAAAAGAAGAATTTGATAGGGCCTGTTCAATACAAATTCTGTGGAAAATGTGATTGCATGTTGAGAGAATATAACATTCCTGAAGATCAAATTGCATTATCGCATTGCAAGATAAACATTTATTTTCATTTCCTACCGAGCTTCTCGATGGGATATCTAATCTTTGCAGGTGACTACGTTCCAATGCCATTGTAGCTCCCGAAATTTAACTATATTCTAAAATCAAAATTTATAATCCCAAAATGTATTAATTGCGATACCAATTTGGATTTAAGGATATAAGTTTTTTACTTTGATAGTGAGGCGAAAAGACAATATAATTTGGCATATATACAAACGGCTGATAAGGATATAAATTGGTTATGGAGTAGAAATTTTCACGATACCGTGATTAGTGATTAGCCAGCATTCATTCTTTGTCCGGTTAACTGAAATCCTCGGACTTCAAAGCGCAGACAGAAACATTGAAGTGTTTCAAAAGGAATCCAGTATGCTTGATAACTCAGCTATATCAAAAACAAAAATATTTAAAATTCCTACTATAAATTTTTTAGTAAACCCCCTGTACATATTAATCTCGAGCCGAAAATATTGCTGAGTAAATTCTCGGTCAGTTTAGCCGAACCAATCAGATAACTGAATTTCCAGAGATTCTCACCAAGTATTCAACTACAAAATTTCTATCCACAGCAGTATTTAAAAAAAATTGTCAATGAACTATATTAACAAGTATATTATTCGGAGCGAAAGTGAATCGAAAAGAATCACATTCCTGCCCCACGTTGGGCGTCATTTTATTTATGTAATGTTCAACAAATAATTTTGTCCAAAATTGACCGAGTTTTTCTTTTACCAGAAATTGGTACGGTCACTTTGTGAACTTGGATTGCAGGACAGATGGGAGTAAAAAATATATATCGACTAGCTGAACCCCCGCCCGCTTCGCCAGGCAAAAAAAAAAAAACAAACGGTAAAATTAAAATCTGCTTTCTTATTAATTGTTGTCATGATCGGTAATATATGTACCAATTATAATCAAGGTTCTTCCCTGAGATAATAAAGAAATGGATATGTTCCATGGAGAACGTTAGTTTACGGCGAATAATTGAAAAAATGTCAAAATCAAATTGATTTTTTGTTAAGTGTGGTTCTCCTCCTTTCCGTTACCTAAACAAAAAACTTCATTCGTAAGATGAAATTACATTACATTCAAAACACATAGAAAATCAATCAAATTGTTCACTAATAAAACAACACAAAAACTAAAAAATTAATATCTATATATATAAAAATGAATCTGTGTTTGTATGTTTGTTTGTTTGTTCTTTATAGCAGCCTAAACTACTGAACCGATCTTCTTGAAATTTTCACAGTATGTTCATGCTGAACCGGTGGTGAAAATAGGCTATATAAATTTTTGATATTTTCAGTGGGCGTGGCACCTCTCACACTAATTTTGGATTTATTCGTTTTTTATAAATTAGCATATTCGGAATACTGTTGCAGCTACAGTCTTGAATTTTTGTGAAGGTTCACTAATTATTAGTCTGCACAGTTGTGTCAAAAAGGGTCGGTATTGGAAAAGTGGGCGTGGCACCTTCCATACAAAGTTAAAACCTATTATTGAATATTGTCAGTTCTATGACACCTAGAGTGCTGTAATTTTGTGTAAGTGAATCTAGCATAAACATGGTCACTTTGCGAACTTGGATTGCAGGACAGATGGAAGTAAAAAAATATATCGATATAACAAAAAAGACTGGGAGCCATTGAAACGCTAGCAAGCAGTCGGGTGGGGGGTTCGGGCCTTCTTTGATATCATACTCGGTACAATCCGGAACATAAACAAAAATTATTTTAGACTCCCGGCCAAATGTTGATTGCCCCGATCTGGTCAGATTTTATATGGTGCACTAAAAAGCTGATACTTTTTAGTGAACCATATATTGTTTACCAATAAGATGAATCTCCAGATGTTGTTGGAGCTCCAGCCTCTTAACCCATTCCCTACCTTGGTCTCAATGGCATCAAATTTTCGAAGACCCCATATTTCGATAAATATTACCTCATATCTACCTCACCATCGTAAGAAAATCACATAAGAATTTAGGGTTCCATTTGACAATTCAAATATTAATATAGTATTTATTCAAGAAGAAAAAAATTATGAAATTCATTTTGGCAATAAAGTATTCTAAATCGGAATAAAGTTTATCTACAAAATTAACATACTCAAAAAATACCTGTAATCTTATAGTTAACATAAATTTTAATATAAAAACAGAAAACCTAATTTCAGTAATCTGACCAATATGTGTATCTACAGAGCGGTGGCTATGTTGCTAACATAGAAAACACTTTAACAGAAGGAATTCAAAACTTTCTTGCTTGCTTTATTGAATTCGATGTCCTTAATACAATATTTAAATGCGCTTAAGAGCTAACATTAGTCATTCATACATTATTACTAACATACTTAAAGTATTTTTCTAGTACTATATATTCTAACGTTTATATGTTGTAGTTATACATACATGTCACTTATACTAAATCTATAATATATCAAAAAATTTTCCCAAAAATACGAATTACTAAAAAGGGAATTACTCATCCTTTTTTATATATAAAACTTAAGACTATCCCTAACCAGTCCGTTATCCAAGGAGGCAGACCTATCTAGGAACCGAAGTGCCCCATTCATTAAAAATACGTCAATCCGATCGAAACCGGCCGCAATAGGCTATAGGCAATAGGTTTATACCAGCGGCCGCTTTCACCCGTCGGAATGTTCGATTGTCAACTCGTATATCCTCAAGATAACGAGTCCAATGAACTTTCTCAAACTCAGAGATAGCACCCTGGATAATTCTATCCAAGTTGCGTATCTGAGCCTTGAGAATGCCGTGCCGACCAGGTTCTTCTGATCTATGCAAAGTCCGTCGTAGACGCTTCTTTTACGTGGAAGTCGTCCGAGTCCTTTATGCCCAGTGGAAAACCTGGGAATAGTCTCTTCCATAGAATCACGAAATGCCACGGTCATGACGCCCACGCACTGGTCTATTTCACCAGTAGTAACATTTCGGTCAACTGGTAGTCCGCAGTCTCCCAGTCTCCGTTCAAGTCGGTTGTTGAACCTATTAATGTCCATTTTGTCAAAGTCAAAAAACGTCTGTCGACTATTGCCTGACGCAAGCCCATCCCCAGTCACTATGATCTCCACAGCCCTGTGGTCAGATTCATAGTCTAGAGTTCTGAGGCCAATGTCTTCAGCCTCGCCTTCAAATGTGAGACACGGGGATACCATGAAGATATCGATGTAGGAATTTGTTCCATTACCGTATCTTGTGGGTCCATCGGTATTCACAATGCGGAGGACAGGACATTGCACTAGATAATTGTACAATGTACTGCCCGCATGATTGTAGGCGTCACCGCCCCAATTGGGATGTCTGGAATTCAGGTCGCCCCCAGCCAAAACATCACCATGACCTAGCATATGTTGTAAAGGGTCAAAGTCCTTCCAGTCCGGTACAGACTGGGGTCTTCGGTACAAAGCGACAGTGGTCAGCCATGTGCCGTCAAGTTTCTTAACTCTAACGCAAGTATTTTCCATGTTCCCGAGGTTTAAAATAACCCTCTCAGAACATATACCCTCTTTAACTATAATCGCGGTACCTCCACCACGATTTTGACTATTCTGACTATTTGTCCTATTCTGTCTATACATTGTATAACCCTTAAAATTCAGCCGGTGAAAAGGGGAAAGTTTGTGTTCTGCGAGAAGAACAATGTCCGGTCTATGCCTTTTTAGAAATAAATCTAAGTAATGTCTCTTATGTAAAGAAATAAGAGAATTTACATTAACAAATATGCATTTTATATTATTAAACATTAAATACAATAGATTGTGCTATTGCCAGCAATGCCCTAGCTTTTTCTTCCCTAGATTGCAGAGCATGATATTCACCAGCATGCTTCTGCATTTTACCTATAATGGACAAGAGGTCCACGCCGAAGTACTCCTTGCTGTCGTTGCTAAAGACGTCAAGGGTGCTTAAATTGCCCTGTCGAGGCCCAGCAGCAACCGAAGTCCGCCCCGCTGCAGCAGCGTAGGAAACCCCACTTCGAATAGTGCTGGGACACTGTGCTTGTCGTACACCAGTCACTACACCGGCAGTCGGTGCCTTGTTTATAGCCTTAGCGACTGAAATGTTCTCCTTCCTCTTGGCGAGGAAAGATTTACGCTTTGGACAGTCCTTTGAACTGGCAGCATGTCCATTAGCGTTGCAGTTAACACATTTAAGTGTAAACCGCGAAGTCCTGGAGATGGCACCGGTAGCGGGGTCGGTTGTTAAAACCAACTCACCAGGCGCGGTCTTCGCAGGAATGGCACATTTCCCGGGGCCATGTGCGCCTCCGCACTTGACGCACCGGTAAGGCATGCCACAATTAACAGCTACGTGCCCGAAACGTTGGCAGTTGAAGCACTGCGTAACGCCCTTCTTCTTATCCCTATCGATCCTAACTTTACAAGATAGAATGAACTCTATCTTGTAGAAAGCCCCTATGTCCGAGGCTTTACACAAATGGACAAGCCACTTGCCCCATCCCAATTTAAAAATCTTGAGGATCTCAAGATTTAAATTGGTGGCAGCCAAGTACGAACGAAGGTCTTCTTCGTCGTATGTGTCCGAAAGCCCGTTAATCACCGTAGCGTACGGCTTTAGGTCCTTCGGCGTAAACGTGTAAAAGCTTCGTTTCTGCTCTATGAGCATACCGCGAACCTTATGAAGGTCTTCTAGACTAAACATACTGATGTTCGTCATATTTTTGTTTATTAGTTTACAGGAAAAATTCCTGTGTCCTAATCCCTTAGTCATGTCCGTCGTTAGAGTCTTGACGTTCATTTCGTATACTGTAATAACTGGGACAGACTTACCCCGTTTTTTCTTGATTTTGTGGTGTGCTGGTTTGGATGCAGCTTTCTTTTCTTGAGCTGGCTTAGGCGCAGCTTTCCTATCCAGTACTGGCTTAGCTGGTCCAGTTGTAGCAGTTTTACTGCTTCCAGTCTTCCACACCGGCAGTGTGCGAACAGCTTGAGACGCCAGCGTTGCGCTCAAAACCTTTATCCGTGGCACTGGCGGTGTGCTCACGGAAGTCCCTGAAGCCTGTGGAGTTGCTTCCTCTGGGACATCTTCATCCATATCGCTGACTTCGTCATCTGAAGACAAGCGTTCTTCTAATTCTTCAATGCGTTTTCTTCACAACGCATTCTCTCCAAGCAATTTGTTGAAATTGCTTACGAGGATATCGAACTCCAACTTCGATACCTGGCAGGTAGTGACGTCCTGTTCCAGCATCCTCTTCTTCGCAGAGCTAGGAAGATCCGCCATTACAGGTACAGCCAAATCTGCACGTGTTTGGGTTGTTTGTGTTTTTCCCACTGTTTTATTAGGGGACACTTTATTACCCTTAATCCACAGGAGGTCGGTAGTTATCCTCTAGTAGTCTTAGCAGATTGGTATCTAGTTGAAGACTATCCCTAACCAGTCCGTTATCCAAGGAGGCAGACCTATCTAGGAACCGAAGTGCCCCATTCATTAAAAATACGTCAATCCGATCGAAACCGGCCGCGTTGTAAATGGTTCTACAAGAAGGTCTTCTTATAGTTCCGTCCTCAGCAATCGTAGGTGGCAAACACAGGCAAGAGACCAGTATACGCCGTTCCCACCTCCTAAGTCTCTCCATCTGGGCGGATGAGATTCCCAACCAAACTGGGAAAGCATAGGATAAGATAGGCCTTATGATCTGTTTATAGATCAGCAGCCTAACATCGGTACTAAGACCCCTCCTGCGTCGTAAAGTCGCATGGTAGAGGTAAAAAATTCGTTTAACCTTGGCAGATATGTGATCCATATGCCTATAGAACTCAAAATTGGTTTGGAAAATGACCCCAAGGTACTTAATTGTGTCCGAGGTCCTAATCGGGCTATTCCCTATCCGGATGTCAGGAACATAACTCCTGACATTTGGATAATGTCAGAAGTGAGCCCTGTGACACCCCTGCCACAACGTCTCTACTGTCCCCTACTTTAATCTTAAAGGTGCGGCCTCTGAGGAAGCTCGCAACAATCCTACAGGTGTTGCCACCGAATCCTACTACTACAAGAAACCGACGTACCATGCAGTGTCAAAAGCCTTGGCAAAGTCAAGGCTGACAGCCATGGTAGCGTATTTCTTGTTCAATGACCTGGTAACGTAGTTCGCCAGCACCGAAAGTGCATGAGACGTCGAGTGTCCCTTCGGAAACCCGAACTGGCTGTCCGAGAGTATCCTCCGGTCCTCGATTGTCTCCCTAATCCTCGAGAGCACAAAGTGCTCGAAAAGTTTACCAAAAGCCGATAGAATGGATATCGGTCGGTAGCTACCAGGCCGCTTGGGATCAGAACCGGGTTTTAAGATAGGAACCGTTAGAGATTACTTCCAAGCCCCCGGGAAATAACCCAAGTTTAGGCAGTGGTTAAAGATCACTGACAAGAATGTCCAAACCACTAAGCCCGTCTTCTTCAAGACTATGTCCGGGACACCGTCCACACCAGCAGACCTACGGTTCGGTTTTCCCCTCAATGCCTCACCTACGTCCTGTGGCGTCACAAATCCAAGATTCTGCCAGGTCCTTGCGTTGCTGCGAGTAGAACCGTCAGCAGTCACTACGTCCCCAAACAGTACGATGGGACTAACGTCATCCAAAACCGAAGTATCCCCTTCAACAATATTGTCGAAAGAAATACTGTTCCGGTCTTGATTCGTCCTCCCTGAACACGTGTTTGGGTTTTTTGTGTTTTTCCTACTGTTTTATTAAGGGACACTTTATTACCCTTAATCCACAATAAACACTTCACTTAGGGAAAAACCCTTTCACTTTTATGGCACTACAACACTTTGTAAAAATAAATTTCACAGGTATAGACACTTTTTCCGCGGTTAAAAAACACGTCCGTCTCCGTCAAGCGATAAACACGAAATCAGAAGGAATTCAAAACTTGCTTACTTTATTGAATTCGATGTCCTTAATACAATATTTAAATGCGCTTAAGAGCTAACATTAGTCATTCTTACAATATTACTAACATACTTAAAGTATTTTTCTAGTACTATATATTCTAACGTTTATATGTTTTAGTTATACATACATGTCACTTATACTAAATCTATAATATATCAAAAAATTTCTCCCCAAAATACAAATTACTAAAAAGGGAATTACTCATCATTTTTTATATATAAAACTTAAATTAACACTTAACACTATCACTTATAACTACTATTTACAATATAGGGTGAACCATTGTCTGTTCCAATTATTGGCATGTGTTGTATACGAGATCGTCCAAGTCAAAACTACCTTCTTCGATTGTAGAATAGGAGCTTACCATCTCTATACAAGATACCCTCCCTCTCCAGAGTCAAAAGACCGACAGGAGGTCGGTAGTTATCCTCTAGTAGACTGAGCAGATTGGTATCTAGCTGAAGACTATCCCTAACCAGTCCGTTATCCAAGGAGGCAGACCTATCTAGGAACCGAAGTGCCCATTCATTAAAAAGACGTCAATCCGATCGAAAACGGCCGTGTTATAAATGGTTCTACAAGAAGTTCTTCTTATAGTTCCGTCCTCAGCAATAGTGGGTGGCAAACACAGGCAAGATACCAGTATACGCCGTTCCCACCTCCTAAGTCTCTCCATCTGGGCGTATGAGATTCCAAACCAGACCGGGAAAGCATATAACAAGATAGGCCTTATGATCTGTTTATAGATCAGCAGCCTAACATCGGTACTAAGACCCCTCCTGCGTCGTAAAGTCGCATGGTAGAGGTAAAAAATTCGTTTAACCTTGGCCAATATGTGATCCATATCCCTATAGAACTCAAAATTGGTTTGGAAAATGACCCCAAGGTATTTAATTGTGTCCGAGGTCCTAATCGGCCTATTCCCTATCCGGATGTCAGGAACATAACTCCTGACATTTGGATAATGTCAGAAGTGAGCCCTGTGACACCCCTGCCACAGCGTCTCTACTGTCCCCTACTTTAATCTTAAAGGTGCGGCCTCTGAGGAAGCTCGCAACAATCCTACAGGTGTTGCCACCGAATCCTACTACTACAAGATACCGACGTACCATGCAGTGTCAAAAGCCTTGGCAAAGTCAAGGCTGACACAGCCATGGTAGCGTATTTCTTGTTCAATGACCTGGTAACGTAGTTCGCCAGCACCGAAAGTGCATGAGACGTCGAGTGTCCCTTCCGAAACCCGAACTGGCTGTCCGAGAGTATCCTCCGGTCCTCGATTGTCTCCCTAATCCTCGAGAGCACAAAGTGCTCGAAAAGTTTACCAAAAGCCGATAGAAGGGATATCGGTCGGTAGCTACCAGTCCGCTTGGGATCAGAACCGGGTTTTAAGATAGGAACCGTTAGAGATTCCTTCCAAGCCCCCGGGAAATAACCCAAGTTTAGGCAGTGGTTAAAGATCACTGACAAGAATGTCCAAACCACAAAGCCCGTCTTCTTCAAGACTATGTCCGGGACACCGTCCACACCAGCAGACCTACGGTTCGGTTTTCCCCTCAAGGCCTCACCTACGTCCTCTGGCGTCACAAATCCAAGATCCTGCCAGGTCCTCGCGTTGCCGCGAGTAGAACCGTCAGCAGTCACTACGTCGCCAAACTGTACGATGGGACTAACGTCATCCAAAACCGAAGTATCCCCATCAACAATATTGTCGAAAGGAACACTGTTCCGGTCTTGATTAGGTCGTCCTCCCTGAACACTGTCTGCCAAGAGATTTGCCTTATATATATTCATTCATAGTCTAGAGTTCTGAGGCCAATGCCTTCAGCCTCGCCTTCAAATGTGAGACCGGGGATACCATGAAGATATCGATGTAGGAATTTGTTCCATTACCGTATCTTGTGGGTCCATCGGTATTCACAATGCGGAGAGCAGGACATTGCACTAGATAATTTTACAATGTACTGCCCGCATGATTGTAGGCGTCACCGCCCCAATTGGGATGTCTGGCATTCAGGTCGCCCCCAGCCAAAACATCACCATGACCTAGCATATGTTGCAAATGGTCCAAGTCCTTCCAGTCCGGTACAGACTGGGGTCTTCGGTACAAAGCGACAGTGGTCAGCCATGTGCCGTCAAGTTTCTTAATTCTAACGCAAGTATTTTCTATGTTCCCGAGGTTTAAAATAACCCTCTCAGAACATATACCCTCTTTAACTATAATCGCGGTACCTCCTCCACGATTTTGACTATTCTGACTATTTGTCCTATTCTGTCTATACATTGTATAGCCCTTAAAATTCAGTCGGTGAAAAGGGGAAAGTTTGTGTTCTGCGAGAAGAAAAATGTCCGGCCTATGCCTTTTTAGAAATAAATCTAAATAATGTCTCCTATGTAAAGAAATGAGAGAATTTACATTAACAAATATGCATTTAATATTATTAAACATTAAATACAATAGATTGTGCTATTGCCAGCAGATTGCAGAGCATGGTATTCACCAGCATTCTTCTGCATTTTACCTATAATGGACAAGAGGTCCACGCCGAAGTACTCCTTGCTGTCGTTGCTAAAGACATCAAGGGTGCTTAAATTGCCCTGTCGAGGCCCAGCAGCAACCGAAGTCCGCCCCGCTGCAGTAGCGTAGGAAACCCCACTTCGAATAGTGCTGGGACACTGTGCTGGTCGTACACCAGTCACTACACCGGCAGTCGGTGCCTTGTTTATAGCCTTAGCGGCGGAAATGTTCTCCTTCCTCTTGGCGAGGAAAGATTTACGCTTTGGACAGTCCTTTGAACTGGCAGCATGTCCATCAGCGTTGCAGTTTACACATTTAAGTGTAAACCGCGAAGTCGGGGTCGGTTGTTAAAACCAACTCACCAGGCGCGGTCTTCGCAGGAATGGCACATTTCCCACAATTGTCAGCCACGTGCCCGAAACGTTGGCAGTTGAAGCACTACGTAACGCCCTTCTTCTTATCCCTATCGATCCTGACTTTACAAGATAGAATGAACTCTATCTTGTAGAAAGCCCCTATGTCCGAGGCTTTGGACAAATGGACAAGCCATTTGCCCCATCCCAATTTAACAATCTTGAGGATTTCAAGATTTAAATTGGTGGCAGCCAAGTACGAGCGAAGGTCTTCTTC
This sequence comes from Polietes domitor, assembly GCA_947397865.1. Classification (NCBI taxonomy): domain Eukaryota; kingdom Metazoa; phylum Arthropoda; class Insecta; order Diptera; family Muscidae; genus Polietes; species Polietes domitor. Next base: position 104,522,879 of record OX377618.1, read on the forward strand.
TTCGTACGTGTCCGAAAGTCCGTTAATCGCCGTAGCGTACGGCTTTAGGTCCTTCGGCGTAAACGTGTAAAAGCTTTGTTTCTGCTCTATGAGCATACCGCGAACCTTTTGAAGGTCTTCTAGATTAAACATACTGATGTTCGTCATATTTTTGTTTATTAGTTTACAGGAAAAATTCCTGTGTCCTAATGCCTTAGTCATGTCCGTCGTTAGAGTCTTGACGTTCATTTCGTAAACAGTAATAACTGGGACAGACTTACCCCGGTTTTTCTTGTTTTTGTGTTGTGCTGGCTTGGATGCAGCTTTCTTTTCCTGAGCTGGCTTAGGTGCAGCTTTCCTATCCAGTGTTGGCTTAGCAGGCCCAGCTGTAGCAGTTTTACTGCTTCCAGTCTTCCTAGATGTAGATGGTGTGATGACCTCCTTCTTCCTTTGCTGTTGCACCGGCGGTGTGCGAACAGCTTGAGACGCTGGCGGTGTGCTCACGGAAGTCCCTGAAGCCTGTGGCGTTGCTTCTTCTGGGACATCTTCATCCATAACACTGTCTTCGTCATCTGAAGACAAGCGTTCTTCCAATTCTTCGATGCGTTTTCTTAACAACGCATTCTCTTCAAGCAATTTATTGAAATTGCTTACGAGGGTATCGAACTCCAACATCGATACCTGGCAGGTACTGACGTCCTGTTCCAGCATTCTCTTCTTCGCAGAGCTAGGAAGATCCGCCATTGCAGGTACAGCCAAATCTGCACGTGTTTGGGTTGTTTGTGTTTTTCCCACTTTTTTATTAGGGGACACTTACCCTTAATCCACAATTCACTTAGGGAAATACCCTCTCACTTTTATTGCACTACACTTTAAAAACACACTGTTAGCAGGTAAATACACTTTCCGCGGTTAAAAAACACGTCCGTCTCCGTCAAGCGATAAACACGAACTCAGAAGGAATTCAAAATATGACAATTTTAATCCTTAAAAAGAATGAGAAGTGAATAGTAGGTGCTCTTAAGTTACATTTTGGAACTTAGCTTTTTCTTATCTTCGCTAAATTCAATTTGTCAAGTAAAAATTTTAATTTTTTTGTTTTAAATATATGAAAAAGACTAATACTGATTTAAACTTCCAAATGGTGATTTAATTAATTCAAATTTTTAAGCAAAACTTTAACCAAAATAATAAAAGGAATAATAGTACAAATCACTCACCAATTTGCGGGTAAACTTACAGATGAACTCCGAGGCCTCGATGATCATAGTTCTCTTGTGACGTTTTTGCTGTTCAAATTAGAAATTAGATTAAAATTTTGCTTGTACCCAGAAATTTAAATGAATTTGAAAACTTATCTGACATTTATCCGTATTTGATACCACTTTCTTCTTCTTTTCTTTTTTGGTTCCAAACCCCAAGACAAATTAGTAGGGTACGTTATTTGGTAGAGGTCACCTTACAATTTCCTGTAGTTGGCCAATTTAAATGATCCTCATTTCCAACGACTCACTATGTAATCTGCGGAAATGAGGACTGAATCAAAGTTTGTTCGCCTGGTCGAGTTTTGCCGAACTATATGGTAGAAATTTATAATCAATTCTTGGGCTAACTTGAAATTGGCATTTCTTACCGTGTAGTCAATTAACGAAGGTTCAAATAGTTTTATCTTGGTTTCTGAAGGACTAGATTCCACTTCCCTTATAAGTTACTATATACTGGGGTTATGTAACAATTGGCATATATTTATGCAACCTGTGTCCAACAAAATCAAATTTTTAGTTAAAATCAAGGCAAACTTAAAGAAAATTTACCTGATAAGAATTTTTTTGTCGTTCGATTTTTCAGACTTCACACAACTAAATCAGAGTGCAAGTCTGATTAATTAGATTTATCAAGATAAAATCTTAGATTTTGTAAGTCCACCGACTAACTTTTTTCACTTCCACCGACTAACACTTTGTAATTATTTGAATAAGCACACTGTTACCGCCACCTACAATATCTTCATAAATATTTTTATACTTATTGTACAGTACAACAATCTCCTAGATTGTCAAATATTATTATTATAAAACTTAACGAAAGTGTTAAATTGTCAAGTAGCGTCCCCTAGAATCCGCCATTTCTTTATAACTTACTAAAAAGATTAGTTGAATAACGCGGTGCTCTGGGACTTAAATGGTTAAATAATTAAATCACATTTTCTAGCAGTTTTCGCACTAAAAAGTAACTTTGAATTGCTAGATTATTTTATTATAAAATTCCTAATTGAATTGTATTTTATAGGAATTTTAATATAAGCACGAATTGTTTCAATAAATATTATTTTGTACGAAACAAGGAGTACTTTATTCAAGATCCAGCGGGAATTGCTAGCGTGGGTAAATCGCATTCCAACATTTTAAAATTCTTTTTACTTATCGTACCGGACATCTTCCTGGGCCTACAAAGCGTCAAAGTTATCTTGCCAATCTCGCAGTAAGTAGAAAATGAGTTCACCTAATCCACAGGGTCAACAACAAGATCACATTTGCCCACATTGTCAAAAGCCCCCTGACGAAAATATGGTAAAATGCTCCGATTGTCTCAAAACATTTCACCAAGATTGTGCAAAAGTCCCTAACGACATAACATACAAATGCCAACAATGTTCTACAACACGACCAGGTTCATCGTCACGTAGTATCAGAAGCCAATCTTCTGACCAATCACAATCAAACAGAGTTCAATTGCAACTTGAACAACTAGAAGAAGAGCACAACTTAAATCAGGAGTATATTAGGAAAAAATATGAACTTTTATCAGTTGTACGCCTTAGCGATGCTTCTTCCTCCAAATCACGGTCCATTCGTAGTTGGTTAAGTAATGCCCCTTGTCTAGAAATTAGGGATGTGCAGAATCAACCTAATACCAACGCAAGCTACCTACCTGAAAATAGGGATATAGATACGAACACAGACCAGCAAGCATCATGCCTGCTCGAAGAAACAGTTTATTGCAATATGCCACAGCAGTTGACATATCCTACAACTACACAATTAAATAATTCAACAATACTTTGTAGCGTATCTAATGAAATGTCTCATAATCAAGCGTCATCTAACCCAACTGTCTCCAATGCTGCCATAACTTCGTGCACCACATTGTCTGCAGCACCATATTGTGCTACGGGTATTGCCACTTCACGTGGCCTTCAAAAGCGAATGCAGCCTATGACACCTGGCGTTCAAAATAACCCACATGGTGTGACATTCGATACTACCAATCAAACCCATACGTTTTATGCGAATACATTGATCCCGCCTGATCACTCAAATCGCAATACGTCCATGATAAATTCCTCAAATGCATTGCCAATTACATTTAATGAAGCTCAGCCCATGTCATCAACGATGAATTTGCGCTCAACTTTACCACCAAACACCTCCTACTCGTATGAACCACATTCTGCCATCAATATTCCTCACCGGTTATCGCCAAGTCAAATGAATGCACGACAATCCGTGCCCAAAGAGCTCCCTGCTTTTTCCGGCCAGCCAGAGGAATGGGCCATTTTTTCTTCCACTTTTCACTGGTCCACAATATCTTGCGGTTTCACTGAAGCCGAAAACCTTATACGGCTCCAAAAATCTCTAAAAGGAAACGCTCAGCAAAGCGTGCAGCAGATGCTTGTCCATCCCTCAAATGTCAATTCCGTGATGCAAGTCCTCCAGATGTTGTATGGACAACCTGAAAAGATAATAAATTCAATTAAAAATAAAATAATGTTTTCACCAAAAGTTGATGAAAATAATCTACATACACTTACCTCGTTTGCTATCAATGTACGCAGCTTGATATCCACGATTTATGCCAGCAATTTGATCGACGAAATTAACAATTCTTCGCTTTTACATGAATTGTTGTTAAAATTACCACCGTCGTACCAAATGCAATGGGCCACTCAAAAACAGAATTTGTATAATCAAAATAAAAAACCCAATCTATCAGAATTTGACAATTGGGTATTTAACATAGGCATCACTGCTAGTAGTATAACAGTTGACCACTGTTCTACTAACAACAACAACACTGCTAGCAAAAACCAAGTTAAAAACAAGACCAATATCACAGGCAATAGAGCATACGTTCACTCGCACAGAGAGGAACGTAAATGTTTTGTCTGCAACAACAACAACTGCAAATCTGTCGCTAATTGTAATACATACCTATCACTGGATCGTGGAGATAAGTGGAATGTGGTGAGAAAACACCAGCTTTGCAAATGTTGTTTATATAAACATAAAGGTGAATGCAAGAAGAAAGCAAAGTGTGGAAAGGAAGGCTGTGAATATTTTCACCACAGTTCTTTGCATAGATATACCGAACCCACAAATCAACAAACAGAAGAAACGTCAAACAGTAATAGAAGTGTAAACAATATGCATATTATTAATAACGAGATCATTAACTCTCACAGTGCTAAAATAAAAGAAATTTTGTTCAAAATAATCCCAATTAAAATATACGGGAATAACAAATGTGTGGAAACGTTTGCTTTCATTGACGAGGGATCGTCCATCAGCCTGATGGAAGATTCGCTCGTAGACGATTTGGATTTAAAGGGAATCCCCAACCCCTTGTGCCTGCGATGGACTGGAGGTATAGAAAGAACCGAAAAAAGTTCAAAAAAGCTAACCATTCAGATTTCAGGTGGAAGTAAGAAGCGTGTATCAATGGAAGTATGTACAGTGAGTTCCTTAATTTTACCGACGCAGTCTTTGGATTACGGAATGCTGGCGCAGCGATATCGCCACTTGCAAAATTTACCAATAAAAAGTTATACCGATGCTGTTCCGAAAATATTGATTGGGCTGAATAACTTCTATTTGGGTATATCAAGCAAAATCCATGAAGGATTGGCCAAAGAGCCTGTTGCTGTTTGTACGAAACTAGGGTGGCTCGTATACGGTGCTGTAGCTGAAAAACAAACCACAAGTAAGCATTTAAACTTCCATATTTGTGAATGCTCTGAAGATAGTGAGAATTTGGATAGATTAGTTAGAAGTTTTTACTCGTTAGAAAGTGTAGGAATCAGCGTGAAAGATCCCATCATAGGAGAGAACGACAAACGCGCTCTGAGTTTATTAAATAATTTTACAAAAAAGAAGGAATGTGGACATTTTGAAGTTCCATTACTGTGGAAATTTGATACTATGGAATTTCCTGATAGCTATGGTATGTGTTTGAGGCGTCTAAAATGTCTCGAACGAAAGTTGAAGGAAAATTTATATCTTCATAACATTTTTAAAGGCACAATTGCAAAATATCTGTCTAAGGGTTACATACGAAAACTGAGTGTTGATGAAATCAACCGAACTGATAGGAAAGTATGGTATCTTCAAATTTTCGCTGTGTTCAATAAAAACAAACCCGGTAAATCGCGTGTCGTTTGGGATGCAGCGGCTAAATCGAATGGGCTATCTTTAAATTCTTTTTTGCTGAAAGGACCTGATCTTCTGGCCTCACTGCCTGCTATATTGTTTTCATTTCGTGAAAAAGCAGTGGCAGTGTGTGGGGATATTGAGGAGATGTTTCATCAAGTTTTGATAAGACCCGAGGACCGAGATGTTCAACGCTTTCTGTAGCGTGATTGCGACCAAAATAAAGATCCCGATGTATACGTAATGGACGTGATGAGTTTTGGAGCTACATGTGCACCTAGTATTTCTCAATACATCAAAAATCTAAATGCAACTCAATTTGAAAATAAATTTCCTTCAGCTGTAAAATCGATTAAAGAAAATCATTATGTGGACGATCTGCTTGTTTCTGTTGATAATGATAAGGAGGCTATGAAATTAATTGCGGACGTGTCATATGTTCATCGCCAAGGCGGCTTTAATATAAGAAATTGGACTTCCAACAGCAGCTTGGAGATGAAATCGCTTCCAGATAGTAATGAAAAAGTAAATAAATGCATAAATTTTAACGATGAAAGACAATTTGAAAAAGTTCTTGGTGTCTTTTGGGAACATCAACATGATGTCATAACATTTAAAATATCATTGTGGCTTATGAAAAGCGATATATTTTCTTGTTCGAAAATACCAACCAAACGCGACATGCTGCATGTTGTGATGTCAATTTATGACCCACTTGGTCTCATCGGACATATTATTATGTATGTGAAGGTTTTACTGCAGGAAGTATGGCGATCGAAGACAGATTGGGATGAAAAGATTCCAGAAGCATTGATGGATAAGTGGATCAAATGGGTTAATATTTTGTCAGATATACGACATATTAAGATACCTCGATGCTATTTACAGTCTTTTCGTGATTATGATGGTGTCGATGTGCAACTTCATACATTTGTGGATGCAAGCAGAGATGGATACGCTGCGGTATGCTACTTCAGATTGCAGAAAAATAACACCGTAATCTGTTCACTTATCGGTTCGAAGACCAGAGTGGCACCGATGAGAATAACATCAATACCTAGGCTCGAACTGATGGCTGCTTTAATTGATGCCCGTTTCGCCAAATTTGTTACAGAAAATCATAAAATCCCTATTAGCAGAAAGTATTATTGGTCAGATTCGAATACAGTACTTAGCTGGATAAACTCCGATCATCGAAAATATCACCAATTCGTGGCGTTTCGAATAACTGAAATTTTGGACTTATCTTCAATCAAAGATTGGAAATGGATTCCTAGTAAACAGAATGTCGCAGATGATGCTACCAAATGGGCGAAAATACCCAGAATTTCAGTCTCAAATAGGTGGTTTGATGGACCAGAGTTTTTGTATCAACATAAAGATAATTGGCCACTGGTGGTGGCTCCTCCTGAGTCAACGGAAGAGGAAAGGTTACACCATTCGTTAGTTATTACAAAATATGAACAAATATTCGATGTAACCCGATTTTCACAGTGGAATCGTCTCGTAAGGTCAGCAGTTTTCGTATTGCGTTTCGTCAAAAATTGTCGTCAAACTACTAAAGAAAAGGGTGAGGTATCCCAGGATGAGTTATTGGAAGCTGAAAATATATTATATCGCCAATCACAATTGGAAAAATATAACGTAGAAATAGCATCTCTGAAATCAAAACAACCAATTTCGAAGTTGAGTGAGATTTATAGTAAATCACCATATCTAGATGGTGAAATCTTACGCGTAGATGGGAGAATCGACCAGGCGAACATTCCTGATGGACAAAAACGTCCGATTATACTACCTAAAGAAAGTTATATTACAAAGTTGATTATCATGCATCATCATAAAAAACTTCACCATATGAACAACGAAACTGTCATAAATGAAATCAGACAGAAATATGCAATTAATAGACTTCGCGTAACTTTTAAATCTGCAATTCGCGAATGCCAAATGTGTAAGATAAGGAAAGCGGTACCGCAGAATCCTCAAATGGCGAAATTGCCTCGATCTCGTCTAGCATCCTTTGAGGCACCATTTACGTTTACTGGAGTGGATTTTTTCGGACCCATCATGGTCACAGTAAATCGTCATAAAGAGAAGCGCTATGGATGTTTGTTTACCTGTTTGACAGTGCGAGCTGTTCATATTGAGGTGGTACATGCTCTAACTACGAGTTCCTGTATATTGGCTATTCCCAATTTTATGGCTCGTCGAGGAATTCCACATGAATTTTATAGCGATAACGGGACAAACCTTGTGGGAGCTGAGAGGGAACTGTGTGAAGCATTAGCCGATGTTGATAATAACGAATTGGTTAGGACATTTACTAGTACGACAACTAAATGGAATTTCAATCCTCCAGCGTCTCCACATATGGGAGGGGCATGGGAGCGCCTTGTGCGATCGGTGAAAACAGTATTATACAAGATAATACCATCTAGATCTCCTACCGATGAACTTCTCCTGAGAGTGCTTATTGAGGTCGAAAATGTTATAAATTCAAGACCACTTGCATACGTTCCACTGGATGAAAACAACGAAGAAGCTGTAACTCCAAATCACTTCTTAGTTGGAAGTTCAAATGGGATGAAGCCGATGACTGAGTGCAACGATAGCGGTATGGTTTTAAGGCAAAACTGGCTTATGTCTCAACAATATGCGAATGTTTTCTGGGCAAAGTGGATAGCAGAATATTTACCAACGTTGACGTGTCGTTCGAAGTGGCATGAGCGGCCGAAACCATTATGTCAGGGGGACTTAGTGATCATTGTTGACCCTAATTTTCCTCGTAATGTCTGGATTCGAGGTAAGGTTGTGGAAACGAGGTTGGCAAAAGATGGGCAAGTTCGAAGTGCAAAGGTACTGACTCGAAATGGAATTATGGAAAGACCTGCAACCAAGTTGGCGATTTTGGATGTGGCTACTAAAGAGAAGTCTGCCAGCGATGAAGTTTCTGGCCATACTGCGGGGGGAATGTTACCGCCACCTACAAAATCTTCATAAATATTTTTATACTTATTGTACAGTACAACAATCTCCTAGATTGTCAAATATTATTATTATAAAACTTAACGAAAGTGTTAAATTGTCAAGTAGCGTCCCCTAGAATCCGCCATTTCTTTATAACTTACTAAAAAGATTAGTTGAATAACGCGGTGCTCTGGGACTTAAATGGTTAAATAATTAAATCACATTTTCTAGCAGTTTTCGCACTAAAAAGTAACTTTGAATTACTAGATTATTTTATTATAAAATTCCTAATTGAATTGTATTTTATAGGAATTTTAAAATAAGCACGAATTGTTTCAATAAATATTATTTTGTACGAAACAAGGAGTACTTTATTCAAGATCCAGCGGGAATTGCTAGCGTGGGTAAATCGCATTCCAACACACACTATACATTTATCGTTTGAAGAGCGAATTTAATGTGTATTGTTTTGCAATCGGGAACCAAAAGAATGTGTAAATGTTGCTGCGGTGATAATGAAGTCAGACTTAGGCCATAAATATACGAATTGTCTTTTCACCACAATGCCTTCACATCTTTCTCTTCCTAATCTACATGCCTTCAGCAATAGGTGCAGGACAAAACAACAACATTGTAATGCAATGCTAATAAAGAAAAAACAAAGCTAGGCTTAGACAGAATGTATTTTGGGTTCTAAAAATAGAACAATGTTTACAGTGGCGCACGTAATTGATGTAGCATTACAAAAGCGTGGTAGTTTAATTAAATATTACCTTAGTAGTTCGTTACTTTCTTTATACAGCGAAATACTTATTATTGAACAAAAATTATATAAAACCCTGTTTTATTATAAAACTTATAAACTAAGATGATGTTTGAGAAAAAAATGTTTTGCTCTGAGCAGGAAACGATCAAGCGACCAAGTTTTACCTGACGGTATATACGTGATGGAAAAAAATCGTCTACCACATATTCACACGTACACATGTAAATTCACAAACTTCACATGTACATTCACAAACTTACATACACACATTCAACCATACTACATTCACACATCCATACATTTGCGTACATTTGCATACTTACATAAATTCGCACATATGTACATACACGTCCTGAAATATGATACCGCCCAAAACAGAGATACAAGCCGACCGATTTTAAGCCGACAAGCCGCCGCCGCCGCATGTTTCTGCACGAGCTGCGCCGCCGCCGATTTCATCGGCTCAAATCGACTCAACCACGCCGCCGATTTCATCGACTCATATCGACTCATACTCACTACACTCAAAAGAATTTGACAATAAAAACAGCAGACTGTTTCTACTGAAAAAGAGTAAGCAGACTTGCTGCTCTAATAGCAGGAGGATGTTTGCTGTTTTTAGCTGACTTTTTGACTGCTGTTACAGCAGCATGTTTCTGCTATTTTATAGAACCGAATTATTTGTCAAAACAAAATTAATATTGTTACTACCAAACACATACCCAACTTTTATTTTCCATTAGTTTTTATCTATATATATAAAAATGAATCTGTGTTTGTATGTTTGTTTGTTTGTTCTTTATAGCAGCCTAAACTACTGAACCGATCTTCTTGAAATTTTCACAGTATGTTCATGCTGAACCGGTGGTGAAAATCTATATATATAAAAATGAATCTGTGTTTGTATGTTTGTTTGTTCTTTATAGCAGCCTAAACTACTGAACCGATCTTCTTGAAATTTTCACAGTATGTTCATGCTGAACCGGTGGTGAAAATAGGCTATATAAATTTTTGATATTTTCAGTGGGCGTGGCACCTCCCACACAAATTGGGGATTTATTCGTTTTTTATAAATTAGCATATTCGGAATACTGTTACAGCTAGAGTCTTGAATTTTTGTGAAGGTTCACTAATTATTAGTCTGCACAGTTGTGTCAAAAAGGGGCGGTATTGGAAAAGTGGGCGTGGCACCTTCCATACAAAGTTAAAACCTATTATTGAATATTGTCAGTTCTATGACACCTAGAGTGCTGAAATTTTGTGTAAGTGCATCTATCATCAATGTGCATAGTTGTGCCAAAAATGGACGGTATTGGGAAAGTGGGCGTGGTACCTCACATACGAAGTTAAAACATATTATCGAATATGGTCAGTAGGTGTCATAGACCTAGAGTGCTGAAATTTTGTGTGAGTTGATCCAGTGTAAATAGTTGTGCAAAGATGGGCGGAAAGTGGACGTGACCCTTCCCATCTGAAATTAAAACCGGTTTTAGAGTATTTCGACACCGAGATGGGCGGAAAGTGGCCGTGACCCATCCCATACGAAATTAAAACCGAAATTAAACGATATTCCTATATTGCTGTGTGAGTTTATTTAGTTGTAACCTGCTTAGAAAATATGCAAATGGGCGGGATTTCAAAGATGGCGCATTTTTGATTTGAATTTTGTAAAATTACACGTTTTCTGTGGATTTTCTTAGCACAACAGTAAAGAACGGTTATAAAAAGAGAAATATTCATTCGCCAACAGCCAACTTAAGTCAAGAAAAATTATTATTATTTTTTATTATATTACTAGCTGAACCCCCGCCCGCTTCGCCAGGCAAAAAAAAAAACAAACGGTAAAATTAAAATCTGCTATCTTATTAATTGTTGTCCTGATCGGTAATATATGTACCAATTATTATCAAGGTTCTTCCCTGAGATAATAAAGAAATGGATATGTTCCATGGAGAACGTTAGTTTACGGCGAATAATTGAAAAAATGTCAAAATCAAATTGATTTTTTGTTAAGTGTGATTCTCCTCCTTTCCGTTACCTAAACAAAAAACTTTATTCGTAAGATGAAATTACATTACATTCAAAACACATCGAAAATCAATCAAATTGTTCACTAATAAAACAATACAAAAACTAAAAAATTAATATAATATAATAAAAAATAATAATAATTTTTCTTGACTTAAGTTGGCTGTTGGCGAATGAATATTTCTCTTTTTATAACCTTTCTTTACTGTTGTGCTAAGAAAATCCACAGAAAACGTGTAATTTTACAAAATTCAAATCAAAAATGCGCCATCTTTGAAATCCCGCCCATTTGCATATTTTCTATGCATGTTACAACTAAATAAACTCACACAGCAATATAGGAATATCGTTGTAGATTATACTCAAAAAACTGGTTTTAATTTCGTATGGGAAGGGTCACGGCCACTTTCCGCCCATCTCGGTGTCGAAATACTCTAAAACCGGTTTTAATTTCAGATGGGAAGGGTCACGTCCACTTTCCGCCCATCTTTGCACAACTATTTACACTGGATCAACTCACACAAAATTTCAGCACTCTAGGTCTATGACACCTACTGACCATATTCGATAATATGTTTTAACTTCGTATGTGAGGTACCACGCCCACTTTCCCAATACCGTCCATTTTTGGCACAACTACGCAGGTTTATGCTAGATGCACTCACACAAAAGATAAGTATTGTAGCTGTCATTGAACTGAATATATTCGATAATAGGTTTTAACTTCGTATGGAAGGTACCACGTCCTTTTTTCCAATATCGCCCATTTTTGGCACAACTATGGACATTGATGCTAGATGCACTAGGTGTCATAGAACTGACAATATTCAATAATAGGTTTTAACTTCGTATGGGAGATGCCACTCCCACATTTCCATTACCGGTAATTTTTGTTGCAACTATGCACATTGATGCTAGATGCACTTACACAAAATTACAGCACAATAGGTGTCATTCAATAATAGGTTTTAACTTCATATGGGAGGTGCCACGCCCACTTTTCCATTTCCGCCCATTTTTGGCACAACTACGGACATTGATGTTAGATGCACTTACACAAAATTTGAGCACTATACGTGTCATTGAACTGACACTATTCGATAATATGTTTTAACTTCATATGGGAGGTGCCACGCCCACTTTTCCATTTCCGCCCATTTTTGGCACAACTACGGACATTGATGTTAGATGCACTTACACAAAATTTGAGCACTATACGTGTCATTGAACTGACACTATTCGATAATATGTTTTAACTTCGTATGGGAGGTGCCACGCCCACTTTTCCAATACCGCCCATTTTTAACACAACTACGCATGTTTATGCTAGATTCACTTACACAAAATTACAGCACTCTAGGTGTCATAGAACTGACAATATTCAGTAATAGGTTTTAACTTCGTATGAGAGGTGCCACGCCCACTTTTCCAATACCGCCCATTTTTTGCACAACTATGCACATTGATGCTAGATGCACTTACACAAAATTTCAGCACTCTAGGTGTCATAGAACTATCAGTATTCAATAATAGGTTTTAACTTCGTATGGGAGGCGCCCACGCCCACTTTTCCAACACAGCCCCTTTTTGACACAACTGTGCAGACTAATAATTAGTGAACCTTCACAAAAATTCAAGACTCTAGCTGCAACAGTATTCCGAATATGCTAATTTATAAAAAACGAATAAATCCCCAATTTGTGTGGGAGGTGCCACGCCCACTGAAAATATCAAAAATTTATATAGCCTATTTTCACCACCGGTTCAGCATGAACATACTGTGAAAATTTCAAGAAGATCGGTTCAGTAGTTTAGGCTGCTATAAAGAACAAACAAACATACAAACACAGATTCATTTTTATATATAGATATAGAAAAAGTACTAGATTTGATGTCGATTTGCCTCTACAGTGTGACAAGGCTATTAGATACATGTAATTTGTTCAATGAAATGTACACTTAGGAAAAAAGACTGATATAAACAGCAGACATTGTTTGCTGACTATCAGCAGGCACTTTTTCTGCTATTACAGCAATTTGTCTGCTATAACAGCAAATTATCTGCAGTTTTGCTTCAGCAGCCACACTGCTTAAAAGTTTGCTGGCTGCTGAAAATTGTTGCTGTTAATTAAAATTAAAAAAGATTAAAATGGCGCCGGGTCTTATATTTTTATTAGTCCGAGACAAATGCTAATGAAATACATTATATTTTTATACCCTACACCACTTCGTGGTCTAGGGTATTATAAGTTAGTTTCGCGCCAAATGTTTGTAACACCAAGAAATAATCGAGCTAGACCCACCTTTAAGTATACCGATCGGCTTAGAATCACCAGCTGAGTCGATTTAACGATGTCTGTCTGTCCGTCCGTCCGTCCGTCCGTCTGCTGTCCATCTAAGCTTGTTCGCACTCTACAGGTCGCAATTGTTGTCCGATTGTCATGAAACTTTACAGAAGTTATTTTTTCTGGCCAAGGACCATCGGTATTGAATTTGGAGGAAATCGGTTCAGATTTAGATATAGCCCCCATACAAATGTCGGTCCCGATTTGACATTTTCCGCTTCAGAAACCGCATATTGTACCCGATTTTCTTTAAATTTGGTACAACATCTTATAATCCAACTAGAAACACCTATGCCGAAATCGGCTAAGATCGGTTCAGATTTAGATATAGCCCCCATACAAATGTCGCTCCCGATTTGATATTTTCTGCTCTAGAAACGACATATTGTACCCGATTTTCTTTAAATTTGGCAGAACATCTTATAATCCAACTAGAAACACCTATGCGAAAATTGGGTAAGATCGGTTCAGATTTAGATATAGCCCCCATACATATGTCGCTCCCGATTTGATATTTTCTGCTCTAGAAACGACATATTGTACCCGATTTTCTTTAAATTTGGCAGAACATCTTATAATCCAACTAGAAACACGTATGCAAAAATTGGGTAAGATCGGTTCAGATTTAGATATAGCCCCCATACAAATGTCGCTCCCGATTTGACATTTTCCGCTCTAGAAACGACATATTCTACCCGATTTTCTTTAAATTTTGCAGAACATCTTATAATCGAACTAGAAACACGTATGCAAAAATTGGGTAAGATCGGTTCAAATTTAGATATAGCCCCCATACAAATGTCGCTCCCGATTTTACATTTTCCGCTTCAGAAACCACATATTGTACCCGATTTTCTTTAAATTTGGTACAACATCTTATAATCCTACTAGAAACACCTATGCAAAAATTGGGTAAGATCGGTTCAGATGCCACTCCCGATTTGACTTTTCCGCTCTAAAATCCACATATTGTACCCGTTTTTCTTTAAAATTGGCACAACATCTTATAATCTAAGTTAAAACACCTATAGTGAAAGTGGGTAAGATCGGTTCAGATTTAGATATAGCCCCCATACAAATGTCGCTCCCGATTTGACATTTTCCGCTCTAGAAACGACATATTCTACCCGATTTTCTTTAAATTTTGCAGAACATCTTATAATCGAACTAGAAACACGTATGCAAAAATTGGGTAAGATCGGTTCAAATTTAGATATAGCCCCCATACAAATGTCGCTCCCGATTTTACATTTTCCGCTTCAGAAACCACATATTGTACCCGATTTTCTTTAAATTTGGTACAACATCTTATAATCCTACTAGAAACACCTATGCAAAAATTGGGTAAGATCGGTTCAGATGCCACTCCCGATTTGACTTTTCCGCTCTAAAATCCACATATTGTACCCGTTTTTCTTTAAAATTGGCACAACATCTTATAATCTAAGTTAAAACACCTATAGTGAAAGTGGGTAAGATCGGTTCAGATTTTGATATAGCCCCCATACAAATGTCGCTCCCGATTTGACTTTTTCCGCTCTAGAAACCACATATTGTACCCGATTTTCTTTAAAATTGGCACAATATTTTATAATCGAACTAGAAACACCTATGCTGAAAGTGGGTAAGATCGGTTCAGATTTAGATATAGCCCTAATACAAATGTTGCTCCCGAATGTTTAACCGATTTTGGCCAAACTTTACATATTACATTTCACCAATAAACATACATGGTGAAAGCGGGTCACATCGTTCCTGGTTTCGATATACCCCCATACAAATGTCCTTTCCGATTTAACATTTTTTGTCAAACCAATACATTTACAGGATTCAAAAATCCTTCCCGATTTCACTTTTTGAATGAATTGAATTGTAGTGAGATATATAGTCGGCTCCATTCGTCTTTAGCCTTTCCATACTGTTGGGGAGATGCCCATATGTCCATACTTTGGTATAACATAAATGGGGCCCATTCTGCTCTATTACAGCTCTAGAAACTACATCTTACCTCGGATCTTCATCAAATTTTGCAGATCATTCTATGTTTCAACTAGGAATACCTACCGTGAATGAGAAATATATTGGCGCATGTTTTGGCACAGGCCTCAAGTGTTGTTATAGGCCCCCTTCAAATGTCCGTCCGATTCATCCAATTACCTCTGTATAATCTGTATTTGTCTTTGGATCTTGATCAATTTTTCCAGATCATGTTGTATTTACTTTACTCGGAATATCTGCTGGGAAATTGGATCAATTACTTTATAATTTACCATATTCATTAAATTTGACTAAAGATGAATTTATAGTATAGTTTATATGAACTACATAAAATTGATCCCATGAAATACCTGGGTTTAGTAATCAAAGCGAGGTAAATACGCAGGGAGTGGTGTAGGGTATTATATAGTCGGCCCCGCCCGACTTTAGTCTTTCCTTACTTGTTTCTAATAAGCATGTTTAATATATTTAACTGGTACATCACAGTAAGTTGATGAATCCGTTTTCTAGTTATTCGATTTCTCTAAATACTTTCTGATGTTACCCGATATGTTAGAAAAATTGGCATGAGACTGTATCTTCGAAATTTCTGATAGCCCTCAAAGTATTTTACTCAGAGTCGTAATGTTTGGAGCAAAATAACTATACGGTGTTTGGGAATAGTTTTTTGTTTTTATATTGCATTTTTTTCGTGAGGCGGTCAAAGAAATGACAAAATAATTTTGGAGGCAAATCTCTAGCAGATAAGTATAGTAAACGGTCTCCTTGAAAATTATACAAAACTGACGAAAACCATGTTGAAATTCATATAAAATATAAATCACTCAATAGTGATATCAAAAGATTAATTACGAAATTAAAAGGAGCATGTTTGGGACATAAACAACACCATTCGTCGTTAGCGGATTGAAACTATTCTAAGGCGATAAATGATTATTATTAAAATTAAATTTTAGTTACAATGGTAATGGATCACGTATAATTTACGAATACAGTTCAAATTGTTTAAAGGTCATTTTAAACACACAGAATATTTGCGCAATACGCCGCTTTGCACAAAATTTTTCATTTGTGGTTTTACACCAGAGTATGTAAAACACATTATATCGCATTTTGCGATATAAGACGGAATTAGAAAGTTAATTTGTAACCAAAAATCAAAAAATCCTAAAGCATTTAAAACAGTATAACATAGCTATCGACTTCGCACAAGTCGAGAACGCTCGTCGCCCGACGCTATTAAAACGTGAAACCTCAAAACAAAACAAAAAACTGAACAGAACAGAAAAAAATAAAAATGACGTAATACAAAATTAATAAGAAATAAATGAATTTACTGCCAATAGAAACAAAAGATTCCTATTTAATTACAATGTGTAAGGGAGGCTATTGCGCGTAGGGCGGCAATGCATGTAAGGTATTGCCTTCCGTATTGAAACACGCAACGACTTCTTTTACGATTTCAAAAATAGTCAATTTTATTCAAAAAAAAGAACAAAACATAAACTATCAATATTGACACTGACAAGATATTCTAGTCCAGTCAATTGAATAACTTCTGAAACCGACACTGAGTACGTATCTAGCAACAGGTATTGTTATTCATTTGGCTTTGAGCAAGTAGCAACGTCACCGACACTGAATACGTATCTAGCGAAAGTATACGACTTGCTTGAACTAGGCAGAATATCAGAATGTCTCTCCCTATCTTAGCATACACGCCTTTTATAGGCAGAAAGCTTTGTAAGCCTTACTTCAATGCTCAACGAGTGTAAACTTCTCTCACCAACGCATTCACACTCACCAACGAAAGTAGTCAAACAAGTCCAATAAACAACTGAAGGTATACTTACAGACATACGTGTGTGAATACGTTGTTGAGTAAAAGCTTTTACAACTGGTTTCTCGTTGAGTTACATATAATGTACATCAGAACTATACTTTTCTATTTTGTTTAAGATTTGAATTCAAATATCAAAACGAAACAATTTCATAATATTAGGGTGTACCGAATAAAAGTTAACAACGAAATGAAATGAAATAAAATACAACAATAAGTAATAGATTCAACTAGAGTAGTTGCGTTAGTACTTTAATGATTGACATTTTATATGTAATTTAAGTAAATGTGAGTCTGCTACAAATGTAAGTATCTGTTGTTCATTGAATAAAATACGAAAAAATATCAAATGGTACATTTCATAGAACAAATTACAAGTATCAAATGCCTCTCTTTGTTGCAGACAGTTTCACAGCTGGAACTAAAATATTTACCAAATTGCGGGAACTAATTGGATAATACGAATAAATATTAGGATGTTCGGTAAACGCAGCATTCCACAGCGTCTTTAACAATATTCCACATTTTTCAAAGGCACTACTTGACGCTACCATGAAAACAGTGTTTATTGAATAAATTTTTATTTTTTAAAGATGCAGTTAACAACAAACTGAAGTTAGTTCTAACCGTCTGTAAGCTTAGCACTAACTTTATGTTATTTTTTGTATTTATCAGAGTTATTAGCTAAGTGCAATTTAATTAATGTTAAATAATTATAATTTATACTATAATAAAAACTTGAAAATTGAAAATAAAATTTGGATATGTGTTTATTTTTAAAAAGGGGGTTATGCTGCGCAATTAGCTAAATAATGTTTGTTGTAACAATATATTTGCTGTTTTGGCAAATAATATGCTTCTTATTAGAGTAGCTTTCTTTTTTCACCAGTTCATATTAAATATTGATTACAGACCAAAAAACTACAAACGAAAAAACTAAAACAAATGAGCATTGGCACGGCAGAAGTATTGCTGGGTAACTATAAGGCATATACACATACTTACATATGCAACTCAATGAGATATTTGTAATATGGCATGTGTATTTTATTACTTGGTGCGATTTTTTAAACGCAAATTCGGCAAGTGAGTTGTGCTTCTCGTTCGTTTGTGAGAATCATCTCCTTATAGAGGCCGGGTTTGATGTTGAAAAGTCGCTGCGAAGCCACTTGAAAAGACTTTTGACATGGTCGAAATCATGATCGTGGTAGTCTGCAGCCAAGTAATAAATGTCACCATGCCATTTGTAAATAAATTTGAATTCTATTAAATATAGATGCAAAATGGTCTTGAGCCAGGACAATATCCCAGTTCAAATAAAAACTTTTGATATTATTTTATTTCTGTTCCGTTCCGTTCTCTTCTGTTTTCATTTTCCTGTCAAAATTCTGAGTATGAGGAATTGCAGGGAACATCGCTTCCTTCAATTTGGCATACAACATGTATTTCAAATAATACCAAACAATGTCAGGACACTGGAGGGCAGCACAGAAAAACAGCTTGGATACTTACAAACTCCACCCTGTCTAAAATCTGTTTTGGTGCAGTTATAGAGGAGATCATCAAACCGACATTTTGGTGTATTACACTTGGCAAAATTCAGTTTTTGGTTGAACAAACTTATGAAAAGTCTGTCCGACCACTAGGGGCAGAAACATACAATCAGCTGGGATAACCAAAAACTCCATCCTGTCAAAAATCTGACTTGAAATGTGTTTTTGGTTGAATAAATAGTGGAAAACTCTGTCCGGACACTGGAGGGCAGTAACTAAATCCCAGCGTCAGGGCCAAACGGAGAATACTATGAAAAATATCTTCTGCAGAATTGTAGAGGAGACCAATACAAACATTTTGGTGTATCACACTTACCCAAAATGAGTTTTTGCTTGAACAAATAATGGAAAAATGTGTCCGGACACTGGAGGCAATAAAGAAGCCTTTCATTACACGATACAGTCTAACGATCTGCAGTGTAAACAAAACCAAACGACTTCGGGAGAGGATCGCACGTAGATTTTGACAGACTGTTCGATTCTTAATTTTTGCGCGATCAGGGTTAAATTTACATGTGAAATCTAGCTGAAATGACATATGACCTTATGTCCTATGTTAAAATAATTGAAAACAATCATTGAGTTCTGAATACAAATAAATTCGCGATGATATTCTTAAAGACATTGTTATAGCCTTGTCACACTACCTGCCAAGGCGTATTTATAAAGGTGATAGCAGGAGCCCAGCTGACTGAAATTTTTTCATTCAAAAGTAACCGAAACTGTCAAATCCCATATATTTTGCTTTGACATTATGGCTCACCATTCAAAAAATTACTTGTATTTTGTTGTTGCCGAATTTGTTGTTGTTCTAGTGCTATCACCTGTATAAATACGCCTTGCTACCTGCGAAATCTAGTTTAAATGACATTAGTCGATTTTCAAATGTCAAATTTGTATGGCATCTGACTAGATTTCGCATGCAGTGTGACAAAGCTATTACAAAGAAAAAGGAAAACACAATAAAAAGCAAATTTATTATAATAAATTAAAATGTCGAAGAAGTATTTTACAAAAATCTGTTGTTCCTGTGCTAGCACGCATTTATCGCAACAATATGAAATTTGGACTGTTCGATTGGGCTTACAAGCTTAATTTTTGTATGGAATTTACTCGTTTAACAAGAAAATAGCTTGCTACTCTTAGTGTTGCTGATAGATTTTTCTTGTTGAGTGCTATGTTGTTGACGGTATTAACGTCACTACATAAGTGTCAGAAGTTGAGACCGCCAGAATTTATTGAATAATATTTATGAAGTCTGTGGTTTATAGTAACAATCCATAACAAAGGTAGAATATTATGAACTTTTATTTGTTTTTTGCTGTGTAAATTTGAAAAGTGAGTAGTGATGTTGGACGTCAGTGTAAAACTAGAAATTATATGCGTATTCTGCGCGTTTGCATGCATCTTCATGTAGAACGGCGCAAACTCCTGTGAATCAAAATCCAAAAGTGCTGGCCTCCGAAGAATACCATAAATACGGAGGCCAGTTGTTACGGGAACTACAACTTCGGCTTTGCTATTGGGACTGGCCTTTATATCGCCTCTCCTTCCAATATTCTCCAGTTGCGTTATCCCGACTGCGGAGCGCTCCAAATAAGAAGACATACATTATTAATTTTTGGATCAAAGGAAACAGCCACCATCGGAAATAAGATAGTGGTTAATGTGCAATATTAGATTAAGTTAATTGAAAATTTGGATATTACTCTAATAGTACCGAGGGTCTGTGCAATAGTTCGTGTAATGTGTAACAATGTTAGTATTGTGAAAGATCAGTTTGATTTGTTTAAAAAATGTCTATAATATAGAGTAACGTCAATAGTTATTAGGTTCTAACCATAGGGAACGTGCAAGAACCATTTTTGGCAAAAAAAAAGGTTGGGCAGAAATCGTATTGTCAGATACCTATGATCACGAGATCTCTTTCCATGAAATTTGTGGCAATTGTCCAGTCAACTACACTTGTTCCAACTACACATTGTCACCCATACACACGCCCATATAAACCCCTTCCAAAGATTGTTATAAAAAAAGGAAAGTTCAACGTTAGAAGTATTTGTCAAAATTTGTTTTTTTTTTTATTGGTATATTAAACAGGCTGTTAAACGTGTACCGAATTATGAAAATTAGTCGATAGTTGTATGTAGTTATCGTCTCCGTCCAAAAAGGTCATTACATTCTAAATAAATTCAACTTTTAAGATTTTTAGAGTGATCAGCACCCAGAAATCTTAGAAAGTCTTCGTGCCAAATTATAGATTAATTTGTGGTCTACGGTGGACATCATACTTATTTTTATTTGAATCTTGCTGGCGTTGTTCTACTTCCTTGGCATCTTTTAAAATATTGGTGAGATTCTGTAGATATGGAGTGATTTGCGGTAGAAAATTTTCATGTTCTATGATTGTGCGGAGAACATGGTGAACATCGTCGATTGTACGTAGTTCACGACCGAATGTGAGGTAAGCAGATGTGAAACCAGTAGATTGACACTTCGCAATATTCATGGCAAAACGAATGGCACTAAGGTGGGAGCTCCAAGTGGTGTGATGTGACTGGACAAGAATAGATAGTTGGGCCTTCATGTCACGATTCTTACGTTCCACTGTGTTAGCTTGCGGGTGGTACACTGGAGTAAACTGCTGTTGAATATTAAGGCAATAGGCAACTTTCTGCATCACGGCTGATATAAACTGTACGCCATTATCTGTTTTCAGACGTCTCGGGACTCCGTATCTTAAGAAAATTTCTTCAATTAAGACTTTAGCGCACATCTCGGCAGTAGCTTCTCGCAAAGGGAATATCTCTGTCCAACGGGTGGCTACATCTTCGGCAATTAATATCCATTGGAACCCGTCATTTGTTAGAGCCAAGGGACCGAATAAATCAACGGACAATACTTCAAAACGTTGCTTACAACTAGTTGTTTGTAATAGTCCGGCGGGCTTCATGTTCGTGGCAATCGATGCAGGATTTCACATACTTAGTAATCTGAGCTCTCATACCGGGCCAAAAATAACGACTGGCTATCCTGTTGATGGTTCTCTCAGCACCATAGTGGCCGGCAGTGCTATCATCGTGATAAATTTTCAAAATGTCTGCACGTTCATGTTCCGGAACAACCAACTGAGCTTCATCCGTATCCTCGTCGTTATAGCAATATAATATGCCATCATTCACAATATATCCTCGACTGGTCCACCGAGTTTCATTTTCGTCATTACCCTCTATGGATTTAATTATCTCCTTCAGATAATCATCACTCATTTGTTCTTTTCGGACATATGATGGGGTTCTGTGTGGAAAATCAATTTGAAATGATAATATTTGAACATTAATCATGTCCAGGTCGCAACCCGTTGGTCTGGATAACATATCTGCAACCGAATTAGATTTCCCAGCTATATATTCAATTCGGAAATTGTATTGTTGTATCTGTAGGGCCCATCTGGCCAATCGACCTACTGGACACTTCATGGTAAGCAACCATCGCAGAGGCTGATGATCAGTCATCAGTATTATTTCTGACCCTTCGATGTAGCCTCTAAATTTCGAACAGGCCCAAACAATGGCGAGCGCTTCTCTTTCCGTGGTCGAGTAATTCCTTTCTGCACTAGTAAATAATCGACTTATGTACTCAATGGGGTGTTCTTCTGGACCCTCCCCCTGGCTCAAAACCGCTCCCATTGCGAAAGAACTTGCGTCTGTTCTTATAATAAAAGGCAAACCTTCTTCAGCCTGTATTAAAATAGGTGAAGAAACCAACTTGTTCTTCAGTTGCTCAAATGCTTTACGTTGAGGTTCATCCCATATCCAAGGCATTTTTTTCTTTGTCAGATCAGTTAAGGGCTTGTCAATCTGTGCATAATTATTAATAAATTTACGATACCATGAGCAAGTTTGAATAAATGATATTAGCTCCTTAATATTTTTTGGTTCCTTTTTCGCAGATATGGCCAATGTTTTATTGGGATCGACAGAAATACCCTTAGGCGTCAAAATATGACCCAAATATTTAACTTTTGCGCAACAAAATCGACATTTAGAGCTGTTTACACGCAACTTGTACCTTTCCAACATCGTAAAAACCTTATCAAGGTCACGAAGGTGATCTTGGAAATTTGGAGAACATATTATGAGGTCATCTAAATAAGCCAAAATAAATATATCTGGGACTGAAGTCTTAAAACGGTCAATTAGGCGCTGAAAAGTAGCAGGTGCGTTCCTTAATCCAAAAGGCATTCGTGCGAATCGAAAAAGACCAAAAGGAGTTATAAAACATGTTTTATCTCGATCTGCGTCAGCAACAGCTACTTGATAGTATCCACTTTGTAAATCAAGGGTTGTCATGAAATTCGTACTCTTCGCTGCCTGAAGTAAATCATCCATTCTTGGCAAAGGATATCTATCAGGTTTTGTAATAGAGTTCAGCTTACGGTAGTCAACACATACTCTTATTCCTCCATCTGGTTTTGGTACCATCACTACTGGCGAGGTCCATGCTGATTCGCATTCTTCAATTATACCCAAATCCATCATTTTTGAAACTTCTGACCGTAGTAATTTAGCTTTCATGATCGACAATCTATAAGCTGCAGATGAGATAGGTCGATTATCTCCGGTATCGATGCGATGTTCTGTGTAAGGTGTTGGCTCAACGATTTCTCCAAATACACTCAAATGCTTACAAAGAGAATCGTCTAATTGCATCCTTTCCTCCTCTGTTATATTTTGGCCATCAGAACTCTTCAAAAATTTTAAAATCCACCATTAGCAAAGGTGTAAAAACAGAGTTTTGGTACGCTTCATCAAACAGAGTTGTTTTTTCAGCTGGTTTAAAGGTATTGCATCGATCGGGCGTATCTCTTTCATGTAAGGGTAAACTATCTTTAAAAATTGCCTGAATCGAGTGAGGGGAATAGTCATTACCAGCGACATCTGGCCCAAAATATTCAAAATCAGAGAATTTATTTTCATTGTTGCAATGTTTTGAATTATTTTCTAGTTGGTCAACAGCTTTCCTTTTTCCCGCTTCTGAAGTTGCGGCACGAATTTCATTCGGATCAATAGTCTTATTTGCGACTTTTATACTTTCAATGAGATTTAGCTCTAGGGCCATCGGGTCAGAAAATATGTAATGAACGTCAGGCTCACTCTCAAAATACCAGTATTTTTGTCCCATATTTAGAACCATCTCAGCCTTTTCTAGAAAGTTAGTACCAAGTAGAGTACGATTATGTTGTGCATCAGGTAGAATAACGAACTGTATGTCTAAAACCTTTCTACCAATTTCTATTTTGCACACAGTCGACAAACAATTTCTTATGGATCTACTGCCATCTGCTAAAGATATGTCCATACGCACCTGATCGTAAACACAACCATGAAAATCCATAACTTTCTTTAGGTTGGCACTTGCCACACTCATACGTGCACCTGTGTCTACAAATACTTGGCCAGGAATTCCAAACATTTTCACATTAATAATTGCTATATCACTATTTAGCGAATCTGTGGACATACTATTAAAATAAGCGATACCCTGATCCGTTGTCTTATTTGCATTACTTTTATACAATTTTGGTTTGGCAGTGTTCGCCTGTGCCATTGTAATCTGTGCGTTTTGTCTTCCCTGCTCTTCAAATTTTTTCTTTTTAAAACAGTCGTCAACTTTGTGGCCTTTTCTATGGCAGAATGAGCATCGAACTGCACCACCAGCTGCACCTCTGGAACTATTTTCAAATTTTCCACGTTCTGCCAGAACTTCTTCAGCCTCTCGAGCATCTTTTAACAGTTCGTCGAAGTTTTGGACCTTGTGCCGAAAAACTCTATCACGTATCTGTATATTAAGCATTCCAAAAAGTATGTCTATTTGGTCGCTTTCCACTGGAGGTTTTGTTAGTTTAGGAAATAAAGCTCTTTTCTTTCTTATAAATGCGTCGGTAGCTTCGCCTCTCTGTTGCTTTCCATCGAAAATTTCTGCATATATGCGCCATGCAGGTTTCGGAGGACAGAACGAGTCCCGTAGCATCTTCACGACATCATCAAATGTTTTTGCTTTACCTTTCACTCCAGCCCACCATTCCGAAGCATCACCCAGTAGTAACATTGGCATTCCGTTGATTGCATCTTCATCAGAAACTTTTTCCACTACCTTAAACGTCGTTATAGCCGATATATACTCTTCCAGTTTTGCATGATCACTTTCACCACCATATCGTGCCGTACAATTACTGAAAGATCCCACCTTGACGTTATCGGCAACCACACTCCGCATAATCTTCTCCAAAGATTCTGCCGTAAGAGGTGTTGTCATTGTGTATAATCTAGGACTTCTTCACGATGATTCCAGTGCCATACGATTTAAAACAAGCCTCGGGACGTATTTTCAAATTAGGCTTCAAACGTATTTGAGTCGTGTTTTCTAAAAGTTGGGCGCCAAATGTAAGGGAGGCTATTGCGCGTAGGGCGGCAATGCATGTAAGGTATTGCCTTCCGTATTGTAACACGCAACGACTTCTTTTACGATTTCAAAAATAGTCAATTTTATTCAAAAAAAAAGAACAAAACATAAACTATCAATATTGACACTGACAAGATATTCTAGTCCAGTCAATTGAATAACTTCTGAAACCGACACTGAGTACGTATCTAGCAACAGGTATTGTTATTCCTTTGGCTTTGAGCAAGTAGCAACGTCACCGACACTGAATACGTATCTAGCGAAAGTATACGACTTGCTTGAACTAGGCAGAATATCAGAATATCTCTCCCTATCTTAGCATACATGCCTTTTATAGGCAGAAAGCTTTGTAAGCCTTACTTCAATGCTCAACGAGTGTAAACTTCTCTCACCAACGCATTCACACTCACCACCGAAAGTAGTCAAACAAGTCCAATAAACAACTGAAGGTATACTTACAGACATACGTGTGTGAATACGTTGTTGAGTAAAAGCTTTTACAACTGGTTTCTCGTTGAGTTACATATAATGTACATCAGAACTATACTTTTCTATTTTCTTTAAGATTTGAATTCAAATATCAAAACGAAACAATTTCATAATATTAGGGTGTACCGAATAAAAGTTAACAACGAAATGAAATGAAATAAAATACAACAATAAGTAATAGATTCAACTAGAGTAGTTGCGTTAGTACTTTAATGATTGACATTTTATATGTAATTTAAGTAAATGTGAGTCTGCTACAAATGTAAGTATCTGTTGTTCATTGAATAAAATACGAAAAAATATCAAATGGTACATTTCATTGAACAAATTACAAGTATCTAATCAAATGCCTCTCTTTGTTGCAGACAGTTTCACAGCTGGAACTAAAATATTTACCAAATTGCGGGAACTAATTGGATAATACGAATAAATATTAGGATGTTCGGTAAACGCAGCATTCCACAGCGTCTTTAACAATATTCCACATTTTTCAAAGGCACTACTTGACGCTACCATGAAAACAGTGTTTATTGAATAAATTTTTATTTTTTAAAGATGCAGTTAACAACAAACTGAAGTTAGTTCTAACCGTCTGTAAGCTTAGCACTAACTTTATGTTATTTTTTGTATTTATCAGAGTTATTAGCTAAGTGCAATTTAATTAATGTTAAATAATTATAATTTATACTATAATAAAAACTTGAAAATTGAAAATAAAATTTGGATATGTGTTTATTTTTAAAAAGGGGGTTATGCTGCGCAATTAGCTAAAGAATGTTTGTTGTAACAATATATTTGCTGTTTTGGCAAATAATATGCTTCTTATTAGAGTAGCTTTCTTTTTTCACCAGTTCATATTAAATATTGATTACAGACCAAAAAACTACAAACGAAAAAAACTAAAACAAATGAGCATTGGCACGGCAGAAGTATTGCTGGGTAACTATAAGGCATATACACATACTTACATATGCAACTCAATGAGATATTTGTAATATGGCATGTGTATTTTATTACTTGGTGCGATTTTTTAAACGCAAATTCGGCAAGTGAGTTGTGCTTCTCGTTCGTTTGTGAGAATCATCTCCTTATAGAGGCCGGGTTTGATGTTGAAAAGTCGCTGCGAAGCCACTTGAAAAGACTTTTGACATGGTCGAAATCATGATCGTGGTAGTCTGCAGCCAAGTAATAAATGTCACCATGCCATTTGTAAATAAATTTGAATTCTATTAAATATAGATGCAAAATGGTCTTGAGCCAGGACAATATCCCAGTTCAAATAAAAACTTTTGATATTATTTTATTTCTGTTCCGTTCCGTTCTCTTCTGTTTTCATTTTCCTGTCAAAATTCTGAGTATGAGGAATTGCAGGGAACATCGCTTCCTTCAATTTGGCATACAACATGTATTTCAAATAATACCAAACAATGTCAGGACACTGGAGGGCAGCACAGAAAAACAGCTTGGATACTTACAAACTCCACCCTGTCTAAAATCTGTTTTGGTGCAGTTATAGAGGAGATCATCAAACCGACATTTTGGTGTATTACACTTGGCAAAATTCAGTTTTTGGTTGAACAAACTTATGAAAAGTCTGTCCGACCACTAGGGGCAGAAACATACAATCAGCTGGGATAACCAAAAACTCCATCCTGTCAAAAATCTGACTTGAAATGTGTTTTTGGTTGAATAAATAGTGGAAAACTCTGTCCGGACACTGGAGGGCAGTAACTAAATCCCAGCGTCAGGACCAAACGGAGAATACTATGAAAAATATCTTCTTCAGAATTGTAGAGGAGACCAATACAAACATTTTGGTGTATCACACTTACCCAAAATGAGTTTTTGCTTGAACAAATAATGGAAAAATGTGTCCGGACACTGGAGGCAATAAAGAAGCCTTTCATTACACGATACAGTCTAACGATCTGCAGTGTAAACAAAACCAAACGACTTCGGGAGAGGATCGCACGTAGATTTTGACAGACTGTTCGATTTTTAATTTTTGTGCGATCAGGGTTAAATTTCACTACATGTGAAATCTAGCTGAAATGACATATGACCTTATGTCCTATGTTAAAATAATTGAAAACAATCATTGAGTTCTGAATACAAATAAATTCGCGATGATATTCTTAAAGACATTGTTATAGTCTTGTCACACTACCTGCCAAGGCGTATTTATAAAGGTGATAGCAGGAGCCCAGCTGACTGAAATTTTTTCATTCAAAAGTAACCGAAACTGTCAAATCCCATATATTTTGCTTTGACATTATGGCTCACCATTCAAAAAATTACTTGTATTTTGTTGTTGCCGAATTTGTTGTTGTTCTAGTGCTATCACCTGTATAAATACGCCTTGCTACCTGCGAAATCTAGTTTAAATGACATTAGTCGATTTTCAAATGTCAAATTTGTATGGCATCTGACTAGATTTCGCATGCAGTGTGACAAAGCTATTACAAAGAAAAAGGAAAACACAATAAAAAGCAAATTTATTATAATAAATTAAAATGTCGAAGAAGTATTTTACAAAAATCTGTTGTTCCTGTGCTAGCACGCATTTATCGCAACAATATGAAATTTGGACTGTTCGATTGGGCTTACAAGCTTAATTTTTGTATGGAATTTACTCGTTTAACAAGAAAATAGCTTGCTACTCTTAGTGTTGCTGATAGATTTTTCTTGTTGAGTGCTATGTTGTTGACGGTATTAACGTCACTACATAAGTGTCAGAAGTTGAGACCGCCAGAATTTATTGAATAATATTTATGAAGTCTGTGGTTTATAGTAACAATCCATAACAAAGGTAGAATATTATGAACTTTTATTTGTTTTTTGCTGTGTAAATTTGAAAAGTGAGTAGTGATGTTGGACGTCAGTGTAAAACTAGAAATTATATGCGTATTCTGCGCGTTTGCATGCATCTTCATGTAGAACGGCGCAAACTCCTGTGAATCAAAATCCAAAAGTGCTGGCCTCCGAAGAATACCATAAATACGGAGGCCAGTTGTTACGGGAACTACAACTTCGGCTTTGCTATTGGGACTGGCCTTTATATCGCCTCTCCTTCCGATATTCTCCAGTTGCGTTATCCCGACTGCGGAGCGCTCCAAATAAGAAGACATACATTATTAATTTTTGGATCAAAGGAAACAGCCACCATCGGAAATAAGATAGTGGTTAATGTGCAATATTAGATTAAGTTAATTGAAAATTTGGATATTACTCTAATAGTACCGAGGGTCTGTGCAATAGTTCGTGTAATGTGTAACAATGTTAGTATTGTGAAAGATCAGTTTGATTTGTTTAAAAAATGTCTATAATATAGAGTAACGTCAATAGTTATTAGGTTCTAACCATAGGGAACGTGCAAGAACCATTTTTGGCAAAAAAAAAGGTTGGGCAGAAATCGTATTGTCAGATACCTATGATCACGAGATCTCTTTCCATGAAATTTGTGGCAATTGTCCAGTCAACTACACTTGTTCCGACTACACATTGTCACCCATACACACGCCCATATAAACCCCTTCCAAAGATTGTTATAAAAAAAGGAAAGTTCAACGTTAGAAGTATTTGTCAAAATTTGTTTTTTTTTTTTATTGGTATATTAAACAGGCTGTTAAACGTGTACCGAATTATGAAAATTAGTCGATAGTTGTATGTAGTTATCGTCTCCGTCCAAAAAGGTCATTACATTCTAAATAAATTCAACTTTTAAGATTTTTAGAGTGATCAGCACCCAGAAATCTTAGAAAGTCTTCGTGCCAAATTATAGATTAATTTGTGGTCTACGGTGGACATCATACTTATTTTTATTTGAATCTTGCTGGCGTTGTTCTACTTCCTTGGCATCTTTTAAAATATTGGTGAGATTCTGTAGATATGGAGTGATTTGCGGTAGAAAATTTTCATGTTCTATGATTGTGCGGAGAACATGGTGAACATCGTCGATTGTACGTAGTTCACGACCGAATGTGAGGTAAGCAGATGTGAAACCAGTAGATTGACACTTCGCAATATTCATGGCAAAACGAATGGCACTAAGGTGGGAGCTCCAAGTGGTGTGATGTGACTGGACAAGAATAGATAGTTGGGCCTTCATGTCACGATTCTTACGTTCCACTGGGTTAGCTTGCGGGTGGTACACTGGAGTAAACTGCTGTTGAATATTAAGGCAATAGGCAACTTTCTGCATCACGGCTGATATAAACTGTACGCCATTATCTGTTTTCAGACGTCTCGGGACTCCGTATCTTAAGAAAATTTCTTCAATTAAGACTTTAGCGCACATCTCGGCAGTAGCTTCTCGCAAAGGGAATATCTCTGTCCAACGGGTGGCTACATCTTCGGCAATTAATATCCATTGGAACCCGTCATTTGTTAGAGCCAAGGGACCGAATAAATCAACGGACAATACTTCAAAACGTTGCTTACAACTAGTTGTTTGTAATAGTCCGGCGGGCTTCATGTTCGTGGCAATCGATGCAGGATTTCACATACTTAGTAATCTGAGCTCTCATACCGGGCCAAAAATAACGACTGGCTATCCTGTTGATGGTTCTCTCAGCACCATAGTGGCCGGCAGTGCTATCATCGTGATAAATTTTCAAAATGTCTGCACGTTCATGTTCCGGAACAACCAACTGAGCTTCATCCGTATCCTCGTCGTTATAGCAATATAATATGCCATCATTCACAATATATCCTCGACTGGTCCACCGAGTTTCATTTTCGTCATTACCCTCTATGGATTTAATTATCTCCTTCAGATAATCATCACTCATTTGTTCTTTTCGGACATCTGATGGGGTTCTGTGTCGATGTAGCCTCTAAATTTCGAACAGGCCCAAACAATGGCGAGCGCTTCTCTTTCCGTGGTCGAGTAATTCCTTTCTGCACTAGTAAATAATCGACTTATGTACTCAATGGGGTGTTCTTCTGGACCCTCCCCCTGGCTCAAAACCGCTCCCATTGCGAAAGAACTTGCGTCTGTTCTTATAATAAAAGGCAAACCTTCTTCAGCCTGTATTAAAATAGGTGAAGAAACCAACTTGTTCTTCAGTTGCTCAAATGCTTTACGTTGAGGTTCATCCCATATCCAAGGCATTTTTTTCTTTGTCAGATCAGTTAAGGGCTTGTCAATCTGTGCATAATTATTAATAAATTTACGATACCATGAGCAAGTTTGAATAAATGATATTAGCTCCTTAATATTTTTTGGTTCCTTTTTCGCAGATATGGCCAATGTTTTATTGGGATCGACAGAAATACCCTTAGGCGTCAAAATATGACCCAAATATTTAACTTTTGCGCAACAAAATCGACATTTAGAGCTGTTTACACGCAACTTGTACCTTTCCAACATCGTAAAAACCTTATCAAGGTCACGAAGGTGATCTTGGAAATTTGGAGAACATATTATGAGGTCATCTAAATAAGCCAAAATAAATATATCTGGGACTGAAGTCTTAAAACGGTCAATTAGGCGCTGAAAAGTAGCAGGTGCGTTCCTTAATCCAAAAGGCATTCGTGCGAATCGAAAAAGACCAAAAGGAGTTATAAAACATGTTTTATCTCGATCTGCGTCAGCAACAGCTACTTGATAGTATCCACTTTGTAAATCAAGGGTTGTCATGAAATTCGTACTCTTCGCTGCCTGAAGTAAATCATCCATTCTTGGCAAAGGATATCTATCAGGTTTTGTAATAGAGTTCAGCTTACGGTAGTCAACACATACTCTTATTCCTCCATCTGGTTTTGGTACCATCACTACTGGCGAGGTCCATGCTGATTCGCATTCTTCAATTATACCCAAATCCATCATTTTTGAAACTTCTGACCGTAGTAATTTAGCTTTCATGATCGACAATCTATAAGCTGCAGATGAGATAGGTCGATTATCTCCGGTATCGATGCGATGTTCTGTGTAAGGTGTTGGCTCAACGATTTCTCCAAATACACTCAAATGCTTACAAAGAGAATCGTCTAATTGCATCCTTTCCTCCTCTGTTATATTTTGGCCATCAGAACTCTTCAAAAATTTTAAAATCCACCATTAGCAAAGGTGTAAAAACAGAGTTTTGGTACGCTTCTTCAAAAAGAGTTGTTTTTTCAGCTGGTTTAAAGATATTGCATCGATCGGGCGTATCTCTTTCATGTAAGGGTAAACTATCTTTAAAAATTGCCTGAATCGAGTGAGGGGAATAGTCATTACCAGCGACATCTGGCCCAAAATATTCAAAATCAGAGAATCTATTTTCATTGTTGCAATGTTTTGAATTATTTTCTAGTTGGTCAACAGCTTTCCTTTTTCCCGCTTCTGAAGTTGCGGCACGAATTTCATTCGGATCAATAGTCTTATTTGCGACTTTTATACTTTCAATGAGATTTAGCTCTAGGGCCATCGGGTCAGAAAATATGTAATGAACGTCAGGCTCACTCTCAAAATACCAGTATTTTTGTCCCATATTTAGAACCATCTCAGCCTTTTCTAGAAAGTTAGTACCAAGTAGAGTACGATTATGTTGTGCATCAGGTAGAATAACGAACTGTATGTCTAAAACCTTTCTACCAATTTCTATTTTGCACACAGTCGACAAACAATTTCTTATGGATCTACTGCCATCTGCTAAAGATATGTCCATACGCACCTGATCGTAAACACAACCATGAAAATCCATAACTTTCTTTAGGTTGGCACTTGCCACACTCATACGTGCACCTGTGTCTACAAATACTTGGCCAGGAATTCCAAACATTTTCACATTAATAATTGCTATATCACTATTTAGCGAATCTGTGGACATACTATTAAAATAAGCGATACCCTGATCCGTTGTCTTATTTGCATTACTTTTATACAATTTTGGTTTGGCAGTGTTCGCCTGTGCCATTGTAATCTGTGCGTTTTGTCTTCCCTGCTCTTCAAATTTTTTCTTTTTAAAACAGTCGTCAACTTTGTGGCCTTTTCTATGGCAGAATGAGCATCGAACTGCACCACCAGCTGCACCTCTGGAACTATTTTCAAATTTTCCACGTTCTGCCAGAACTTCTTCAGCCTCTCGAGCATCTTTTAACAGTTCGTCGAAGTTTTGGACCTTGTGCCGAAAAACTCTATCACGTATCTGTATATTAAGCATTCCAAAAAGTATGTCTATTTGGTCGCTTTCCACTGGAGGTTTTGTTAGTTTAGGAAATAAAGCTCTTTTCTTCCTTATAAATGCGTCGGTAGCTTCGCCTCTCTGTTGCTTTCCATCGAAAATGTCTGCATATATGCGCCATGCAGGTTTCGGAGGACAGAACGAGTCCCGTAGCATCTTCACGACATCATCAAATGTTTTTGCTTTACCTTTCACTCCAGCCCACCATTCCGAAGCATCACCCAGTAGTAACATTGGCATTCCGTTGATTGCATCTTCATCAGAAACTTTTTCCACTACCTTAAACGTCGTTATAGCCGATATATATTCTTCCAGTTTTGCATGATCACTTTCACCACCATATCGTGCCGTACAATTACTGAAAGATCCCACCTTGACGTTAGCGGCAACCACACTCCGCATAATCTTCTCCAAAGATTCTGCCGTAAGAGGTGTTGTCATTGTGTATAATCTAGGACTTCTTCACGATGATTCCAGTGCCATACGATTTAAAACAAGCCTCGGGACGTATTTTCAAATTAGGCTTCAAACGTATTTGAGTCGTGTTTTCTAAAAGTTGGGCGCCAAATGTAAGGGAGGCTATTGCGCGTAGGGCGGCAATGCATGTAAGGTATTGCCTTCCGTATTGAAACACGCAACGACTTCTTTTACGATTTCAAAAATAGTCAATTTTATTCAAAAAAAAAAAAGAACAAAACATAAACTATCAATATTGACACTGACAAGATATTCTAGTCCAGTCAATTGAATAACTTCTGAAACCGACACTGAGTACGTATCTAGCAACAGGTATTGTTATTCCTTTGGCTTTGAGCAAGTAGCAACGTCACCGACACTGAATACGTATCTAGCGAAAGTATACGACTTGCTTGAACTAGGCAGAATATCAGAATGTCTCTCCCTATCTTAACATACACGCCTTTTATAGGCAGAAAGCTTTGTAAGCCTTACTTCAATGCTCAACGAGTGTAAACTTCTCTCACCAACGCATTCACACTCACCAACGAAAGTAGTCAAACAAGTCCAATAAACAACTGAAGGTATATTTACTTACAGACATACGTGTGTGAATACGTTGTTGAGTAAAAGCTTTTACAACTGGTTTCTCGTTGAGTTACATATAATGTACATCAGAACTATACTTTTCTATTTTCTTTAAGATTTGAATTCAAATATCAAAACGAAACAATTTCATAATATTAGGGTGTACCGAATAAAAGTTAACAACGAAATGAAATGAAATAAAATACAACAATAAGTAATAGATTCAACTAGAGTAGTTGCGTTAGTACTTTAATGATTGACATTTTATATGTAATTTAAGTAAATGTGAGTCTGCTACAAATGTAAGTATCTGTTGTTCATTGAATAAAATACGAAAAAATATCAAATGGTACATTTCATTGAACAAATTACAAGTATCTAATCAAATGCCTCTCTTTGTTGCAGACAGTTTCACAGCTGGAACTAAAATATTTACCAAATTGCGGGAACTAATTGGATAATACGAATAAATATTAGGATGTTCGGTAAACGCAGCATTCCACAGCGTCTTTAACAATATTCCACATTTTTCAAAGGCACTACTTGACGCTACCATGAAAACAGTGTTTATTGAATAAATTTTTATTTTTTAAAGATGCAGTTAACAACAAACTGAAGTTAGTTCTAACCGTCTGTAAGCTTAGCACTAACTTTATGTTATTTTTTGTATTTATCAGAGTTATTAGCTAAGTGCAATTTAATTAATGTTAAATAATTATAATTTATACTATAATAAAAACTTGAAAATTGAAAATAAAATTTGGATATGTGTTTATTTTTAAAAAGGGGGTTATGCTGCGCAATTAGCTAAAGAATGTTTGTTGTAACAATATATTTGCTGTTTTGGCAAATAATATGCTTCTTATTAGAGTAGCTTTCTTTTTTCACCAGTTCATATTAAATATTGATTACAGACCAAAAAACTAAAACAAATGAGCATTGGCACGGCAGAAGTATTGCTGGGTAACTATAAGGCATATACACATACTTACATATGCAACTCAATGAGATATTTGTAATATGGCATGTGTATTTTATTACTTGGTGCGATTTTTTAAACGCAAATTCGGCAAGTGAGTTGTGCTTCTCGTTCGTTTGTGAGAATCATCTCCTTATAGAGGCCGGGTTTGATGTTGAAAAGTCGCTGCGAAGCCACTTGAAAAGACTTTTGACATGGTCGAAATCATGATCGTGGTAGTCTGCAGCCAAGTAATAAATGTCACCATGCCATTTGTAAATAAATTTGAATTCTATTAAATATAGATGCAAAATGGTCTTGAGCCAGGACAATATCCCAGTTCAAATAAAAACTTTTGATATTATTTTATTTCTGTTCCGTTCCGTTCTCTTCTGTTTTCATTTTCCTGTCAAAATTCTGAGTATGAGGAATTGCAGGGAACATCGCTTCCTTCAATTTGGCATACAACATGTATTTCAAATAATACCAAACAATGTCAGGACACTGGAGGGCAGCACAGAAAAACAGCTTGGATACTTACAAACTCCACCCTGTCTAAAATCTGTTTTGGTGCAGTTATAGAGGAGATCATCAAACCGACATTTTGGTGTATTACACTTGGCAAAATTCAGTTTTTGGTTGAACAAACTTATGAAAAGTCTGTCCGACCACTAGGGGCAGAAACATACAATCAGCTGGGATAACCAAAAACTCCATCCTGTCAAAAATCTGACTTGAAATGTGTTTTTGGTTGAATAAATAGTGGAAAACTCTGTCCGGACACTGGAGGGCAGTAACTAAATCCCAGCGTCAGGACCAAACGGAGAATACTATGAAAAATATCTTCTGCAGAATTGTAGAGGCGACCAAAACAAACATTTTGGTGTATCACATCACAAATGAGTTTTTGCTTGAACAAATAATGGAAAAATGTGTCCGGACACTGGAGGCAATAAAGAAGCCTTTCATTACACGATACAGTCTAACGATCTGCAGTGTAAACAAAACCAAACGACTTCGGGAGAGGATCGCACGTAGATTTTGACAGACTGTTCGATTTTTAATTTTTGCGCGATCAGGGTTAAATTTCACTACATGTGAAATCTAGCTGAAATGACATATGACCTTATGTCCTATGTTAAAATAATTGAAAACAATCATTGAGTTCTGAATACAAATAAATTCGCGATGATATTCTTAAAGACATTGTTATAGCCTTGTCACACTACCTGCCAAGGCGTATTTATAAAGGTGATAGCAGGAGCCCAGCTGACTGAAATTTTTTCATTCAAAAGTAACCGAAACTGTCAAATCCCATATATTTTGCTTTGACATTATGGCTCACCATTCAAAAAATTACTTGTATTTTGTTGTTGCCGAATTTGTTGTTGTTCTAGTGCTATCACCTGTATAAATACGCCTTGCTACCTGCGAAATCTAGTTTAAATGACATTAGTCGATTTTCAAATGTCAAATTTGTATGGCATCTGACTAGATTTCGCATGCAGTGTGACAAAGCTATTACAAAGAAAAAAGGAAAACACAATAAAAAGCAAATTTATTATAATAAATTAAAATGTCGAAGAAGTATTTTACAAAAATCTGTTGTTCCTGTGCTAGCACGCATTTATCGCAACAATATGAAATTTGGACTGTTCGATTGGGCTTACAAGCTTAATTTTTGTATGGAATTTACTCGTTTAACAAGAAAGTAGCTTGCTACTCTTAGTGTTGCTGCTAGATTTTTCTTGTTGAGTGCTATGTTGTTGACGGTATTAACGTCACTACATAAGTGTCAGAAGTTGAGACCGCCAGAATTTATTGAATAATATTTATGAAGTCTGTGGTTTATAGTAACAATCCATAACAAAGGTAGAATATTATGAACTTTTATTTGTTTTTTTTGGACGTCAGTGTAAAACTAGAAATTATATGCGTATTCTGCGCGTTTGCATGCATCTTCATGTAGAACGGTGCAAACTCCTGTGAATCAAAATCCAAAAGTGCTGGCCTCCGAAGAATACCATAAATACGGAGGCCAGTTGTTACGGGAACTACAACTTCGGCTTTGCTATTGGGACTGGCCTTTATATCGCCTCTC
This sequence comes from Polietes domitor, assembly GCA_947397865.1. NCBI lineage: Eukaryota > Metazoa > Arthropoda > Insecta > Diptera > Muscidae > Polietes > Polietes domitor. The sequence continues at coordinate 104,560,007 of OX377618.1, forward strand.
CTTCCGATATTCTCCAGTTGCGTTATCCCGACTGCGGAGCGCTCCAAATAAGAAGACATACATTATTAATTTTTGGGTCAAAGGAAACAGCCACCATCGGAAATAAGATAGTGGTTAATGTGCAATATTAGATTAAGTTAATTGAAAATTTGGATAATACTCTAATAGTACCGAGGGTCTGTGCAATAGTTCGTGTAATGTGTAACAATGTTAGTATTGTGAAAGATCAGTTTGATTTGTTTAAAAAATGTCTATAATATAGAGTAACGTCAATAGTTATTAGGTTCTAACCATAGGGAACGTGCAATAACCATTTTTGGCAAAAAAAAGGTTGGACAGAAATCGTATTGTCAGATACCTATGATCACGAGATCTCTTTCCATGAAATTTGTGGCAATTGTCCAGTCAACTACACTTGTTCCGACTACACATTGTCACCCATACACACGCCCATATAAACCCCTTCCAAAGATTGTTATAAAAAAGGAAAGTTCAACGTTAGAAGTATTTGTCAAAATTTGTTTTTTTTTGTTGGTATATTAAACAGGCTGTTAAACGTGTACCGAATTATGCAAATTAGTCGATAGTTGTATGTAATATTTGCTTTCTATATTTTTTATGGTAATATTAGTTATGGTAATATTAGTTACGATATAAACAGGTCATCCCTGCAGATTAAACCAAAATATAGGCAAAAAAGGTCAGGAGCTAAAATGACGAAGACCAGACAAACTACCCAAACTGAAACGCGTGACGTATCCAACACCCTAATGTCAGAACTAGTAGGCACTGGTACCCGTCCCATAAATCGAACGGGCCCTCCAAATCAACCGCCCATCCGTAATTCCTGCGAAATAGACCACGCAATTAGAGGGTTAGTTCAAGAGAGCATTAGCGGTACTCAATTAAATATTAGGACGTTAGTACAGGACAGCGTCAATCAGGAAATGGCGAAAGTATATGGGGTAATGGACAGTCTAAGTGAGGCTATAAAAAACTTACCCTGAGCAAATTTTTTTTTTCATTGAACCAACACTCAGGGGATGTCCCCTATAAATGCAGGGCATTGCGTCGCGTATCTCTACCGAACGTTCTCGCGGGCGGTATAAGATCACGAATTTCCGAATAACAAACACCATGAAAGTATCGATAGAACAATGACACACAACCAACATTACGACGGTGTTCAAGGGAGACAATAGAATTGGATATCCTACCGTCACCTATCAACACCATCGCCCTCCTCTGGACACGGTCAAGTAGCTCCAGTGATGAAGCTGGAGCTCCCGACCATATATGGGAGTTGTATTCCATCTTTGGTCTGATGTAGGTAGTGCAGATATTGAGAAGATCAGAGGGTGTGAAATATTTCTTACATCTTTTTAAAAAGCCTAAACATTTGAAGGCATCTTTCGACACATCAAATACATGTTTTGTCCAACGAACATCACGTTGTATTTTCATGCCGAGAACATCGAGAGCATCTGATTGCTCAATATCTACACCGTTCATTAAAATCGACGACACCGTTGGATCAGTGAATCGCTTGTGAGACAACAAGGAGCACTGGGTCTTACGTGCATTAAAATCTACTCTATTCTCTCGACCCCATTCAGAAATGGCCATCAAATACTGGCTAAGTGACTCATCCATCAATCGCCTTTTATCCTCAATTTCTTGACGACTTGGTCTATGATCGAATGAGTATGAATGACAGAGGTTGCTGTCATCCGCGAATGAGTATATTGGATTCACAGTCCGATCCAAGAGGTCGTCGATGAAAATAAGAAAAAGGGAGGGGGAAAGGACAGAGCCCTGTGGTACTCCTGCGGTTAACCTATGCTCGTCGGATGAGAACCCATCTACAACAACACGTATAGTGCGATCTCTGAGGAAGCTCGATATAAATCGAGAGAAGTCACTACCAACACCAAAAGCGATAAGCTTTGATAAGAGTGCGCCGTGCCAAACTCTATCAAAGGCCTTGGAGATATCTAGAGCAACGACCTTACTTTCTCCTAGCTGGTGGATGGATCGATTCCGCTTTTCGGATAGCAGTGTTCAAGAGAGTGCTAAAAAATTGACCCAAGCTGTAATGCTATTTATTTCAGCAGGAATGCGAACATAGCGGCGTATGTACACATACACCTGCATATGTTATTGCATTCCCTTTTGTTATGCTGAATTGGATTTGGTTTTGTGTTGTCGCTTGTAGGCAAGGATTTGGTGGGGCTACAAGCAACAGACATCAAAACCAAAACCAGTCTTCTTTGACCCGCGATTTCGAGTGTGAGCATTCTTTTCTCCCCCAGTGACACAGTGATAAAGTGAAATATTTTGAAATTAAAAAACATAGATTATAAATTTACACTACATTGAATTTAAAAATAAAACAATATTGTACAAACAGTCAATAATTTACATATATTACAAATACGAACATACAAGTGCACATACATATTGTGAACAAAACAACAACAACAGTGACATAAAAAAGGGTTGATGTACGATCGTACATATATGTACATGACGTACATACATCCTCGACCATCTGTTCGTTATAGTTAGTGTCAAAAGGAAGTACACAAATTTAAATAATAAAAGAAGGAACAGAAAATAATTCTGTTAATCGTATACAATTGTGCTACTTATCCTACTGTATGAAACGAAATGAAATTAGGCTAATCAAACCTAAAGTAAATTTTGCTACAAAAAAGAAGAAAAGAAATTTGCTATTTAAAATTTATTATTATTATTAAAAGAGCTACAAAAAACCTTGTTACGAAAATCTACTTAATCTAACGTTGTGTTAACTAAAACTACGTAAGATTGAAACCAATAATTACCTAGTTTTATAAAACAAAATAAGCCTTTAAATAAATGACTTTGAACCAAAGTCTAATGAAACTAGAAACAAAAAAAGCTTTCTAATTTATTATTGAAAGGCCAAAACGAGCCTAACTCGTCAATAAACATTTGGTCCATTCGAACCGTATAGTGAATTTGAAATAAACGACCCTGACACATTAAAAAACCAAGCCAAATTTGAAAAACTTAGTGAAAAAACATAAACTTTGTGAGAAAAAAATACGTTTTGTCGAAAATACATAAGCTTACAGAAAAAATCTTGAAATTTTGGAAAAAGAAAAAAAAAATCAAAAAATAATTTTTATTTACTCATATCTCTTTAAAATCTAGAAATAAATAAATAAAATCACAAAATATACAAAAAAGTGGTAAACGGTGCAAACACATTGTGAGTTTTGGAGCAAAACAAGAACAATTACAAAACTTGAGTGCTTGTTACATAACGACAAGTTACAAAACATACAAAAAAGAAATACAAAAAGAAATTTTTGTGAAAAACAAGGTACCGTTACAACGGTACCCAACGAAAACTTCAACGACACAAATTTGCGCCAACTACAGCGTCAGTGACGCCAACCACATCGCAACTTTTCGCCATCTTGAACAACATCAGCGTTAGCAACAAGCAACAGAAGCCAAGAAAGGACACATAGCTACGACCCGAGGATAGAAAGAGAAGACAACAGCAAGCCCAATTACATAAACAGATAAATAAATAGTGAGTACAAAATTCCTAAATTTTATTAAAATTTAAAAATTCTCAGGTCAAGGAGAATAAAGAGTTTGGAAATTAATTTATTTGGTTACAACATTGATATCAAACTCCAAACTTGTCTTTATGCTCCTTGACTGTTATCAATTTTGTAGAATACATTGAAATTTAATTTTATTAATTAAATTAATTTTATGCGGGAATTTGTTGACCCTTTTTTCACATCGTAACTCCACGTTGACCCTGATCGCTAGCGGGTGCTGTGCTTCACTTTTCGGACGTGCTTTCTTGCGTAACACAAATTTAATGCGAAATTTTAAAAATTTTCGAAACTTTCCGGTATCATTTTGTGGATAATTATTTAGAATTTTTCAAAAATTGAAAATTTTAGGAATTTTTTTGGTTTCTTGCGTAACAGAAATTTAATGCGAAATTTTTAAAATTTTCGAAACTTTTCGGTATCTTTTTGTGAATAACACTGTGCAACATTTTTGAAGTCATTTCAAAATAACCATATACGGACACCGCTACATGATAAAAGACCAAAAAAAAAGACCCGTGTTTTTTTTTCCCCCAAAGTCATGCACTTTTTTTTATGGGCCCCCAGAGATTTGAGGCCTCGGTGTAATTTTTGGAAAAAAGTGATCATATTCTCAGGCTCATATCTTGCAAACCGTTCGGAATTTTGATTTACTCTCTGAGGCAAAGTTCTAGCTCTTGTCATAAAGAACAAAAATTGTGAACATATAAAATCAAAAAAACTTCATCTTCAAGGTCAAAATCGCAAAAAACTTATGAACTTCCTAGGAATTATTCTTAACACCGTTTAGGTAGGAAACATATATCTTGCAGGACTGTTTCTGGTCAGTTCGACTACAGTGCGTATGAGTGATATTACCATACGTACGTATACGCTACCTACACACACTATAGCCTATATATAACTTATAACGGGTGGCGCACTTTTGCGGCTACCTAAGCGCTACCTAAACGGTGTTAAGAATAATTCCTAGGAAGTTCATATGTTCTAGAAAGTTGTTTATTGAGATCTTAGGTACATTTTTGTAGTTCATTGTTTCCCTGAATTTTCAACGGTTTGCTACCTATGGACCTGAACAGGGGAAAAAAGGTAAAAAAAAAATAAGTTTTTTGCGATTTTGACCTTGAAGATGAAGTTTTTTTGATTTTATATGTTCACAATTTTTGTTCTTTATGACAAGAGCTAGAACTTTGCCTCAGAGAGTAAATCAAAATTCCGAACGGTTTGCAAGATATGAGCCTGAGAATATGATCACTTTTTTCCAAAAATTACACCGAGGCCTCAAATCTCTGGGGGCCCATAAAAAAAAAGTGCATGACTTTGGGGGAAAAAAAAACACGGGTCTTTTTTTTTTGGTCTTTTATCATGTAGCGGTGTCCGTATATGGTTATTTTTTTCGTGTTGCACTGTGTAATTGGTTAAAATTTTCCAAAAATTGAAAATTTTAGGATTTTTTTTTGGTTTCTTGCGTAACAAAAATTTAACGCGAAATTTTTAAATTTTTCGAAACTTTTGTGGATAATTGTTTGAAATTTTCCAAAAATTGAAAATTTTAGAAATTTTTTGGTTTCTTGCGTAACAAAAATTTAATGCAAAATTTTTAAAGTTTTCGAAACTTTCCGGTATCTTTTTTGGATAATTGTTTAAAATTTTCCAAAAAGTGAAAATTTTGGGAATTTTTTTTGAATAATTGTTTGGAATTTTCCAAAGATTTAAAATTTTAGAAATTTTTTGGTTTCTTGCGTAACAAAAATTTAATGCGAAATTTTTAAATTTTTCGAAAATTTTTCGGTATTTATTTATTTGGTTCGGTATTTAATTTTTGAGTTTCTATTATTTCTTATTATATTTTCGGGCCATATAAGCGGTGAATATTTTTCTTCCGTCAACTACACTGAGAAAAAATTATATATTAGTTGTTGGTAAAAAAGGGAAATATACCGAAATTTTTTTTGGACCCGATTATTTTTTTTTGGTTTGATTCTACGTGAATTTTGTGATCATGGAAAAAATTTTGTCAGAGAAATTCGCTAACTGCGTAAATGATCTGAAGGATTTTGATAACGTATACTCAGTAACGAAGTCTGAGGAAAATATACATGCTCTAGAGGTCCTCATAGTTGAATTAGACTCTTTGTGGAGCCAGGTAAAGCGGGCTTATTTGGATTGTCGGGACCGAGTACCAGAGGCAGGCGAAGCCCCCATAGATAAACAAAGGCTCCGCAACCATTATAAGGAATCGCTTACAAGTTATAAGCGGGTTTTAAGTTCCATAAACGACGATATTCAAACGATAGAGGATCAACGATCACAGGAAAAACAGGAACGGCAATCGACGGGTCAAAAAACAACAGAAATGGATTTTTCCCCTATATCAAGACTGCCACCCTGCGACACTGACACATTTCATGGGGGTTATAGTTCTTGGCCGACATTTAGGGATTTATTTTCCGCTATTTACATAAAAAATTCCAAACTTAGTAAGGTCGAAAAATTATTCCACTTGAAACAGAAAACAGCAGGCGAAGCTCGTGAAATAATTAGTCACGTGCCCTTGACGCACGATGGATTCGACATAGCATGGAGAAATTTAGTAAACCGATATGAAAATAAACGAATGCAAGTAAACGAGCAATTGAAGACCTTGTTCAACTTACCTTCGGTTTCTTTAGATTCAGGTTCTTCTATTCAAAAGTTGCAGCGAACAGTGAATAGTTGCATCCAAACCTTGGATACACTTTCCATAGAAACTTCAGGATGGGGACCTATACTTATTTATCTTAGTTCAACGAAACTACCTAGAAATTTCAACATTTCCGACTTGGTCAGAATTCGAAACTTTTTTGACTCATAAATTCAAGACACTGGAATCGGTCGGGAATATAAAACCCAATTTCTTTAAAAATAATCAGCCTAGATCAGGTTATAACAGAAAGGAAAAGAGGGTAAATACGTTTCAGACGAATATCGCATCGAAGTCGCAGGATATGGGGGGAAAAAACAACAATTATACGAATTCAGAAAATGGGCAACGGTTAAAAAGAGAACAAAGTTGTCAACTTTGTACAGCGAATCATCTCTTACGATCGTGCCCAAAGTTTTTGGAAAAGACTATAAATGATCGCATACACTTAGTGAAAATATCTCATCTTTGTTACAATTGTCTCTTACCGGGTCATGGGGTCGGAACTTGCAGAAATAATGGCAAATGCAGGAAATGTGAGAGTAAACACAACACTTTGTTACATAAGGGTAGTGAACCTAATTCATCAACATTTGAGTCACATCGCGACGATGCACGACCTAGTACCAGTGCAGCGGCGCTAACAACATTAGTACAGTCCACACCTACTTTAGAAACTCCTAGTATCACAACCCTGACCCTACAAGAGCGTATACCGTTTTCGCAACAAAATCCTAAGGACACCTTGTTATTCACTGCGGTTCAAATAAAATCAAGGGGACAAAGGTATGATGCCAGGGCGATCATTGACCCGGGTTCACAGTCCACCTTCATTTCAGATAAGATAAAGAACAAATTGAATTTACCAACAAAACGAAATCTTGTTCATGTGACAGGTTTAAGTCAAGCGGTATCTGAGACGTCTACTAGGGCTTGTCTTTTTAATCTTTGTTCACGGGTCAATCCTGATTTTGAATTAGAAATATGGGCACCGGTTTTGAAGACCCTTCCTTCGAATTTACCAATACACACTTTAGATATGACTCAACATAAGGAGGCTGCTCGACTGGAACTAGCTGACCCCCGATTTTATGAAAGCCGACCCATCGATCTTCTTATTGGACTTGATATAGGACCCTTGATATATACGCTGGAGGCTCCCATGCGATCCATTGGATCTCTATTAGCGCAAAGCACAGTATTTGGATGGATCGTTGGCGGGCCTATTAGTCAAAATTATCAATCTGAGGGTCGAATTTCACTTTGCAGCACAGTTTCTATTGAAAAAGTTCTCACACGTTTTTGGGAGGTGGAGTTTTGAGGTCGGAGGCTGACACTTTTTGTGAGACGAATTTTAAACAAACGACTCGGCGCAATGAAAATGGGAGATACGTAGTTACTTTGCCATTCAAATCTTGTGAAGAATTGGGATTGTCTAGGAATATAGCAATGGCGCAATTCCATAGGATGGAAAAGAAGCTGCAGAAGGCGCCTGAGATCAAGGCACAGTACGATGCATCCATTATGGAATACTTAGAGTTAGGACATATGAGAAGAATAAACCAACATGATATAGGGAAGACCCCACACTATTATTTACCTCATCATGCTGTCATTAAGCCAGATCGGGTAACCACGAAACTTAGGGTTGTTTTTAATGCATCCAGCCCCTCTTCAAATAAAAAAAGTCTTAACGACATTCTACATCAAGGGCCAATACTTCAACAAGACTTAGTGCTACAAATTTTGAAATGGAGATTTTTCCGATATGTTTTTAATGCGGATGTCACAAAAATGTACCGCCAAATATTGATAGACCCAAGTCAAGCTCCATTTCAGAGGATTCTCTTTAGAAAGTCGCCGAACGAACCTGTGGAAGATTTTGAACTTTTGACGGTAACGTTTGGAGTTAATTGCGCGCCGTTCCTCGCCATTAGGACACTTCTGCAACTTGCTGAAGATGCCAAAGACTCGTACCCCCTGGCCGCAGATATTATTAAACAAAATTTGTATGTTGATGATGTGTTGGCGGGAGCACATACGGTTGAGGAGGCAGTCATAGCAAGAAAGCAACTAGTAGCGGCCCTGGACTCAGCAGGTTTTGAGCTTAGGAAATGGACTTCGAATGACCCACACGTACTTCAGGACCTACCTCCAGACACACTTCTTCCAGTCAATTGGTTAGATCTATCTGAGGGATCATCGACAAAGACACTAGGAATACGTTGGAATATTTCCAGTGATTCATTCACTTTTGCTTCACCTCCCATTGATGAGAAAATAACACACACGAAAAGATTAGTACTTTCTACGATTGCTAAGTTTTTCGATCCAGTCATATTGATAGCGAAGTTAGTCATGCAGCAGGTCTGGCTAGATCAAATCGATTGGGATGATAGTTTGAAACCAATTACTAATATTAATTGGCAAAACTTTATAAAAACTTGTCCATCAATTGATACTGTGTCGGTCCCTAGATGGGTCCAGTTCAGTCCTTCTAGTTCCATAGAAATTCATGGTTTTTGCGACGCGTCTGAGAGGGCCTATGCTGCTACGTTATACGTTCGGGTACATCATACGAATAATAGTACAGACACTTTTCTCCTGGCAGCTAAAACAAGAGTAGCTCCAATTAAGAAAATTTCATTACCCCGATTAGAGTTGTGTGGAGCGGTCCTCTTATCCAAGTTAGCCGCTGCAATAATTCCCCAGCTTCGAATTTCCAATTTTTCGACCCACTACTGGACTGACTCAACAATCGTTTTGGCATGGCTTAAAAAACCACCTTGTTCTTGGAGCACCTTCGGAAATAGAATATCTGATATTTTGGAGAATGTTGGAAATGAGAGTTGGCAACATGTGGACTCAGAGGATAACCCAGCCGACGGGATCGTTGGCCAAGATGTGAAATTCAAGAGGACACCAATTTAGAGGCAAAAACAGTAAAAGTATTTGCAACAACGACCTTTGACGACCCTTTACTTCGGTTTTCTTCTTTGTCTAGGGCGTATAGGGTTTTAGCATATGCTCTGCGGTTTTGGCGAAATACAGGTTCAAATAGAATGCAAGGCCGAACAGCATCATTGGAAATTTCGGTTGATGAAATACAGGATATAAAGGCTCGATTAATAAGATCAACTCAAAAACACTATTTTGCCCCGGAATACAGCGCCTTAGCTAAGAAGATTCGAATCTCGTCAAGTAGTAGTCTTTTGACTCTAAACCCTTTTCTAGATGCAAAGGGTATAATAAGGGAAATGGCCGTTTAGTACAGTCGCCGGCGTTAACATACGACGAAAGGCATCCAATACTTTTACCGTATGACTCAAGAATGACTCAATTATTAGTGGAGTTTGTACACAGGATTACAATTCATGGGGGGAATCAACTCATGACTCGAGTACTTCGCTCAGAATTTTGGATATTCAGGTTGAAACCCTTAGTTAAGAAGGTCATTCATAATTGCCGAACTTGTTTGTTGTACAGGCAGCGGACACAAAATCAAATCATGTCCTCGCTTCCACCAGAACGTACTATGATTACAAGACCTTTTTGCAATACCGGAGTCGACTTCGCTGGCCCATTTAGCATCAAGAACTTTACTGGACGAGCTTGTTTGATTACTAAGGGGTATGTTTGCATATTTGTGTGCTTTTCTACTAAGGCCATCCACCTAGAGGCTACCAGCGATTTGTCGACTCAGTCATTTCTGGCAGCTTTCTCTCGTTTCATAGGTAGACGTGGTTGCCCAGCTCGAATGTATTCTGATAATGGGACAAATTTTGCTGGAGCGGAGGAATTGATTCGAAAGGATAGGATAGACTTTATGAAAGGTCTCCAGAATACCACAATTCAGACGAATATTCACCAAAATCTTGATTGGAAGTTTATTCCTCCTGGCGCGCCTCATATGGGCGGGCTTTGGGAGGCCGGGGTCAAATCCTTTAAGACACATCTAAGAAAATTGATCCCACATATGAATTTTACGTTTGAAGAGCTTTCTACAATTTTGGCCCGCATTGAAGCTTGCTTAAACTCACGACCTTTAAGCCCCGCTAGCGATGACCCAGCTGATTTATCTCCGTTGACCCCAGCTCATTTTCTCATTGGTGCTTCCATGCTAGCTCCGGCTGAACCAGATATTTCCGATGAAAACTTGACTCTTGCCAATCGTTGGAAACGCTTGAAGATAATTTCACAACATTTCTGCCAGCGATGGAAATCTGAGTATATAAAAGAGCTTCATCGTAGGTATAAATGGAAGTACCAAGAAGAAAACATCAAGGTTAATGATTTGGTAGTCATCAAGGATGAACGATTACCTCCGACTGAATGGAAGACGGGTCGTATTGCAAAGACTTATTCTGGAGTCGAACAAAATATACGCGTTGTAGACATACGGACCTCAAATGGTATAATAAGTCGACCTATAACAAAGATAGTCAAATTACTTTCGGACTGACTAGGAGTTTCCTTTCCATCATTTACCAAAATCACCACTAATCTATTTTTTTTGTGTACTTTTAGTTATGGCTGCTTACTTACCACGCCAAAGCCGGTCTGTCGAGCGCGGCCCTCAACCGAATTTAAGGCCAAGCATCTCTGCAGACCGTCACCTCAACAATCGACCCAACGACCAGCATCAACGATCTGGAAATCGACCCGCGCATTGGCAATATTCGTGTCGGCTTTGCCAAGAGGATCATGTCCTAAAGTCGTGCCACAGGTTCTGCAACATGACTCCTCAAAAGCGGTATGAGGTGGTCGAGCGGCGTGGGTATTGCCGAAATTGTCTGGCTCCCGATTGCCCAAGCCTGACCGACTGCCGAGAAGGTGATGGACGGCATCACACCATGCTTCATGGGGCTCCGCAGCTGGAAATTTTTTTGCGACCGACCATCCCAGACGAGCCGATATATAAGAGGTCGACAGTCTTTATCCCGACGGCTATGGTGCGCGTTTCGGATTTAGACTGTACGAGATGGTCGTCGGTGAGAGCTCTGCTTTGCCAGTCAGCGGTGGTTACCAAAATTGCCTATTCAACATTCACTCGACTTGGGCTTGCGGCATTTTGGTACAAAAATCACCGATTTACCACCTTCAAGCTCAAGTCGAGGCACGACACCAGCTCGCTGCTGTTGCAGGTGGATGCGATGATTACGGATGAGCTCCCTCGAAGACCCTATTCCGAGGCAATAATAGACGACCCAACCACGGATTTTGAAAAACATACGATCGCCGATGTGGACCCCTGCTGCAACACACCAATAGATTTGGAGCTTGGTGGCTATGTATTTGCTTGTCTACGGCAGGAAGGCATAATTGCTACAGGACTGGGGGCGGTTGATGCCTACCAGTCCCGTCTAGGCCATGTGTTCGCCGGCCCAACAACATTGAGGCGAAATCAAATTTAAATAATGTATATAATGTATATAATATATATAATGTATATAATGTATATAATGTATATAATGTATATAATGTATAATGTATTGTAATCACTGAGTCACGGGGGGGGAGAATTCAAGAGAGTGCTAAAAAATTGACCCAAGCTGTAATGCTATTTATTTCAGCAGGGATGCGAACATAGCGGCGTATGTACACATACACCTGCATATGTTATTGCATTCCCTTTTGTTATGCTGAATTGGATTTGGTTTTGTGTTGTCGCTTGTAGGCAAGGATTTGGTGGGGCTACAAGCAACAGACATCAAAACCAGTCTTCTTTGACCCGCGATTTCGAGTGTGAGCATTCTTTTCTCCCCCAGTGACACAGTGATAAAGTGAAATATTTTGAAATTAAAAAAGTGAAGTTTAACATAGAAATGTACATACATATAAATTACAAAACATAGATTATAAATTTACACTACATTGAATTTAAAAATAAAACAATATTGTACAAACAGTCAATAATTTACATATATTACAAATACGAACATACAAGTGCACATACATATTGTGAACAAAACAACAACAACAGTGACATAAAAAAGGGTTGATGTACGATCGTACATATATGTACATGACGTACATACATCCTCGACCATCTGTTCGTTATAGTTAGTGTCAAAAGGAAGTACACAAATTTAAATAATAAAAGAAGGAACAGAAAATAATTCTGTTAATCGTATACAATTGTGCTACTTATCCTACTGTATGAAACGAAATGAAATTCTTGGCTAATCAAACCTAAAGTAAATTTTGCTACAAAAAAGAAGAAAAGAAATTTGCTATTTAAAATTTATTATTATTACTAAAAGAGCTACAAAAAACCTTGTTACGAAAATCTACTTAATCTAACGTTGTGTTAACTAAAACTACGTAAGATTGAAACCAATAATTACCTAGTTTTATAAAACAAAATAAGCCTTTAAATAAATGACTTTGAACCAAAGTCTAATGAAACTAGAAACAAAAAAAAGCTTTCTAATTTATTATTGAAAGGCCAAAACGAGCCTAACTCGTCAATAAACAGCAGTGTCATCAGGTCTCCCGTAGATCAATTCCTACGGAAGCCATACTGTCGATCATTAAGTAAGTCATTGTTTTCTAAATACCTCACAAGATGGTGGTTAACCATACTCTCCATAACCTTCGAGAGCGCTGAGCAAATCGCGATCGGTCGATAGTTAGCAGGGTTATTAGCCTCACCTTTTTTAGGGATGGGCAATCTTCCAACACGCTGGGAAAACTCCTGCACGGTATGCAAGGTTGAAAAGATTACGAAGGGGACGGGCAAGCGTCGAAGAGCACTTACATAGGACAAGTGATGAAATGCCATCTGGGCCTGGAGATTTATTTACGTCGAGATTTGCGAGAACCCTTTTAACTCCACGTGTTCGAAAAAATATCCGAGGCATGGAACTAGATACATTTTCGATCACGGGGAGTGGTTGATTGCTTTCCGGCAAGGATGAATTCCTTGCAAACATTTCATCCAATAGGTTAGCTTTGTCAACCGGGTTAGTGAATATCTGGTCATCTTTAACAAGTGTTGGGATAGATGAGGAGTTATCCTTTACTCTTCTCACAAATGACCAAAAGCTCTTACTTCCCCTGGGAGAAGCAAGAACTTTGGCACGAAGACGTTGTTCGTACAGAAACTTTTCACGTCTAAGTACCCTGGCACACATGGTTCTTGTCTGCTTGCGTAGCAGATCAGTTGTGGCATTTTTATTTAAACGCCATTTCCTGAATGCTTCCTCTTTGGATCTGACAGCAGCCTTGCATGTCTGGTTAAACCAACTTTTATTAGATGGTTTATCCGAAATAACTTTAATTGGAATAAATGACTTCATTCCAATCAAGATAATATTTTCAATCATTTCAGCCGCAACATCTATATCGCCATTTAGAAAACAAAGTTTCCAATTGAAATGCTGGAAGAAGTTGTTGAGCTCGGCCCAACGTACTTTTTCGTCCGCTTTGGGGCTGGGGTCGAAGCGACACGAAGAGCGGAATACGAAAAGGGTGCTGAAACAATGCAGTGATCCGAATTACCAAGAGGTGCTAGAACGTTAACTTCATACTTTTCAGGGTGTGATGTTAAGAAAAGATGAAGAATATTAGAGTGTTGCCCTTGGACACACGGAATGTGAGTCGGTTCATTCACTAGTTGCGTCAAATCATTATGCGCGGCAAAAAGCTCGGCGTATTGACCCTCCGATGTTGAGTGACTCGAATGGGCAAGCCAAGAGGAATTATGGACATTGAAATCGCCAACAACCACAATTTCACTGTCAGGACAATCCTCTAAAATGTTTGTAATTGAATCGGAAAGGGCGTCAAAGCCATTTAGGGATACCTCCCTTCCGCGTTTGGACTTCTATACACAAATCCGAAATGTAGTACGTGTGTTCCAATCATGAATTTAACCCAAAGGGAGTTAAATTCTGGATTTTCAGAGTTTAAGTTATGCCGGCTCTGAAACACTATATCATTACGTACGTACACCAAAAGACCTCTGTGGGGGATAAAGAGAGATAGGAATGTGAAAATCCTGTGGATCAGAATCCTCACACACCTGGGTCTCACAAAGAGCAAAAACATCAGACCGATGGAAATGTACATGCAAAAAAATTCGCTCTCAGCCCTCGTACATTGGCAAATTGTACTTTAAACTTACCCACCATTAGAACAGACAAGCAGAAAAAATTTTTGTTGTAACAATATATTTGCTGTTTTAGCAAATAATATGCTTCTACTTAATAAAGGGTGATTTTTTAAGAGCTTGATAACTTTTTTTTAAAAAAAAACGCATAAAATTTGCAAAATCTCATCGGTTCTTTATTTGAAACGTTAGATTGGTCCATGACATTTACTTTTTGAAGATAATTTCATTTAAATGTTGACCGCGGCTGCGTCTTAGGTGGTCCATCCGCTTAGTCCAATTTTGGCATTTCCACGTTTTTGAGTAACAGAGACCCAATTGGTGCGAACGGCGACGAATCGAAAATTGGTGGTCATCATTAACACTGGCCGATACAGCTGCGATATTTTCTTCAGTTCGCACTCTACGTAAGCGTGTTGGTGGTTTAATGTCCAACAATGTAAATTTGGTGCGAAATTTAGTCACAATAGCCCGAATAGCCGCTTCAGTGGGTCGATTAAACTGACCATAAAATGGAAGCGCGAAATGAACTTTCTTAACAGAGCACGCATTTTGATAATAAAATTCAATAATTTGCAAGCGTTGTTCGTTTGTAAGACGATTCATGATGAAATGTCAAAGCATACTGAGCATCTTTCTCTTTGACACCATGTCTGAAATCCCACGTGATCTGTCAAATACTAATGCATGAAAATCCTAACCTCAAAAAAATCACTCTTTATAAGAAACATGCTGCTGAAACAGATACAAAGTCTGCTAAAAACAGCAAACATCCTCATGCTATTAGAGCAGCTTTCTTTTTTCACCAGTTCATATAAAATATTGATTACAAACCAAAAAATACAAACGAAAAACTAAAACAAATGAGCGTTCGCACGGCAGAAGTATTGCTGGGTAACTATACCTGCATATACACATACTTACATATGCAACTCAATGAGATGCTTGTAAGATGGCATGTGTACTTTATTACTTGGTGCGATTTTTTAAACACAAATTCGGCAAGTGAGTTGTGCTTCTCCTTCGTTTGTGAGAATCATTTCCTTATAGAGGCCGGGTTTGATGTTGAAAAGTCGCTGCGAAGCCACTTGAAAAGACTTTTGACATGGTCGAATTCATGATCGTGGTAGTCTCCAGCCAAGTAATAAATGCCACCATGCCATTTGTAAATAAAATAGATAACCACCAACCTGTATATATTTATGAAAACACACATACATATTTTGGTCTCGAAAGAGTGAGTCGCCCGCGTCCGTGTTCTTATGGAATACATTTAGTATAACGTTTTCATCTAAATGTTTAACCCAATTAGGCCACTTTTGTGTAGGGCACACAAATCTGGCAACGACGATCTTCGCCGGCACACACATGTATATTTAGGACCTGAAGTTGCACTGTCCTCCGATTATAATATTATTGTGTTTCTTCAATGTGTCAAATAGAGCTTTACCATTCTTTGGAAGGATTATGGATTATGATATTCAAGATGTCTGGTCAAATATGCCTCACATGAAAATGTGTAATTGCAAAAAAAAATATTAAACTCATCCATATTATAAAAATTTTGAGAATTTTAAAAGTGGGACTTCTAACAAGTAAGGAAAGGCTAAAGTCGAGCGAGGCCGACTATATGATAAACTCCACTTTATATCCGAATACAATTCAATTCGGTAAAAAAGTGAAAACTGGAAGGATTTTTGTACGTATCCCAATCATAGACTGATATGATCTGACCCAATTGGTTCAAACGAGAAGAATGTTTGTATCGTGGCTATATCCAAACATGGAATGAAGTGATCCACTTTCACAATAGTTCAAGTATAACGTGTTACGCTCAATTTGGCGAAAATACGTGGTTTCTGGGGCCGAAATTTGTATGGGAGCTATATGTAAATTTGAACCGATCTGACCCATTTTCACCATGGGTGCTTCTGGGTGAAATATAAGATATTTTGCAAGATTTGAAGAAGTTATGTTAAAATATGTGGTTTATAGATTGGAAAAAGTCAAATCGGGAGTGAAATTTGTGTCGGAGCTATGTATAAATCTGAACCGATCTGACCCATTTTTGTCATGATTGTTTTTAGATATTTCGCCACATTTGATGAAGATCTGGTAAAATATGTGGTTTCTAGAGCAGAAAAATTGGGTGTTACAAATAAATGCACAAAGACATAATACTCTCGTGGAGTGTATAAAAAATAATTGTATGGGATAATAATAAGAAATTATGGGAACATTGGCTAATACCGCTTAATAATAACGAATATTAATCCACTGATCAAAAAATAAAAGAAAATGTATTAAAAGTTAATACAAGTTGTTCCTTCCCTTTTCCAAAAATGGGCAAATAAATTTCGTAATCGGGGTGATCAAATGGAAGAACGAGCCGATAATTATGGGCTTCAGGGCCATGCGCAGGGGGGGTTTTGGGGGTTCAAACCCCCCCCAGAGAGGTTTCGAACATATACTTTTTAAAACCTTCTAGACTTTCTGAAGCAATAAAATATAGAATTTTTAAAGTCTTTTTAAAATAACTCGTCTGAAATGATAATTTTGCATTAAAATATGAAAACACGAAAATTACATTAAAAATCGTGGACACTTTCTTGAATTTCGGACAAAGGTTATGAAAAATACGAACAAACTAAACGAATTGTGCCAATTTAAAGATTGTGTAGTGCTAATTTCGCTAATGGACACCAAATTGTACGGAAAATTTTCATTTTTATTAACCGATACCACTTCTTGACATTCGACTAGAGCTATATCTTATGAACTTTTAATTGTGTACTGCAATAAAAGTTTGGAAATTTAATAACAAAATCGTTTAGTAATTTTAAAAAAGATAAGAATCACTATGATATCATAATGAAATCTAAAAACAGTTTTAATAAATGCAAATAATTTGCTTGATGCTTGTAGAGCGCTAAGATGTAACATTTGCGATTGGACATTTTTATGGAGCTGTATCTAAATCTGAACTGATGTGTCCTATTATCATCACAGATGCAACAACTACGGTTTCTGTTACTTCCAATGTTTTGGGAGTGTGCAATTATAATACAAATCCATTTCGACAAACGAAGAAAACTGTTTGATATACATAATCTTATTTCTCTTTGTTCATTTACAACAACTGATGACATGTTTACCGCAAACAAACTAATTTTTCCCACTAAAGAAACTCAAAATCGATGTTTACGTGTTTAAAATGTCGTTTCTACGAAATGCATTTTTTCTCTGCGTGTAGGTCTCTATTTTAAAATCTACTTTAAAGTTGCGAAACAATAAGAAATGAGTTTTAACTTACTGAAATTTGTTATATTCATAACTTATGTCAAATATTTTTCAGAGTTAGTATTATATGTAACAAGTATTATTCAAAAGAGAAACAACAAATTCAGTAACATGGATCTACGTAGGAAAACGAAACTCTAAAATTCCAATTATTTGGTTTTTTGGAATTAAAATTTATAGTTGTTTCTTCTTGCATTTCATCGAATACAAAAAAACTGTATTTGTTATATGAATTTATACATATTTAAGATTATAAAAATGAAGAAACATTTCCAAATATTTTTTATTTAATCGGAATATGCGTATAAAGATTTTGAGTAAACATCCTGTTACTCATGTCCTATATAAATTAAAAATTCCAAAACTCTTTAGACATCCTATTTAGACCCATACTTTGTCAAAAAGCATATCGAATTTTCTGCATTTATAATAGAAAAAATGCGGGACTGAATTTGAGGAATTTGATCGTTTTTTGTGTAATATTTCTTCAAAATATATATCGGAGCTTATATTCAAAAATGGCTATGAACCATTTTCTCGAAAATGAGTTTTTGATGCCAAACTATTCCCAGATTTGGATGTCATCTGTCATATAAATTTGGAAAAGATTTTTTCTAAAGCCATTTTTTGTTAATTTTCTAATTTGGCTATCCCCTCGCACGTTAGTTTATGACGGCATAAGTGGCTATGAACATAAAAATAATAGAAATTAAAAAGTTCAACAATGGAACAGCATAAAACCGAGAGTTATAATTCGCTACAACGATTTTGTATAAAACATTTTTCTAGATTTAGGGCATATCGTACTATCAAATTCCATCATTTCGCGTTAATAGCATTTTGATTCCCCAGTTATCAGGCTAAAATAGGAAAAATGATGGCTGTAAAGTCAAAAACTGTGAAAAGTATATTTCACTGACTTCATGGGGAATATTTGTGTATGAAAATTTTCAGAATTATGAATGAAGAAGGTTAAAATATAAGGAATTGCAACGGCGAATTTTGGATTTTTCATCAATTGCAACGATTTTCGCGACTGGCTATATATACAAGCGACCAATCTGGATGAAGCTGGAATCTTTAAATTCGCTCTGTATATCACAGAAAATGCGTTTTCTATACAACATTGCCATTCATGAAAAATGTTATGGAGTTTACAATAAATCTTATTCTTATTTCAACATTTATAGTGCTCAATTTTAAACATACAAAAGTGGCTATGAAACATGAAACCGCGAATAATAGGAAATTTCGAAAACTTTTTAATCGTAGCAATTAGTAATCCTTTTTAGATTACACTGTAGAAGAACGATTAATAATTTCTCTTCAAATTAAGGAAAAAATCAGTTTTTCGCTCTCCTGAAAAGTTGTGTTTTTGTTCACAGCCACTTATGAATATAAGCCCTCGATATGTATGTATGTAATTTCAAGCAACTATTTAAAAAAAATTCTACACTTAGAGAACAAGTCTGTTAATAAAAACAGCGATTGTCTGCTGCCTATCAACAGACACTTTTCTGCTATTTACAGCTGTTTTTTTTGGCATAACAGCAGTTTTCTGCAATCTTACATCACCATTCACACTGCTAAAGAGTTTGCAGTCTGCTAAAATTGGCTGTTGTTAATTAAAATATAAAACATATTATAATAATTTACTGACATATTCCTTTGAGTGTACTTATAGATGGATTACTGAAATGCAATTTTGCCGACAATGTCTGTCGGAAGAATGTATTAAAATATTTCTCGAATATCCTGACAATAACATATGAGTAGTTTCCAAACGCTCCAGTAAAAATTTCCTAAAAAGTTGGAAAATTAACTAAGTATGAGTAAAGTTTCCTTCTTTCATAGCCATAGTAAATAGTTCATTTACTAGAAATAGGGTAGTAGATTTACTTGAAATCATTTCATTCAAATCCAAACTTATGTGGAAGAATATTTCCAAGGTTTTAAGTGAGAAAAAAATCTGAAATTTTTTTATAGGGAAAAAATCCATTTAGGAAATTTTAATTTAATAATGTGTTTTTTCCTAAAATGAAGTTAAAGTGTTTACTAAAATTTATGCCGAATTCTTCATACATTTAAGTATTAATGAACTTATAAAAAACATATGAAATTGTTAAAAAATTCTTGAATATTAATTTAAGAATCAATTCTCGTTCGTTTGCAGAGACTTATTTCTTAAATACTTTATGAATTATTCTAAACAACCACTGCGAAGGCGCCTATCTTGCCTTCGCAACATTCATTTTTTGTATCAGTTTTGCATACTCTGACGCAAAACTATTTGTTTGCTTTTTTTAAGTTAAATTGAACTTATTTTAATTTCATCCTTTTTCCTCGTATAAAATAAAATTTTCCTCAGTTTAAGTAAAAATTTACTCGTTTTGAGGAAAAAAATCAGCAAATTGTCCTCAGTTTGAGTAAATATTTACTTGATTTAAGTAAACATTTACCTAGTTTTAGAAAATTTTCAGCAAAATTTTACTAAGATATAGTAAAAATTTACTTAAGTAGTATTTAGTTAAGTTTTAGAAAAATTTTGCTTAAATTTAGTAAAAAATTACTTGGTTTTAGGAAAAATGTACTTAGATTTAGGAAAATGTGAGCAAAATTCTACTTATATTTAGTAAAAATGTACTTGGTTTCCTAAATTTTAGTTAATTTTAACTCATTATAGGGTTAAATTTTTTATGGGTGTAGATGAAACCCCCCCCCCCCACAGCGGAAAATCCTGCGCACGGGCCTGATGGGCTTGTAGCTCTGGGCAAGTGAGTTGTGCTTCTCGTTCGTTTGTGAGAATCATCTCCTTATAGAGGCCGGGTTTGATGTTGAAAAGTCACTTGAAAAGACTTTTGACATGGTCGAAATCATGATCGTGGTAGTCTGCAGCCAAGTAATAAATGTCACCATGCCATTTGTAAATAAATTTGAATTCTATTAAATATAGATGCAAAATGAGCCAGGACAATATCCCAGTTCAAATAAAATTTTTTGATATTATTTTATTTCTGTTCCGTTCCGTTCTGTTCTCTTCTGTTTTCATTTTCCTGTCAAAATTCTGAGTATGAGGAATTGCAGGGAACATCGCTTCCTTCAATTTGGCATACAACATGTATTTCAAATAACACCAAACAATGTCAGCACACTGGAGGGCAGCACAGAAAAACAGCTTGCATACTTACAAACTCCATCCTGTCTAAAATCTGTTTTGGTGCAGTTATAGAGGAGATCATCAACACCGACATTTTGGAGTATTAGACTTGGCCAAATTCAGTTTTTGGTTGAACAAATTTATGAAAAGTCTGTCCGACCACTAGGGGGCAGAAACATACAATCAGCTGGGATACCCAAAAACTTCATCTTGTCAAAGATCTGACTCGAAATGTGTTTTTGGTTGAATAAATAGTGGAAAACTCTGTCCGGACACTGGAGGGCAGTAACTAAATCCCAGCGTCAGGACCAAACGGAGAATATTATGAAAAATATCTTCTGCAGAATTGTAGAGGAGACCAATACAAACATTTTGGTGTATCACACTTACCCAAAATGAGTTTTTGCTTGAACAAATAATGGAAAAATGTGTCCGGACACTGGAGGCAATAAAGAAGCCTTTCATTACACGATACAGTCTAACGATCTGCAGTGTAAACAAAACCAAACGACTTCGGGAGAGGATCGCACGTAGATTTTGACAGACTGTTCGATTTTTAATTTTTGTGCGATCAGGGTTAAATTTCACTACATGTGAAATCTAGCTGAAATGACATATGACCTTATGTCCTATGTTAAAATAATTGAAAACAATCATTGAGTTCTGAATACAAATAAATTCGCGATGATATTCTTAAAGACATTGTTATAGCCTTGTCACACTACCTGCCAAGGCGTATTTATAAAGGTGATAGCAGGAGCCCAGCTGACTGAAATTTTTTCATTCAAAAGTAACCGAAACTGTCAAATCCCATATGTTGGTGCATCACTGTTGATGCCACAAAATGCAACTATGATTTCCTACGAGCGACAATACAACCATGTTGAAGAAAGAAGGACGAAGCAAAATGGAAAATGCTAGAATTTTAAAATAACAGTCGCCAAACGATACTCGCAGAGAAAACATCAAAGAAAACACGCATGTCGACACACATGCGTCATCAATTTAATACATCGCATCATTTATCTTTAATATTGAATTTCATTCTTTAAAATATCAAATTTATCTCGATAATTAATAATCGTTTATGTTTACATTGAATTAAATAAATGTCATTTGTTAAATTAAAGTTTTGCATTTTATAATCTTGATCTGTCACGGTCTTGACAAGTTCACATTGAACGCGAAGTTAAGTATTTCTGCCGTCCTTTACAAGTTTTTCTTTGCTTCTCTGCGGTATCGTCAAGTATTTGTACAACCGCCAATAATTCGTTTCCAAAAGTGAATCGGTAAAATCTGGAAGGAAGATAAAGATGTCACATGATTCTGGACCAATCACTAGATCCCAGAGAAAAGCTGGCGTTGTTGTAGAAGATGCCAACAACTCCTCGTCGGATAGTGAAAGTTTGGAAAACACAATGGTCGAATTTCCCAAACTTAATGCCGCCAACACTACCAAGGAGTTGTTAACTCCACCGCCTAACACGTCTTCATATCTGTCAACAACTATGCCACTATATTCTACGCCTGCAACAACTTCAGCTCTGAAGCCAGTCACATCATCATCAGTTCTGCCGCCGTCTCCTTTTGTTGCAGAAAGTGTTTTTTCATCACTAATGTCTACAATGACTTCTTTAAAGTCCGCCATAGATGACTTGCGACATGATACCGCCCGAAACAATAATGAAATTGTTAATCTCCGTTCCCAAATGGTGGAACAGACAAATGAATCGCTGCCGCGTCATAAAGCTTTGCAGTAGACGCCTTTTACTTATGAAGGTATGCCGTCTTCGTCTTGTGGATATCAGGATCATCCTAAACATATGCTACAGTTTATGGCACCGAATATGCACCAATTGCAGCAGCCGACAACATTTAATTTGCCAACGCCGTCAGTTGCTATACCATCCAACATACAACAGACAACGACGACATCAGTGGCTGTGTTAAGTAATACTCGTCCACAACAGTCGCAATTTGACTCGAATATGCGACAAATGTCTTCGTTGCCTGGTGTGGTACCGACTACTTTGCGACAAGTACCGACTTCGACAGATTTTGTGTCGTCGGCGTCGCAAAATTGGACTTCGGGCTTTGTGCCATATGCAAATAATATACAAGCTCCGACTCCGACAAATGTTATGCCATCGACGTCGCAAAATTGGACTTCGACTTCGGGCTTTGTGCCATATAATAATAATACACAAACACCGATCACAACAAATCTGCCTGTGAGAAATAGTGAGTTTCTGACTAAATTGTATTATTTGCCGCAGTTTGATGGGAAGCCGGAGGATTGGCCATTGTTCCTGGCTACCTACAATGATACAACAATGGATAATGGATATTCTAATAGGCATAATTTGATGAGATTGCAAAAGGCTTTACACGGTCCAGCCAGGGAATCTGTATTGTCAATGTTGATATACCCGGAGAACGTTCCGCAGATAATTGATGAATTGCAGTTTAATTTTGGTCGACCAGCACTTTTGATAAAGTCACAGATGGAGAAGATTAGATCATATCCTGCAATAACTGAGGGACGTCTTGATGGTGTTTTGGGATTGGCCACTTGTGCCAGGAACGTTGTCGCCTTTTTCAAATCTGCCAAATGTGAAAATCATTTGGTGAATCCGACGTTGCTGGAACAGCTGGTGTTGAAGTTGCCATTGTCGAAACAGTTCGAGTGGGCGAAGTTTTCTGTTTCTATTTTGCCATATCCTACTGTGGAAGATTTTGCTAATTGGGTTGGTGATGTTGCCCGTTTTTGTAGTTTGATGCCACATCGTAGCAACGTCGCCACAAACGATCGTCCACAATCGACACGTAGAATACTTCATACAACCGAAAACCAATCTGGCCGTGTTGATTGTCATCAGTGCAAGGGAAACCATGAGCTAATAGCGTGTCAACAATTTAAAGATCTTGCAACCAATACTAAGTGGGAGCAAGTCAAACGTTTCCGTGTATGTTTTGCATGTCTTCGCAAGGGGCACAATCTGACACAATGTAAGAAGAAGAAGATTTGTGCCACGAATGGATGTAGCCGTTATCATCACCCGATGCTACATCAGGATATATCTACAATATCTACAGCCAGCAACCCAGACCAACCTGGACATGTACTACAATGTCATCAGAATCAGAGTGCATGTCAGTTATTTAAAATCTTGCCTGTTAAGTTGTATGGTCCTAATGGTATTGTGACGATATACGCATTGTTGGATGAGGGGTCGTCCGTATCACTGCTGGAAGATAATGTTGCCACCTCTTTAGGTCTTAAGGGACAAAAGGCTCCAATTACGTTACAATGGTATGACAACATGCGTAAGACGGAAACTTCAATGAAGGTGAATGTTGAAATTTCTGCCATCAACAAGAACAGCCAGAAGTATGTCATTCGGAGTTTACATACTGTAAATCAATTAAGTCTACCGATTCAAAGTTTCAGCAAAGATAATTTTGAGTATTTAAAACACCTGCCTATAAAAGACTACACAGATAAAAAGCCATCTATGCTGATTGGTTTGGACAACTGTTTCCTAGGTTTAGCGGAACAAATCGTCGAGGCTAGTCCACATCTGCCAGTGGCATCTGCCACTAAATTGGGATGGGTCGTATATGGTCCGACACAGGGAGTAGTTGACAGTATTGCCAGGATTTGCCATATAAGGGATGATACCACACTCAAGGAGATACATAAATTGGTGGATGACTATTTTTCGATTGAGAATTTTGGGGTCAAAGCATCGGATATAGTTTTGGAATCCGACGATAATATTCGTGCCAGGAATATTTTACAAAATTCGACAAGAGAAATAGGAGGTCGTTACGAAACGGGTCTGCTTTGGAGAAGTGACAATACTATTCTGCCAGATAGTTTTGAGATGGCCAAGCAGCGATTAGTTAAAGTCGAGGGCAAAATATCAAAGGACGCACTTTATGCTGCCAGCTATAAAAGGGAAATCAATAAATATATCAACAGGGGATATAGAGGAAATGTTTTCCCAGGTGTCAATAATTGGTGCTGACCAAGACTCTCAGCGTTTTCTGTGGCGAGATGGTGATACGAATTCTGAAATACGAACATATGTTATGAAGTCGATGATATTTGGAGCAATATGTTCACCCTGCTGTGCCGAATATGTCAAAAATTTTAATGCTGGACGTTTTGAGTCGACTATGCCCAGAGGGGCAACTGCCATAATTGACCACACATATGTAGATGACCTGGTTATTAGTTTCAACACTCAAAAGGAGGCCCTTGAAGTCGTAAATGAAGCCATACTCATTAATGCAGCTGCCGGGTTCAAATTGAGACATTTTTCATCCAACTGCGCAGAATTGGAGACCAATTTGAACAATGGGGACAATGGTAAGTCGAGTACACTCAATATGGAAAGGCAAAGTCAGACGGATAAAATCCTTGGGTTGTATTGGAATAAAATTACTGACCGTTTTGAGTTCCATGTAAAATTTCATAAAATAAGCGAAGATGTTTTGGATGGAAAACGATCACCAACGAAGAGGGAAATTTTAGGAATCGTCATGGCCATTTTTGATCCGTTCGGTTTTCTGGCCAATTTTACTATATTTTCGAAATTACTCCTGCAAAAAACATGGAAGTTGTGTCTTCAATGGGATGAAAAGCTACCTCAACATGTCTTGTCTCAATGGAATACCTGGTGGAAAGAATTTGAAAGGGTGAAACAATTCTCCATCCCACGTTGTTACACTGCGTTGCTGTCTTGTGCTGACGAAATCCAGTTGCACATTTTTGTGGATGCAAGTTCCAGCGCTTACGCGGCCGTCGCCTATTTACGTGTAAAATGCGGAGATGAAATACAAATTGCATTTGTTGTGGCCAAGTCTCGCTGTGCTCCACCAAAGGGAATGACTATCCCACGCCTAGAATTGCAAGCTGCAGTCCTGGGCTGTCGCCTGAAAACGTCCATAGAGAAAAGTCATGAGTTTGAAATTCATAGTACGATATTTTGGTCTGATTCGAAAACAGTCGTGCTTTGGATTCGATCTACCGAAAGAGAGTATAAACAATTTCGAATTGCTGAGATTTTGTCAACATCACAATCAGACGAGTGGAGGTGGTTACCCACAGATTTAAACGTCGCTGACGATGCCACGAGGGCCAAATTGTCTGTAGCCTTCGACTTTAATTCAAGATGGTTGACAGGTCCGGAGTTTTTAAAACAAAATGAAGAATTTTGGCCGACTGAACAAAATTTTACTGGGACAAATCAGTGTCACGAAGAGGAAAAAGTCAATACAATATTAATTTTGAATTCAGCGGTAGGATCAATTCTGAATTTTGAACGATTCTCTAGCTTTTTAAAGATGAAACGACATGCTGCCTGGGTGTTACGTTTTATCGACATATACATGAGAAAATCTAAAGTTATTTCTACAGAGTTGACCTCTTCTGAAATCGAAGCTGGAGAAATATTAATTTGTCGTCAAGTTCAAATGGAAGTTTTTGGTGAGGAAAGGTCGTGTCTTATAAATGGTAAGATTTTGTTGAAGTCCAGCAATATTTATCAGCTGAAACCCTACATGGATGACAATGTGCTGCTTAGAGTTTACGGAAGAATCGACGACGCATATTGCCTACCTGTTACGGCCCGACGTCCCATAATAATGCCAACCAAACATGCTGTTACGACAATGATCGTTAATCATTATCATCGGAAGGGACATCATCAAAACGATCATGTGGTTATAAATGAGGTACGCCAGAAATTCTGGGTACCACATATACGATCGGTATTGAAATCAGTTAAGAAAAAATGCAATACATGTATACGTGATTCTGCCATGCCCATTCAACCTTTGATGGGTCAACTTCCTATTGACCGTTTGACTCCGTATGTCCGCCCATTTAGTTACGTTGGGTTAGATTACTGCGGACCGTTTTACGTTGCAATTGGTCGAAGCAAGGAAAAAAGGTGGATTGCGTTGTTCACGTGCCTGAGTACAAGAGCACTGCACCTGGAAATTTCTACTGATCTATCTACGGACTCATTTTTGATTTGCATGAGAAATTTCGTCAACCGAAGAGGAGTTCCCGTGAGAATCCGAAGTGATAACGGGACAAATTTTATTGGAGCCCAAAAGGAGATGATCGCCGAAAATCGTTTCTGGGATTTCGACGAAATCCAGCGAAATCTCTCAAAAGATAATATCGACTGGATATTCAATTGTCCGGCGAACCCTCACGCAGGTGGTTGTTGGGAGAGGTTGGTACGATGTGTAAAGCGCCTATTATACAAAGTTTTTAAGGAAGAAGCTCCTCGTCTCGAAACATTTCGAAGTGCCATGATAGAGGCTGAATGTATTATTAACAACAGGCCATTAACTGAATTGCCAATTGATCCAGATTCGGAGGAGCCTTTGACGCCAAACCACTTTCTAATTGGTGGTATAAACTCGACCCAAACTCCTGGTCCTGATGATGAAAAAGTGTGTCTACGAAAACAATGGCGAATTGCCCAGAACTTGAAGGACAGACTATGGAAGAGATGGATTGTGGAATATTTGCCTCAATTGCTAATGCGTCCGAAGTGGAGAGATGAAGTTCCTGCTCTCCAACCAGAGGATGTGGTTTTAATTTTGGAAAACAACCAACCCAGAAGCCAATGGAAGACGGGAAGAATAACAAAAGTTTTCACGGGAAAAGATGGACACGTGCGTTCAGCAGAAGTTAGAACATCATGTGGCTTGATTCGTCGGCCTGCTGTGAGACTAGCTGTATTGAATCTTAGCGAATCCTCTGCATAGAAAGGATTCACGGTGGGGGGAATGTTGGTGCATCACTGTTGATGCCACAAAATGCAACTATGATTTCCTACGAGCGACAATACAACCATGTTGAAGAAAGAAGGACGAAGCAAAATGGAAAATGCTAGAATTTTAAAATAACAGTCGCCAAACGATACTCGCAGAGAAAACATCAAAGAAAACACGCATGTCGACACACATGCGTCATCAATTTAATACATCGCATCATTTATCTTTAATATTGAATTTCATTCTTTAAAATATCAAATTTATCTCGATAATTAATAATCGTTTATGTTTACATTGAATTAAATAAATGTCATTTGTTAAATTAAAGTTTTGCATTTTATAATCTTGATCTGTCACGGTCTTGACAAGTTCACATTGAACGCGAAGTTAAGTATTTCTGCCGTCCTTTACAAGTTTTTCTTTGCTTCTCTGCGGTATCGTCAAGTATTTGTACAACCGCCAATAATTCGTTTCCAAAAGTGAATCGGTAAAATCTGGAAGGAAGATAAAGATGTCACATGATTCTGGACCAATCACTAGATCCCAGAGAAAAGCTGGCGTTGTTGTAGAAGATGCCAACAACTCCTCGTCGGATAGTGAAAGTTTGGAAAACACAATGGTCGAATTTCCCAAACTTAATGCCGCCAACACTACCAAGGAGTTGTTAACTCCACCGCCTAACACGTCTTCATATCTGTCAACAACTATGCCACTATATTCTACGCCTGCAACAACTTCAGCTCTGAAGCCAGTCACATCATCATCAGTTCTGCCGCCGTCTCCTTTTGTTGCAGAAAGTGTTTTTTCATCACTAATGTCTACAATGACTTCTTTAAAGTCCGCCATAGATGACTTGCGACATGATACCGCCCGAAACAATAATGAAATTGTTAATCTCCGTTCCCAAATGGTGGAACAGACAAATGAATCGCTGCCGCGTCATAAAGCTTTGCAGTCGACGCCTTTTACTTATGAAGGTATGCCGTCTTCGTCTTGTGGATATCAGGATCATCCTAAACATATGCTACAGTTTATGGCACCGAATATGCACCAATTGCAGCAGCCGACAACATTTAATTTGCCAACGCCGTCAGTTGCTATACCATCCAACATACAACAGACAACGACGACATCAGTGGCTGTGTTAAGTAATACTCGTCCACAACAGTCGCAATTTGACTCGAATATGCGACAAATGTCTTCGTTGCCTGGTGTGGTACCGACTACTTTGCGACAAGTACCGACTTCGACAGATTTAGTGTCGTCGGCGTCGCAAAATTGGACTTCGGGCTTTGTGCCATATGCAAATAATATACAAGCTCCGACTCCGACAAATGTTATGCCATCGACGTCGCAAAATTGGACTTCGACTTCGGGCTTTGTGCCATATAATAATAATACACAAACACCGATCACAACAAATCTGCCTGTGAGAAATAGTGAGTTTCTGACTAAATTGTATTATTTGCCGCAGTTTGATGGGAAGCCGGAGGATTGGCCATTGTTCCTGGCTACCTACAATGATACAACAATGGATAATGGATATTCTAATAGGCATAATTTGATGAGATTGCAAAAGGCTTTACACGGTCCAGCCAGGGAATCTGTATTGTCAATGTTGATATACCCGGAGAACGTTCCGCAGATAATTGATGAATTGCAGTTTAATTTTGGTCGACCAGCACTTTTGATAAAGTCACATATGGAGAAGATTAGATCATATCCTGCAATAACTGAGGGACGTCTTGATGGTGTTTTGGGATTGGCCACTTGTGCCAGGAACGTTGTCGCCTTTTTCAAATCTGCCAAATGTGAAAATCATTTGGTGAATCCGACGTTGCTGGAACAGCTGGTGTTGAAGTTGCCATTGTCGAAACAGTTCGAGTGGGCGAAGTTTTCTGTTTCTATTTTGCCATATCCTACTGTGGAAGATTTTGCTAATTGGGTTGGTGATGTTGCCCGTTTTTGTAGTTTGATGCCACATCGTAGCAACGTCGCCACAAACGATCGTCCACAATCGACACGTAGAATACTTCATACAACCGAAAACCAATCTGGCCGTGTTGATTGTCATCAGTGCAAGGGAAACCATGAGCTAATAGCGTGTCAACAATTTAAAGATCTTGCAACCAATACTAAGTGGGAGCAAGTCAAACGTTTCCGTGTATGTTTTGCATGTCTTCGCAAGGGGCACAATCTGACACAATGTAAGAAGAAGAAGATTTGTGCCACGAATGGATGTAGCCGTTATCATCACCCGATGCTACATCAGGATATATCTACAATATCTACAGCCAGCAACCCAGACCAACCTGGACATGTACTACAATGTCATCAGAATCAGAGTGCATGTCAGTTATTTAAAATCTTGCCTGTTAAGTTATATGGTCCTAATGGTATTGTGACGATATACGCATTGTTGGATGAGGGGTCGTCCGTATCACTGCTGGAAGATAATGTTGCCACCTCTTTAGGTCTTAAGGGACAAAAGGCTCCAATTACGTTACAATGGTATGACAACATGCGTAAGACGGAAACTTCAATGAAGGTGAATGTTGAAATTTCTGCCATCAACAAGAACAGCCAGAAGTATGTCATTCGGAGTTTACATACTGTAAATCAATTAAGTCTACCGATTCAAAGTTTCAGCAAAGATAATTTTGAGTATTTAAAACACCTGCCTATAAAAGACTACACAGATAAAAAGCCATCTATGCTGATTGGTTTGGACAACTGTTTCCTAGGTTTAGCGGAACAAATCGTCGAGGCTAGTCCACATCTGCCACTAAATTGGGATGGGTCGTATATGGTCCGACACAGGGAGTAGTTGACAGTATTGCCAGGATTTGCCATATAAGGGATGATACCACACTCAAGGAGATACATAAATTGGTGGATGACTATTTTTCGATTGAGAATTTTGGGGTCAAAGCATCGGATATAGTTTTGGAATCCGACGATAATATTCGTGCCAGGAATATTTTACAAAATTCGACAAGAGAAATAGGAGGTCGTTACGAAACGGGTCTGCTTTGGAGAAGTGACAATACTATTCTGCCAGATAGTTTTGAGATGGCCAAGCAGCGATTAGTTAAAGTCGAGGGCAAAATATCAAAGGACGCACTTTATGCTGCCAGCTATAAAAGGGAAATCAATAAATATATCAACAGGGGATATAGAGGAAATGTTTTCCCAGGTGTCAATAATTGGTGCTGACCAAGACTCTCAGCGTTTTCTGTGGCGAGATGGTGATACGAATTCTGAAATACGAACATATGTTATGAAGTCGATGATATTTGGAGCAATATGTTCACCCTGCTGTGCCGAATATGTCAAAAATTTTAATGCTGGACGTTTTGAGTCGACTATGCCCAGAGGGGCAACTGCCATAATTGACCACACATATGTAGATGACCTGGTTATTAGTTTCAACACTCAAAAGGAGGCCCTTGAAGTCGTAAATGAAGCCATACTCATTAATGCAGCTGCCGGGTTCAAATTGAGACATTTTTCATCCAACTGCGCAGAATTGGAGACCAATTTGAACAATGGGGACAATGGTAAGTCGAGTACACTCAATATGGAAAGGCAAAGTCAGACGGATAAAATCCTTGGGTTGTATTGGAATAAAATTACTGACCGTTTTGAGTTCCATGTAAAATTTCATAAAATAAGCGAAGATGTTTTGGATGGAAAACGATCACCAACGAAGAGGGAAATTTTAGGAATCGTCATGGCCATTTTTGATCCGTTCGGTTTTCTGGCCAATTTTACTATATTTTCGAAATTACTCCTGCAAAAAACATGGAAGTTGTGTCTTCAATGGGATGAAAAGCTACCTCAACATGTCTTGTCTCAATGGAATACCTGGTGGAAAGAATTTGAAAGGGTGAAACAATTCTCCATCCCACGTTGTTACACTGCGTTGCTGTCTTGTGCTGACGAAATCCAGTTGCACATTTTTGTGGATGCAAGTTCCAGCGCTTACGCGGCCGTCGCCTATTTACGTGTAAAATGCGGAGATGAAATACAAATTGCATTTGTTGTGGCCAAGTCTCGCTGTGCTCCACCAAAGGGAATGACTATCCCACGCCTAGAATTGCAAGCTGCAGTCCTGGGCTGTCGCCTGAAAACGTCCATAGAGAAAAGTCATGAGTTTGAAATTCATAGTACGATATTTTGGTCTGATTCGAAAACAGTCGTGCTTTGGATTCGATCTACCGAAAGAGAGTATAAACAATTTCGAATTGCTGAGATTTTGTCAACATCACAATCAGACGAGTGGAGGTGGTTACCCACAGATTTAAACGTCGCTGACGCTGCCACGAGGGCCAAATTGTCTGTAGCCTTCGACTTTAATTCAAGATGGTTGACAGGTCCGGAGTTTTTAAAACAAAATGAAGAATTTTGGCCGACTGAACAAAATTTTACTGGGACAAATCAGTGTCACGAAGAGGAAAAAGTCAATACAATATTAATTTTGAATTCAGCGGTAGGATCAATTCTGAATTTTGAACGATTCTCTAGCTTTTTAAAGATGAAACGACATGCTGCCTGGGTGTTACGTTTTATCGACATATACATGAGAAAATCTAAAGTTATTTCTACAGAGTTGACCTCTTCTGAAATCGAAGCTGGAGAAATATTAATTTGTCGTCAAGTTCAAATGGAAGTTTTTGGTGAGGAAAGGTCGTGTCTTATAAATGGTAAGATTTTGTTGAAGTCCAGCAATATTTATCAGCTGAAACCCTACATGGATGACAATGTGCTGCTTAGAGTTTACGGAAGAATCGACGACGCATATTGCCTACCTGTTACGGCCCGACGTCCCATAATAATGCCAACCAAACATGCTGTTACGACAATGATCGTTAATCATTATCATCGGAAGGGACATCATCAAAACGATCATGTGGTTATAAATGAGGTACGCCAGAAATTCTGGGTACCACATATACGATCGGTATTGAAATCAGTTAAGAAAAAATGCAATACATGTATACGTGATTCTGCCATGCCCATTCAACCTTTGATGGGTCAACTTCCTATTGACCGTTTGACTCCGTATGTCCGCCCATTTAGTTACGTTGGGTTAGATTACTGCGGACCGTTTTACGTTGCAATTGGTCGAAGCAAGGAAAAAAGGTGGATTGCGTTGTTCACGTGCCTGAGTACAAGAGCACTGCACCTGGAAATTTCTACTGATCTATCTACGGACTCATTTTTGATTTGCATGAGAAATTTCGTCAACCGAAGAGGAGTTCCCGTGAGAATCCGAAGTGATAACGGGCCAAATTTTATTGGAGCCCAAAAGGAGATGATCGCCGAAAATCGTTTCTGGGATTTCGACGAAATCCAGCGAAATCTCTCAAAAGATAATATCGACTGGATATTCAATTGTCCGGCGAACCCTCACGCAGGTGGTTGTTGGGAGAGGTTGGTACGATGTGTAAAGCGCCTATTATACAAAGTTTTTAAGGAAGAAGCTCCTCGTCTCGAAACATTTCGAAGTGCCATGATAGAGGCTGAATGTATTATTAACAACAGGCCATTAACTGAATTGCCAATTGATCCAGATTCGGAGGAGCCTTTGACGCCAAACCACTTTCTAATTGGTGGTATAAACTCGACCCAAACTCCTGGTCCTGATGATGAAAAAGTGTGTCTACGAAAACAATGGCGAATTGCCCAGAACTTGAAGGACAGACTATGGAAGAGATGGATTGTGGAATATTTGCCTCAATTGCTAATGCGTCCGAAGTGGAGAGATGAAGTTCCTGCTCTCCAACCAGAGGATGTGGTTTTAATTTTGGAAAACAACCAACCCAGAAGCCAATGGAAGATGGGAAGAATAACAAAAGTTTTCACGGGAAAAGATGGACACGTGCGTTCAGCAGAAGTTAGAACATCATGTGGCTTGATTCGTCGGCCTGCTGTGAGACTAGCTGTATTGAATCTTAGCGAATCCTCTGCATAGAAAGGATTCACGGTGGGGGGAATGTTGGTGCATCACTGTTGATGCCACAAAATGCAACTATGATTTCCTACGAGCGACAATACAACCATGTTGAAGAAAGAAGGACGAAGCAAAATGGAAAATGCTAGAATTTTAAAATAACAGTCGCCAAACGATACTCGCAGAGAAAACATCAAAGAAAACACGCATGTCGACACACATGCGTCATCAATTTAATACATCGCATCATTTATCTTTAATATTGAATTTCATTCTTTAAAATATCAAATTTATCTCGATAATTAATAATCGTTTATGTTTACATTGAATTAAATAAATGTCATTTGTTAAATTAAAGTTTTGCATTTTATAATCTTGATCTGTCACGGTCTTGACAAGTTCACATTGAACGCGAAGTTAAGTATTTCTGCCGTCCTTTACAAGTTTTTCTTTGCTTCTCTGCGGTATCGTCAAGTATTTGTACAACCGCCAATAATTCGTTTCCAAAAGTGAATCGGTAAAATCTGGAAGGAAGATAAAGATGTCACATGATTCTGGACCAATCACTAGATCCCAGAGAAAAGCTGGCGTTGTTGTAGAAGATGCCAACAACTCCTCGTCGGATAGTGAAAGTTTGGAAAACACAATGGTCGAATTTCCCAAACTTAATGCCGCCAACACTACCAAGGAGTTGTTAACTCCACCGCCTAACACGTCTTCATATCTGTCAACAACTATGCCACTATATTCTACGCCTGCAACAACTTCAGCTCTGAAGCCAGTCACATCATCATCAGTTCTGCCGCCGTCTCCTTTTGTTGCAGAAAGTGTTTTTTCATCACTAATGTCTACAATGACTTCTTTAAAGTCCGCCATAGATGACTTGCGACATGATACCGCCCGAAACAATAATGAAATTGTTAATCTCCGTTCCCAAATGGTGGAACAGACAAATGAATCGCTGCCGCGTCATAAAGCTTTGCAGTCGACGCCTTTTACTTATGGAGGTATGCCGTCTTCGTCTTGTGGATATCAGGATCATCCTAAACATATGCTACAGTTTATGGCACCGAATATGCACCAATTGCAGCAGCCGACAACATTTAATTTGCCAACGCCGTCAGTTGCTATACCATCCAACATACAACAGACAACGACGACATCAGTGGCTGTGTTAAGTAATACTCGTCCACAACAGTCGCAATTTGACTCGAATATGCGACAAATGTCTTCGTTGCCTGGTGTGGTACCGACTACTTTGCGACAAGTACCGACTTCGACAGATTTTGTGTCGTCGGCGTCGCAAAATTGGACTTCGGGCTTTGTGCCATATGCAAATAATATACAAGCACCGACTCCGACAAATGTTATGCCATCGACGTCGCAAAATTGGACTTCGACTTCGGGCTTTGTGCCATATAATAATAATACACAAACACCGATCACAACAAATCTGCCTGTGAGAAATAGTGAGTTTCTGACTAAATTGTATTATTTGCCGCAGTTTGATGGGAAGCCGGAGGATTGGCCATTGTTCCTGGCTACCTACAATGATACAACAATGGATAATGGATATTCTAATAGGCATAATTTGATGAGATTGCAAAAGGCTTTACACGGTCCAGCCAGGGAATCTGTATTGTCAATGTTGATATACCCGGAGAACGTTCCGCAGATAATTGATGAATTGCAGTTTAATTTTGGTCGACCAGCACTTTTGATAAAGTCACATATGGAGAAGATTAGATCATATCCTGCAATAACTGAGGGACGTCTTGATGGTGTTTTGGGATTGGCCACTTGTGCCAGGAACGTTGTCGCCTTTTTCAAATCTGCCAAATGTGAAAATCATTTGGTGAATCCGACGTTGCTGGAACAGCTGGTGTTGAAGTTGCCATTGTCGAAACAGTTCGAGTGGGCGAAGTTTTCTGTTTCTATTTTGCCATATCCTACTGTGGAAGATTTTGCTAATTGGGTTGGTGATGTTGCCCGTTTTTGTAGTTTGATGCCACATCGTAGCAACGTCGCCACAAACGATCGTCCACAATCGACACGTAGAATACTTCATACAACCGAAAACCAATCTGGCCGTGTTGATTGTCATCAGTGCAAGGGAAACCATGAGCTAATAGCGTGTCAACAATTTAAAGATCTTGCAACCAATACTAAGTGGGAGCAAGTCAAACGTTTCCGTGTATGTTTTGCATGTCTTCGCAAGGGGCACAATCTGACACAATGTAAGAAGAAGAAGATTTGTGCCACGAATGGATGTAGCCGTTATCATCACCCGATGCTACATCAGGATATATCTACAATATCTACAGCCAGCAACCCAGACCAACCTGGACATGTACTACAATGTCATCAGAATCAGAGTGCATGTCAGTTATTTAAAATCTTGCCTGTTAAGTTATATGGTCCTAATGGTATTGTGACGATATACGCATTGTTGGATGAGGGGTCGTCCGTATCACTGCTGGAAGATAATGTTGCCACCTCTTTAGGTCTTAAGGGACAAAAGGCTCCAATTACGTTACAATGGTATGACAACATGCGTAAGACGGAAACTTCAATGAAGGTGAATGTTGAAATTTCTGCCATCAACAAGAACAGCCAGAAGTATGTCATTCGGAGTTTACATACTGTAAATCAATTCGATTCAAAGTTTCAGCAAAGATAATTTTGAGTATTTAAAACACCTGCCTATAAAAGACTACACAGATAAAAAGCCATCTATGCTGATTGGTTTGGACAACTGTTTCCTAGGTTTAGCGGAACAAATCGTCGAGGCTAGTCCACATCTGCCAGTGGCATCTGCCACTAAATTGGGATGGGTCGTATATGGTCCGACACAGGGAGTAGTTGACAGTATTGCCAGGATTTGCCATATAAGGGATGATACCACACTCAAGGAGATACATAAATTGGTGGATGACTATTTTTCGATTGAGAATTTTGGGGTCAAAGCATCGGATATAGTTTTGGAATCCGACGATAATATTCGTGCCAGGAATATTTTACAAAATTCGACAAGAGAAATAGGAGGTCGTTACGAAACGGGTCTGCTTTGGAGAAGTGACAATACTATTCTGCCAGATAGTTTTGAGATGGCCAAGCAGCGATTAGTTAAAGTCGAGGGCAAAATATCAAAGGACGCACTTTATGCTGCCAGCTATAAAAGGGAAATCAATAAATATATCAACAGGGGATATAGAGGAAATGTTTTCCCAGGTGTCAATAATTGGTGCTGACCAAGACTCTCAGCGTTTTCTGTGGCGAGATGGTGATACGAATTCTGAAATACGAACATATGTTATGAAGTCGATGATATTTGGAGCAATATGTTCACCCTGCTGTGCCGAATATGTCAAAAATTTTAATGCTGGACGTTTTGAGTCGACTATGCCCAGAGGGGCAACTGCCATAATTGACCACACATATGTAGATGACCTGGTTATTAGTTTCAACACTCAAAAGGAGGCCCTTGAAGTCGTAAATGAAGCCATACTCATTAATGCAGCTGCCGGGTTCAAATTGAGACATTTTTCATCCAACTGCGCAGAATTGGAGACCAATTTGAACAATGGGGACAATGGTAAGTCGAGTACACTCAATATGGAAAGGCAAAGTCAGACGGATAAAATCCTTGGGTTGTATTGGAATAAAATTACTGACCGTTTTGAGTTCCATGTAAAATTTCATAAAATAAGCGAAGATGTTTTGGATGGAAAACGATCACCAACGAAGAGGGAAATTTTAGGAATCGTCATGGCCATTTTTGATCCGTTCGGTTTTCTGGCCAATTTTACTATATTTTCGAAATTACTCCTGCAAAAAACATGGAAGTTGTGTCTTCAATGGGATGAAAAGCTACCTCAACATGTCTTGTCTCAATGGAATACCTGGTGGAAAGAATTTGAAAGGGTGAAACAATTCTCCATCCCACGTTGTTACACTGCGTTGCTGTCTTGTGCTGACGAAATCCAGTTGCACATTTTTGTGGATGCAAGTTCCAGCGCTTACGCGGCCGTGTAAAATGCGGAGATGAAATACAAATTGCATTTGTTGTGGCCAAGTCTCGCTGTGCTCCACCAAAGGGAATGACTATCCCACGCCTAGAATTGCAAGCTGCAGTCCTGGGCTGTCGCCTGAAAACGTCCATAGAGAAAAGTCATGAGTTTGAAATTCATAGTACGATATTTTGGTCTGATTCGAAAACAGTCGTGCTTTGGATTCGATCTACCGAAAGAGAGTATAAACAATTTCGAATTGCTGAGATTTTGTCAACATCACAATCAGACGAGTGGAGGTGGTTACCCACAGATTTAAACGTCGCTGACGCTGCCACGAGGGCCAAATTGTCTGTAGCCTTCGACTTTAATTCAAGATGGTTGACAGGTCCGGAGTTTTTAAAACAAAATGAAGAATTTTGGCCGACTGAACAAAATTTTACTGGGACAAATCAGTGTCACGAAGAGGAAAAAGTCAATACAATATTAATTTTGAATTCAGCGGTAGGATCAATTCTGAATTTTGAACGATTCTCTAGCTTTTTAAAGATGAAACGACATGCTGCCTGGGTGTTACGTTTTATCGACATATACATGAGAAAATCTAAAGTTATTTCTACAGAGTTGACCTCTTCTGAAATCGAAGCTGGAGAAATATTAATTTGTCGTCAAGTTCAAATGGAAGTTTTTGGTGAGGAAAGGTCGTGTCTTATAAATGGTAAGATTTTGTTGAAGTCCAGCAATATTTATCAGCTGAAACCCTACATGGATGACAATGTGCTGCTTAGAGTTTACGGAAGAATCGACGACGCATATTGCCTACCTGTTACGGCCCGACGTCCCATAATAATGCCAACCAAACATGCTGTTACGACAATGATCGTTAATCATTATCATCGGAAGGGACATCATCAAAACGATCATGTGGTTATAAATGAGGTACGCCAGAAATTCTGGGTACCACATATACGATCGGTATTGAAATCAGTTAAGAAAAAATGCAATACATGTATACGTGATTCTGCCATGCCCATTCAACCTTTGATGGGTCAACTTCCTATTGACCGTTTGACTCCGTATGTCCGCCCATTTAGTTACGTTGGGTTAGATTACTGCGGACCGTTTTACGTTGCAATTGGTCGAAGCAAGGAA
This sequence comes from Polietes domitor, assembly GCA_947397865.1. NCBI lineage: Eukaryota > Metazoa > Arthropoda > Insecta > Diptera > Muscidae > Polietes > Polietes domitor. Next base: position 104,598,799 of record OX377618.1, read on the forward strand.
AAAAGGTGGATTGCGTTGTTCACGTGCCTGAGTACAAGAGCACTGCACCTGGAAATTTCTACTGATCTATCTACGGACTCATTTTTGATTTGCATGAGAAATTTCGTCAACCGAAGAGGAGTTCCCGTGAGAATCCGAAGTGATAACGGGACAAATTTTATTGGAGCCCAAAAGGAGATGATCGCCGAAAATCGTTTCTGGGATTTCGACGAAATCCAGCGAAATCTCTCAAAAGATAATATCGACTGGATATTCAATTGTCCGGCGAACCCTCACGCAGGTGGTTGTTGGGAGAGGTTGGTACGATGTGTAAAGCGCCTATTATACAAAGTTTTTAAGGAAGAAGCTCCTCGTCTCGAAACATTTCGAAGTGCCATGATAGAGGCTGAATGTATTATTAACAACAGGCCATTAACTGAATTGCCAATTGATCCAGATTCGGAGGAGCCTTTGACGCCAAACCACTTTCTAATTGGTGGTATAAACTCGACCCAAACTCCTGGTCCTGATGATGAAAAAGTGTGTCTACGAAAACAATGGCGAATTGCCCAGAACTTGAAGGACAGACTATGGAAGAGATGGATTGTGGAATATTTGCCTCAATTGCTAATGCGTCCGAAGTGGAGAGATGAAGTTCCTGCTCTCCAACCAGAGGATGTGGTTTTAATTTTGGAAAACAACCAACCCAGAAGCCAATGGAAGACGGGAAGAATAACAAAAGTTTTCACGGGAAAAGATGGACACGTGCGTTCAGCAGAAGTTAGAACATCATGTGGCTTGATTCGTCGGCCTGCTGTGAGACTAGCTGTATTGAATCTTAGCGAATCCTCTGCATAGAAAGGATTCACGGTGGGGGGAATGTTGGTGCATCACTGTTGATGCCACAAAATGCAACTATGATTTCCTACGAGCGACAATACAACCATGTTGAAGAAAGAAGGACGAAGCAAAATGGAAAATGCTAGAATTTTAAAATAACAGTCGCCAAACGATACTCGCAGAGAAAACATCAAAGAAAACACGCATGTCGACACACATGCTTCATCAATTTAATACATCGCATCATTTATCTTTAATATTGAATTTCATTCTTTAAAATATCAAATTTATCTCGATAATTAATAATCGTTTATGTTTACATTGAATTAAATAAATGTCATTTGTTAAATTAAAGTTTTGCATTTTATAATCTTGATCTGTCACGGTCTTGACAAGTTCACATTGAACGCGAAGTTAAGTATTTCTGCCGTCCTTTACACCATATATTTTGCTTTGACATTATGGCTCACCATTCAAAAAATTACTTGTATTTTGTTGTTGCCGAATTTGTTGTTGTTCTAGTGCTATCACCTGTATAAATAATCCTTGCTACCTGCGAAATCTAGTTTAAATGACATTAGTCGATTTTCAAATGTCAAATTAGTATGGCATCTGACTAGATTTCGCATGCAGTGTGACAAAGCTATTACAAAGAAAAAAAGAAAACACAATAAAAAGCAAATTTATTATAATAAATTAAAATGTCGAAGAAGTATTTTACAAAAATCTGTTGTTCCTGTGCTAGCACGCATTTAGCACAACAATATGAAATTTGGACCGTTCGATTGGGCTTACAAGCTTAATTTTTATATGGAATTTACTCGTATAACAAGAAAGTAGCTTCCTACTCTTAGTGTTGCTGCTAGATTTTTCTTGTTGATTCATTTTTTGATTGCTATGTTCTTGACGGTATTAACGTCACTACATAAGTGTCAGAAGTTGAGACCGCCAGAATTTATTGAATAATATTTATGAAGTCTGTGGTTTATAAAGGGTGATTTTTATTGAGGTATAGAACTTCGAATTGAAATAAAACACAAGAAAATCGTTTTAATGTCCATCAATTTGGCTTTATTGGAAGGATAATTTTATGCCATTAATGTTTAAATATGATTTCGGGCATGTGGCCGCCGCGGCTGGCTCGAATATAGCCAATTCTACAGGTCCAATTTTCATCTTCCATAAAGTTGATGGACAAAGCTCCAATTGCTGTGCACGGTGGCGAATCGATTCATTCGGGTCCTCTTCAACACTTTGCTCTACAGCGGCAATTGTTTCTTCGGTGCGCACTGTTCGACGTCTCTGCGGATGCGTATTATCACATAGAGTAAACGTAGTGCGAATACGATCCATGGTTAACCGAATTAATTGCTCTGATGGACGATTATGTCGACCATAAAATGGACGGAGCTTGCGGTGAACTTCGCGAACTGAACCATTACTTTCGAAATAAATTTGCACGATTTGCAAGCGTTGTTCTTTTGTCAACCTGTTCATGATGAAATGGCAAACCAAACTAAATATTAATCACTTGACAGCTGACAAAATGGCCGCCAGGTAAAAAAGTGATGCCAACTTAAAGTTCTATACCCCAATAAAAAATACCCTTTAGTAACAATCCATAACAAAGCTAGAATATTATGAACTTTTATTTGTGTTTTGCTGTGTAAATTTGAAAAGTGAGTAGTGATGTTGGACGTCAGTGTAAAACTAGAAATTATATGCGTATTCTGCGCGTTTGCATGCATTTTCATGTAGAACGGCGCAAACTCCTGTGAATCAAAATCCAAAAGTGGTGGCCTCCGAAGAATACCATAAATACGGAGGCCAGTTGTTACGGGAACTACAACTTCGGCTTTGCTATTGGGACTGGCCTTTATATCGCCTCTCCTTGCGTTCTCCCGACTGCGGAGCGCTGCAAATAAGGAAGACATACATTATTAATTTTTGGATCAAAGGAAACAGCCACCATCGGAAATAAGATAGTGGTTAATGTGCAATATTAGATTAAGTTAATTGAAAATTTGGATATTATTCTAATAGTACCGAGGGTCTGTGCAATAGTTCGTGTAATGTGTAACAATGTTAGTATTGTGAAAGATCAGTTTGATTTGTTTAAAAAATGTCTATAATATAGAGTAACGTCAATAGTTATTAGGTTCTAACCATAGGGAACGTGCAATAACCATTTTTGGCAAAAAAAAAGGGTTGGTCAGAAATCGTATTGTCAGATACCTATGATCACGAGATCTCTTTCCTGTGATATTATTCTTAAGGAAAATGCCGTGATAGTAGAACCTATATTTGTGTTCGTTGAAATTTGTGGCAATTGTCCAGTCAACTACACTTGTTCCGACTACACATTGTCACCCATACACACGCCTGGAAAAGCAAATATAACCTCCTTCCAAAGATTGTTATAAAAAAGGAAAGTTCAACGTTAGAAGTATTTGTCAAAATTTGTTTTTTTTTGTTGGTATATTAAACAGGCTGTTAAACGTGTACCGAATTAAGAAAATTAGTCGACAGTTGTATGTAGTATTTGCTTTCTATATTTTGTTTTGTGGTAATATTAGTTATGCTAGTTCTAAGTGTTTAATTATACGTTACATTATAAATTATTTATTTTTTTAATACCACCTTATATTCCTTTTAATCTTTTTAGCAAAATTTTATATTCGACTCTATTAATTGTCCCTACTAAATACACTCCGATTTTCAAAGAATTCGTCTCCGTCCAAATAGGTCATTACATTCTAAATAAATACAACTTTTAAGATTTTTAGAGTGATCAGCACCCAGAAATCTTAGAAAGTCTTCGTACCAAATGAATAGCGCGGAAAATCTAAAACGCAAAAGTAAACGACTCCGCGAACTGTCATACGATATAAACAGGTCATCCCTGCAGATTAAACCCAAATATAGGAAATATAGGTCAGGAGTTAAAATGACGAAGACCAGACAAACTACCCAAACTGAAACGCGTGACGTATCCAACACCCTAATGTCAGAACTAGTAGGCACTGGTACCCGTCCGATAAATCGAACGGCCCTCCAAATCAACCGCTCATCCGTAATTCCGGCGAAATAGACCACGCAATTAGAGGGTTAGTTCAAGAGAGCATTAGCGGTACTCAATTAAATATTAGGACGTTAGTACAGGACAGTGTCAATCAGGAAATGGCGAAAGTATATGGGGTAATGAACAGTCTAAGTGAGGCTATAAAAAACTTTCCCTGAGCAAAAATACAGTATTGGAAAGTATTCAGTATATTCAACAACTGTCAGCAATGGCTTATCAACCACCCGGTGCAGATTCGCCTACCTTGGACGGTTTATGTACAACAGACATTAGGAGAGTTCCGACAAAATACAGTCAAGGAGCGTTATACTCCAACTTAATCTGACCCACTACCTAACCACGGAACTACTATGAGATACCCAGTGGTTAGACCATTAAATATATGTCGAGGGTGGAAAAATTCGGCATTCGTTTTGATGGTAGCCCGATGGAAGTCCGCGTGCACGATTTCATTTTTCGCATAGGACACCTTCAACAACAATATAAGAACTACTATGAGATATACAGTGGTTAGACCATTAAATATAGGTCGAGGGTGGAAAAATTCGGCATTCGTTTTGATGGTAGCCCGAGGGGAATCCGCGTGCAAGATTTCATTTTTCGCATAGGACACCTTCAACAACAATATAAGATACCTTGGCAGGAAATTTATGCAGATTTCTACACACTCGGCATATGAGTGGTGGTGGCTTCAAATTCAAACTGGTCTGGTTAAGGATTGGATTACTCTCAAAAATGTGTTGCTATCTCGATATACTCCAAAAATAATGTTGTCCTGAAAGACAGTGTAACGAGATTGAGAGGAAATTCTCTAGACTAGAGGTAAGACCCCAGCCACAGATTCTGTTCCGAGGTTCGCGAAATATAGGCGAGGTGGCCTTGGAAGAAGAGGTTTAGGATCCCCCGGAGGAACCAGCTCCATCTGAAAACTTGGAAGTGTTGAGAATGACAGTAGAATGGAATTGCCGAAAACTTGGTCATGGATTCCGGAATTGTTTGACATTAGAACGTAACGTGTTTTGCTACAAATGCGGACTAGCCAATACAATCTATCCGAAATGTCCAAAGTGTAAGTTGGGAAACCCGAAAAGGTACATGGTTACAGTGGGGGACCATCGTACAGCGGAAGACTCCGCGAAGAACAACCAATAATTACACAAAACATAAACATAACAAATTCAAACAGCAAGTCAATACGGCACTACCTACCTATCGAAACAAGACAACACTATTATATTATTATATTAGAAAATAAGAGAAAGAATTTTTTCCGGAAAAGACACCAAAGATGTCGTTGAAAACCAAGTGCTCAAAATCCGAACCAACTGTAAAATCACCAAAATGTTATCAAAGCAGTCCATTCCGCGTCCAGAAGAATGAACTACCAGATAGATCGCCGTTCATACGCCACAGTAGAATTAAACGGACGGGAAATGATAGGACTATTGGATTCAGGTGCCTCAGTCAATCTGCTGGGATCTTGCTGCCGCGAATTTATGGAAGAACTAAAGGAAACTATTACACCATATATGTCAGTAGTAACAACAACGTCGGGTCAACGTCAAACAATACTAGGCAAAGTAAAACGCAGAATGAAGTACAAATACGAGACGAAAGAAATATGTTACTACCTTTGTCCAGATCTAGAACAAAAACTTGATCTAGGAATAGATTTCTGGTACCTTAAGTAGTCAGTGTCGCTGAGATAGATCTGGAAAAGATTCAAAAGAAATATAAGGACCGATGAAGGGCATAAGTGTTGTAAGTTTTTGTGTATAATGCCAAATTTTTGTGTTCGTCCCTGGGCTAAAGCTGGAAGAGGGTTGGTACCCTCTAAGAGCCCTGAGCATGTCCGGAAGGCCAACTTTAGCGTCTTAAGGTGCACGTAACATATAAAGGGTGATTTTTTAGCTATTATCTTTTTGGCAACACTGGTTTAAACAGCTGACGCACGTTTCGTGTTTTGTTTCACTGTCAAACATCTTCAGTTTGGTCCACAATTTAACCATGAATCGTCTTACAAACGAACAACGCTTGCAAATTATTGAATTTTATTATCAAAATGCGTGCTCTGTTAAGAAAGTTCATCGCGCGCTTCCATTTTATGGTCAGTTTAATCGACCCACTGAAGCGGCTATTCGGGCTATTGTGACTAAACTTCGCACCAAATTTACATTGCTGGACATTAAACCACCAACACGCTTACGCAGAGTGCGAACTGAAGAAAGTATCGCAGTTGTATCGGCCAGTGTTAATGATGACCATCAATTATCGATTCGTCGCCGTTCGCAGCAATTGGGCCTCTGTTACTCAAAAACGTAGAAATGGCAAAATTGGACTAAGCGGATGGACCATTTGAGGCGCAGTTTGAATGAAATAATCTTCAAACATTAAATTATATGGACCGTACTATCGATTCAAATAAAGATTTCATGTATTTTTCTGAAGTTTATGTGTTATTGAAAACCTTTCCTATAGCTTTTAAAAAATCACCGTTTATAACAGCAATGCCTATTTGAGAAATAAAGCAGTCTGGATTTTTCAAAATCGTTTGGAGCAAATGTTTGCTAATAGGTATTTTTTTTTTCGAACGGTCCCAACGCCTCTCACTCCCGCCCCTTCCGACAGAGAGGGCCTCGTCCCCATAACGTAGGGACAGTCCGAACTGTGGTGGACAAGCAGTAGAGGGTGGAATACCGGCTACAGATTAAATATCTTCAACCAGCAAAAACAAAACAAAGACAAACTACACTAAAGGTTAATGCTAACATTTGACATAGAAGCAATACATTACATTTAATAATACTAAAACAGAACACTAAGCATTCAAGTACGAGAGAATCCTTGACTTTATTGTATCGATTCCGACACCAAAATCTATGATGTGGTACAATGAATTAAAATCAATACACATTCTACGAATGTGCTGCGCAGAAGCATAATTCGTACGCTGAATATCAATATGAAGAAACTGATAGTATCTAGTTGGTCTAAATGGCACGTTAAACTTAATCCTAGAAATAAGATATTCAGATGAGACATCACCATTCATAACCTTAAATACCATCACGGTGTTCAGCATAATTCGTCTACTTTTTAAGGAGGGCAAGTCAAACAACTTCAATCTGCTAGAATAGGGGGGAAGACCAAAATCACTATTCCAATGTAAGTGTCTCAATGAAAACAATAAAAATTGCTTCTGAACTGACTCAATTCTGTCAATATAGATGCCATACTGAGGGTCCCATACTACAGAACCATATTCCAAAATAGGCCTAACGAGCGAAGTAAATAACTGTTTCGTCACATAGGGATCAGAGAATTCTTTAGCCCAACGTTTAATAAAGCCAAGAACACCATACGCCCTGTTAACCATGGCCATAATATGATTGTTGAAATCAAGTTTCGAAAAAATAATCAACTGTCTCTAACTCAGCTCCAATAAGATCATATCTGACAAATTTCGGATTCGATCTAAAGAAACGCATATGCTTGCATTTCCGTAAATTAAGTTCCATGCAGTTTATGTCACACCAACATCCAAAATTATCCAAGTCGTCCTGCAAATAATGAGAATATTCTAGCTGTTTATAAGGCAAAAATATTTTCACATCATCCGCATACATCAAAATCCTAGAGTTTATAATAGACTCCGGGAGATCATTTATGAATAATAAAAATAGTATAGGCCCAAGATGACTACCTTGGGGAACTCCCGATGAAACCAGAATTGGCCTAATTTGTGGTCGCAAAAAATTTCGTCGACCCCATCGGGGCCGACACTATTTGTTGATTCTAGAACATTCAATCTTGACAAGACCAAGGGCAAGTCAATAATTGGTATTTCTAATTGATTCAAAGCAGGATAAGATCTATTTGAATATGTGGTCGCAAAAAAAATCGCAAAACAATCAGCAATATCCTGGTCCTCACAACATTCCAAGCCATCCATTTTAATCCTAGTTGGTTTAGATGTGGATTTACGTTTCAAATTAACAAAATCGTAAAAAGCTCTAGGGTTATTTCGAAAATCATTCTTCACCTTTTCCAAGTATAGTCTATAACATCTCTGAGATTCGACGTTATATCTCGACCTAGCAATAGAGTATCTTACATAATCGGAATTCAATCCAGATTTCTTAAACTTCTTAAAAAGCCTACTTCTCGAATTTTTCATTCTGTACAATTTATGAGAAGACCAAGGTAGTCTTTCAGATTGCCCAACTCGAATTTTCGGTACAGATTGTGACAGGAAGTCCCTAAGAATTTGATAAAATGTATCAATAGCGTCAATATCTGCATAGTGGCTACAACTACAGACGGAATTCCAATCAACTTCACGGAGAAGAGAGTTAAGCAGTATAAAATTTGTCTTTCTGTAACAGTAAACGGTGAGATCATCCTGAGAGGTAGAAGAATGAGATTCATTGGAGTACAACATCGATAAACCTAAGGTAGGATGGTAATTGTCCTCTGGGAGAGATATGGGGAGAACCCTATTGATCTCAAAGTAATGAGGATCATTGCATTTCACCTGCATTTCATCAAGAAATTTAACCAGATCAAAGTTAGCAATATATAGGAGTGGGCTGTTTTCTTTTGTTAAATGATGTTTTCTACTACTACAATTAAAATCCCGCTTCCAAAGCGTTCTAAAAAGCAATACTACGGCCGTAGCATTGTCATTTTGGAGGTCTTCATAGTTTGTGGCCTAGACGCTCCTAAAAATAATGATTTTCCCGTGCAATTTTTTAAGTAGCATTTTTTCCAATTTTTTCCCGAATTTTCCATTTGTATGGACCGCGATCCAGCCTATTGGACATATGATTCTCACAATTCCGATGTCAATTACATCTTCTCAAGTATCAACATTCAAGTCAAATCTAACACATCTCAAATTAAATGTTTATATAGAAATATTGGGAATTCCTATGTATGCAGCTGGATATTCATCATCTCACCCACTACTGTATCAGTACGTCAACAATCATTATACTAATATTCGCATTGATTGAAATGTCGTCTACATATTTGCCAGCGGCAATCGCTTTACTTCGATTAGTATTAGGGTATTTTTAGTTGATATATGAAACAAAAACATGATATAAAAAAACAAAAACATATATGAAAAGAAAACATGCTATGGGGCATGTCACAGGATCCAAACGGAATTGTTTTAATTCCGTAGTAACAATTCCGAATTTTTTTGTTTTAGCTTCTACAGACTTTGTTCGATTTACTTTTTGATGTAATAAGAGGAAATTTACTATTTATTTTATATTTAGTTTTACATTAGTATCTAATAAATAGTATTGTCTAAACATTTTATTTTGAATCAAAGTAATTTTTAGAGCTAATTGATATACAATTGCACTTTGGAAATTGAAAGTGGTTTAATTCCTTAATAAGAATCGTTTTACATGTTCTGTAGAATCAAAATTCATTTCCATTCCACTTCCGAAATGCTATCGTGAATACTAAGGAACAGTTTGTTCACTTCGAATCTGTCGCAAATGAACAGCTGTGTAAAATTAATAAAAAATTATTTCGCAGTGAACGTAAAAAGCCTAGAGCTTTTTACGATTTTGTTAATTTGAAACGTAAATCCACACCTAAACCAAATAGGATTGGAATGGATGGCTTACAATATTGTAAGGACCAGGCTATTTCTGATTGGTAAATAACTGTTTCGTCACATAGGGATCAGAGAATTCTTTAGCCCAACGTTTAATGAAGCCTAGAACACTATACGCCTTGTTAAACATGGCTATAATATGATTGTTGAAATCAAGTTTCGAATCCATCAGAATACCAACATCTACAAGAGAATCAACTGTCTCTAACTCAGTCCCAATAAGATTATGTCGATCTAAAGAATGTGCTTGTATTTCCGTAGATTAAGTTCCATGCAATTAATGTCACACCAATATCCAAAATTATCTAAGTCGTCTTGCAAATAATGAGAATATTCTGGCCGTTTATAAGAAAAAAATATTTTCACATGATCCGCATACATCAAAATCCTAGAGTTTATAATAGACCCCTGGAGATCATTTATAAATAATAAAAATAGTATAGGCCCAAGATGACTACCTTGGGGAACTACCGATGAAACCAGAATAGCTGACTTGAATTCAGCTGAAGACCCAAAATAATAAGTTTCTTCAGCTTTAAAAATAAATAAAACCGAATGGCCAACAAAAAACTAAAGCTTCTAATCCTAACAAATTTCAATAACATAAGCTTAAGATGGCTATAGCTTTTGAAATGAACAGCTAAAGAGCTGTTTTGAGCACCCATACATTTCATTGGCTGACATCAATGAAATGTATGGGTGCTCAAAACCGCAGCTAAAAAATCTATGGCTGAACAATATCGCAGCTAATAGAAACAGCTATCTGCAGAAAATAGCAGCAGCTAAATATTTCTTTTGAGTTAAGTGCAGCATAGGCAACTTTAAATTATTCTGCTAAAGATTTCTTTTGAGATAACACACTGAGTGTTAACTCAGATGTAAATAATAATAACATCAACACAATCGGCGAGGAATCCCCCTTCCGGAAGAGTGCGAAGACGATTGTATCAGATGCTAAAAATATCCACAAAACTATCAGAGATATTCTCGTACAAGCTACCCAAACGGGGGAAGAAAAAAAATGAAGGAAAATGCAAAGCGTGAAGCTACTAGGTCTCCCCTAATAGGCATGTCTAACAAAAAAGCACGCAGTGCCTCTACAACAGTTGGAGATAACGAAGTACACGATGAACCGTGGATCCCCGTTGAAACCCGAAACAAAACAAACAAACGAGAGATAAAACCAAAAAGGCCAGTTAGAATTAAAGGTGAAGCAATTTCTATCAAGACGACAGGATCCACGTATGCGGAAATCATAAAGGAAATGAAGTCAAAAATAAAACCTAAGGAAGTAGGAATAAATATAAGGAACAACCGAAGAACTAGAGAAGGAGATCTGCTGGTAGAAATGGGTAAAGGCGATGGCCAAGCACTCAAACCAGAGAATGTCATCAAAGTGACACTAGGAGAAAAAGTACAAGATAAAGATAGAGTCCTATTAGAAATAAAGGATATGGATGAATCCACCGATGCAGAGGAGATGGATATAACACGTGTTATTGCTGAAATCGCGCCAATGGATATTAAAGTTCAAAACATACGAGTGTCTTATGGTAGCACAAAACACGCTCTTGTGGAAGTTCCAGCGCACCTTGCTGTTCTTATATTAAAGGAGAATAAAATTCGAATTGGGTGGGTAATGTGCAGAGTTCGACAGAAGACAATTACTAAACGTTTTTTTAGATATTTGGAGACGGGCCATATGGCCTGAGAATGCCAAGGTAAAGACCGTAGTAAAGCCTGTACTAAGTGTGGTATAGATGGCCACAAGGCAAAGGAGTGTAAAAACGATCCTAGATGTTTAATCTGTTAAGAGGCCGGTCGCCAGAACGTGAAACACTACATAGGTAGTGCTAAAGTATGTAACGCCCAAAAATGAGTATACATTTGTTACAAATCAACTTAGGGAGAGGGCACGATGCACAAGCTCTAATGATAAATAGTGTTACCCATATGTACGTTGATATCGTACTGATAAGTGAACAGTATCGCAAATTGGACCATAAAACCTGGTATCAGGATGCTCTAGGAAAGGCATCAATTTACATACCTAACCCCGAAATAATAATAGAGAAAATTGATGAAACAAATGAAAACTTTGTTGTAATTTACACCCAAGGATGGAAAATATATAGTTGTTACTTTTCTCCCAACATTGAGCTACCAGACTTTTTAGCTTGACTTAGTAGACTAGACAACACGCCAGCACTAGTAGGAGGAGACTTCAATGGCAAATCTCCAGAATGGGGATCGAATATACTGGATAGAAGGGGCGTGGCAATCGGCGAAATGATCGCGTCCCTAGGACTAACTATACTGAACAGGGGAACCTCACTGACATTCAGAAGGGGAACAAGTGGGACGATAATAGATATCACTATAGAGTCAACATCAGTTGCTGGAAGAGTGCAGAAGTGGAAGGTACTCGAGGACGAGACTTTAAGTGACCACCAATACATTACAATGGAAATGGGGGTACAAGGATCAACGCGCAGTGCTTGCTCAACGCGACCAAGGTGGAATACAAACAAACTTAATGTAGAGGCATGTGAAACAAAGCTAGACTACATGAAAACCACAACGCACATGTTAAATGTGATTGCAGATGGGAATATGGATGAAGCTACCTCCTGTTTGTTTGATAAACCAGCGAAAACCATACTGGTGGAACTCCGAAATAGCTTCTCTAAGACAAGCGTGTCACAGAGCTAAGAGAGTATCCACTAGAAGGGGTGACACAAATGCCCTGGAATTGTATAGGACTGCCAGAAAACCCCTTAGACATGCCATCAAAAATTCCAAGGAGAAATCGTGTCATACGCTCTGTCAAGAAATCAACAATGACCCATGGGGACTACTGTATAAGATAGTAATGAAGAAAGTAGTTGACCAAACCTCTGCGGCCGTGGCCGAAATCGTGACTAACGATAGTCTTGGAAGAATTACTCGATGGCTGCGGTCAAAACGCCTAACACTCGCTGCAAGACTGAGGCGATATTAATTACAAACAAAAGGTCTTTCATATACCCCAGATTGAAAGTGGAAGGATTTGATATACAACTCGGTAGTAGTCTACGGTATCTAGGTGTAGAAGTGGATAAAAGACTAACTTTTGGCGAGCACGTGAGGCTAGTTACAAACGAGGCACTTATGACTGCCACGAAATTCGCACGTATTATGCCAAACATCCGCGGTCCGGGACAATCTGCTCGAAAATTGATCTCAAGTGTTGCATATTCCCAGTTACTATATGACGCCCCCGCATTCTATGATACGGTGGTTAAAAATTTTTCACTACTAAGTATAATGAATAAGGTTCAAAGGATGTGTGCGCTAAGAGTTATAGCGGCATACCGCACCATATCTACATCAGCTGCATCAGTTCTTAGTGGCATTCCCCCATTATGCTTACTACTGCGAGAAAGAAGTGAAATATACGAAACAAGGATGGATCATAGAAATGCGAATGAGAATTATAAAATACGGATTAAAAGGCAATCAAGGCTGAATGTATATAGAATCTGGCAAACACTTTAGGATGAAGATGAAAATTGAAGGTCGACGTATAAACTTATAAATAATATAGAAAAATGGATGGAACATAAGCACGGCGAAATGAATTTCTACCTTACACAAGCTTTCAGCGGCCATGGAAATTTTGCGAAATACCTTTACAGATTCAAGATCGGGCAGAATGATAACTGTGTAATGTTCGGCGACACTGAAGATGATGCCGAACACACAATCTTTAATTGTATGTATTGGTCAGAGCTAAGAAGAAATCTAAATGATACGCTTGGAGTAAATGATTGATTGATTGAAGATGAGATTAAGTGGAAGCGATGTGCCAACTTTATTGAACACATATTACGAGAAAAAGTTAAATAAATGTACCGACCCCCTAATCTAACCCCACCCGTTTAGGAGGGGGACTAGGGAAAACATGTGTGATGCAATTGTCATAATTCTGAACCAACTCTGAAGTAATGTGAAAGCGGTTCCGGAGTGGTGATTCCTGTGTAGGACCACTAGTTGATAGTGCGCTATCACTACGTCCATAATAAAAACACACTGAGTGCCAATCGGTTTTGACGTAAACCTTCCCAGGAGGCCAAACACTTTTTGAGCACTAATAGCATTGTCACACTGCATGCGAAATCTAGCAGAAATGACATAAGGTCGATTTTCAAATGTCAAATTTGTATGGGATCTGACATTTGTAAATCGGCCTTATGTAATTTCTGCTAGACTTCGCATGCAGTGTGACACGGCTATAAGTTAACAGCAATCACTGTCGTACGGAAACGTACGACGTGGCACCCCACGACAGTTTAGGTATCGTACGGAAACGATGTGTCACTCAATGTGTTAAGTGCAGCATAGTCAACTTTAAATTAGTCATTGACATGAATCCAAACGTAAGCTATAATATTTTCGAATACAATACACATTTCTCAAAATCTATATATAAAAGAGTTGCGTGATTAAGTGACTGACAGATCACTCCCCAGACCAAACGGCTAGAGCTAGAATCATGAAATTTGGTGTGTACATTTCTCTTGCAATGTAGAGGTGTGATTAGACGGGATTTTTCGAAATTCGTACTTTTAAGGGGTAAAAAGGGATAAAAATGGTACCACAGCAATGACCAAATGGCTGGGCCTAGAATCTTGAAATTTGGTACGGGAATTCCTCTTGTGGCATGGAGGCATCCCAAAAAGCAGCTTATGAAAAATTCGTACTTTTGGGGCGTTAGATGGGGCAAAAAGGGACAAGAATGGTACAAACACGGCTGAAGCTAGAAGCATGAAACTTGGTGTGTACATTTCTCTTACAACGTATAGATCAGATATGAAGGGAGTTTTTCGTAATTCGTACTTTTAAAGGGTAAAATGGGGCTGAAAGGGATAAAAATGGTACCACAGCAATGACCATACGGTTGGGCCTAGAATCTTGAAATTTAGTACGCAAATTCATCTTATAAAGAGTGATTTTTTTGAGGTTAGGATTTTCATGCATTAGTATTTGACAGATCACGTGGGATTTCAGACATGGTGTCAAAGAGAAAGATGCTCAGTATGCTTTGACATTTCATCATGAATCGTCTTACAAACGAACAACGCTTGCAAATTATTGAATTTTATTATCAAAATGCGTGCTCTGTTAAGAAAGTTCATTGCGCGCTTCCATTTTATGGTCAGTTTAATCGACCCACTGAAGCGGCTATTCGGGCTATTGTGACTAAATTTCGCACCAAATTTACATTGTTGGACATTAAACCACCAACACGCTTACGTAGAGTGCGAACTGAAGAAAATATCGCAGCTGTATCGGCCAGTGTTAATGATGACCACCAATTTTCGATTCGTCGCCGTTCGCACCAATTGGGTCTCTGTTACTCAAAAACGTGGAAATGCCAAAATTGGACTAAGCGGATGGACCACCTAAGACGCAGCCGCGGTCAACATTTAAATGAAATTATCTTCAAAAAGTAAATGTCATGGACCAATCTAACGTTTCAAATAAAGAACCGATGAGATTTTGCAAATTTTATGCGTTTTTTTTTAAAAAAAAGTTATCAAGCTCTTAAAAAATCACCCTTTAGCTTTAACGCGCCCAATAAAATATTTTTTAAAATTCGTACTTTTTGGGGTGAAATCGGGTAAAAAGGGATAAAAATGGTACCAATCACACGAATGGAGCTGGAATAATAAAATTCGGTGTGTACATCCCTCAAAGAAACGCAAAATGGACGAATTTTATGAAATTCGTACTTTAAAAGGGTAAATGGGGAAAAGGTCCACATCAAACGGTTAGGCCTAGAATCTTGAAATTAAGATCGGGCATCAATTTTTTAGCACGATTGCGATCTAGAAAACATTTTTGCAAAATGTTGTACCCATTGAGTAAAAAGGGATACAAATAGTACGAATCAAACAGACGTATCTGGAATCTTTAAATACGGCGGGTATATACCTCAAAATGCTTACAAACACAAAATGAAGGAATTTTTCGAAATTCATACTTTTAAAGAGTAAACGGGGATAAAAAAGGTACCAAGAACAAGGTTGACACTACAATAATGAAATTCGGTGTGTATATTCGTTTTATAGCGCAGATCACTGATAAGAAAGATTTTTTCGAAATTTTTACTTTCAAGGGATTAAATGGGTTAAAATTTGTACCACGGCTGAAGCTAGAATTGTGAAATTCGGTGTGTATATTCCTCTGACCGTGTAGACGCGAAGCATTACCTAATTAGTAAATGTATACTTTTAAGTAGAAATCGGAACAACAAGCGATTAAAATGGTACCCGCCAATGTATCAAATAAGTTATATATTACTCTGACGTGCAATACAGATGTATTGCATCAAAATGTGTACTTTAAAGGTGGAAGCGGATCAAAAGTGATAACCAAAGTTTGCAGTTGGAATATGAATATAAAATCCGAGTACGTAGATTCGCAACAGAAAATAATATTTCGAAATGTGTACGTTTAAGGGCGGCATAATGAGTGGTAGAAATGGTACGCTCAAAAAAAGGATACAAATAGTACTTACCAAAATAGAATGCAGTAGAATAGAAGTATAGATGTTATATGTAAAGTATTTAATTTGACAAAGGGTGTTGCAAAAGCATACACATTTTATAGGTTTAAAGTGATTATTAAAAACATTTACATAGATTTACTATGGGGAAGTTTTATCACTTTTTTTTATTGACCAAAGGTGTGTGTAGCATATATGAAAATATTGGCAAAGATTCCGATCATCCGTTTAGAAGTTATAAATGTTTAATTTTACGTATGAAATGGTAATTTGTGTGGCAGGTACAAAAAGGAGCATTGCAAATCATGCATATTTCGTAAACTTAAATTAATTATAAAAACTTTATCAAATATCAAAATACAACTGGTTCCGAATATTTTACTAGGAATACTATATGTACATATATACAATAACGGGTATATCAATTTTATCCATCTCCGAATTTAAACTAAGTCTGAGAAAAATAATACTTTGTTTATAGTTTGAATATATCCTTAACTCCCCTCGAGAGTTATCGTGTACACCAGCAAGCCCGACAGACAGACGGACGTGACAGGGATTTAGGACATACTTAGGGTCTTAAATCACTCTGAGTTATACCTTTTTTCTAACACAATTGTATATATATATATATCTACTCCTTATAGTGAGGGTATAATAATCTCGGAAAAAAGCGGGAAAATAATTTTCTACTTTATACGATTTTTTAAGAAAATTGTTTCAATTTGTTTGCCTACTTAAACTAATCTCTTGACTGCGTATAAATTGATGACACAATATAAATTATTTTTTGTTTAATTTGTACAAGGGGGAAAAAATCAATTCTGTGTATAAATTCCTCCATCTACGTAGGATCTGGAATCGAGAATTTGGTGGGAATACGTAGTTGGGAAACATAATTTTGTGAGCATTTACAAGCGATTTACCCTGAAAAAAATATCCTTACACCACATACGAAGTAGCGGGTATTTGCTAGTATAATATATTAGCTTTGTTTCCTTATAGTAAAAAAATGACAACATATTAAAAGACTTAACACAATATGAATTTCTATTTTACAATTTCAGTTACATCCATATCCATACCACTGTTGTTCACATGACTTCAGTTTATTGAGTGATTCTAATATACATAAAGACTTAAAACTACTTATAATAACGGATTGTATTTCCAGTACAATTAGTGTTGGTAGAGTTTTATCAGGTACCCATTTAGTACTTATTGAACAGAGATGTAAATGTGTGAAATCTAATATTAATTCAATTCTTTTTTAATTCAATCAATATATCGTTTTGGTAATTTTGAAACCCTACCACTTTTGGTTACGTAATTCTTTATATTTCCTTCATTAACAATTTCATTAGTTTTTTCATGAATTCCCTTATTAATATTTTCATTGCTCTTACAATTAACATGTTCATTAACATTCCCGTTGTTATTACAATTGACATTTTCATGAATATTTCCATTGCTATTACAATTAACATTTTCATTAGTACTATTACAAGTTTTTCTTATATGCTGCCTGTTCCTTCTATATGTTGAACCATCCTCATCTTGGACAATAAAAGATCTAGGCTCCTTACAACCCTCCAATATAGTACCAGGATACCATATTGACGTTGGCGTTTTTTTAAACATTATATTCTCACCTATTTCCACCGGCTTTAATTTCTTTGAAGTTCTGTTATAGTATTTTAACATATTCTGATTTTGTGTATTTATCTGTTTGGCAACTTCATTGGAATCAATAAGTTTCTGTTTTAAGTTTTCGGAAAAACAAGGTAATTTAGTCCTCAAAACTCTTCCCATTAGCATTTCCGAAGGACTTGGAGAATTTCCTTTTCGAGTGGTTCTATATTGTAATAGAGCTGTATATGGGTCAGAGGAATTCTCCTGACATTTATATAGCATTATTTTTATTGTCTGTATTGTACGTTCGGCAAGGCCATTAGACCTAGGTAAGTAAGGACTAGAAGTGATGTGTTTTATTCCCCAATTACTACAAAATTCTGAAAATTCCTATGAATTGAAAGGAGGTCCGTTATCGCATACAAAAATGGCTGGTATTCCATGCCTGGCATAAATAGATTTCAGTTTTATTATTACTTGGTTACTATTGTAGCATAAACTTAAAACATCCATTTCAATAAATTTTGAATAGTAATCTACTACCAATAAATACATTCTTTTGTCGAATTCAAAAAGGTCACAAGCAATCTTGTACCATGGAATGGTTACAATTTCATGAGGCAACAATTCCTCTTTCGAGTTCGAATTTAGTATTTTTTACAAATCTCACAATTCGATACCATGATATTTATATCATTGTTAATATTTGGCCAATAGTTTGATTCTCTTGCCAAATTTTGACAACGTTGTACTCCCATGTGTCCTTCATGGACGTATGTTAACATTTCCCGTCTCAACTTCTTCGGAACTAATATTCGATTATTCATTAGCAAAATACCATTCAACTCAACAATTTCATTCCTAACAGAATAATACTTCATTCAATTTCCGCTTATCGTTTGGCCAACCGTGTCTAACACATTCGATTAAAATCTGAAATACTTCATCATTTTCAGTTGCCACTTTTATTTTCTCTACCTTTATATCTGGTAGTGTATTCTGGGACATAATAAAGTTACAATGTAAATCAATTTCCTGGTTTAAATCTAATAACGTATTCTCCTTGAGAGGGGCTCTTGAAAGCGTATCCGCGATATAAAGATATTTACCAGGTTTGTATACTACCTTTAGGTTGTATGTTAATAAACCTTTGTAAACGAGCTGGTATCTTATAAAGTGGTTTTTCAAATAACGATACCAAAGGTTTATGATCAGTTTCCACTTCTACAAGTAATCCATATACGTATTGGTGGAAACGAGTACAACCAAATAAAATTGCAAATAGCTCCTTCTCTATTTGAGCGTAATTAGATTGGCATTCAGTTAGTGAAGCTGAAGCATATGCAATTGGGTTACTATCATGCATAATTGTGGCTCCCACAGCAAATTTAGATGCGTCTACCGACATTTTCAATTGTTTCTTTGGATCAAAATAAACCAAAACAGGAGAATTAGTTATTTCCTGTTTTAAATTCATAAAATCATTATTTTGCTCTTCATTCCATTTCCCATACAACATCACTTTTAAGGAGATCTCTTAAATGTTTGGTTTTAGAAGACATATATTGAATAAATGAACCTAAATAGTTCACCATTCCCAAAAATCTTTGCAATTCTGCAACATTCGTTGGTTTTGGCATTTCCAAAATGGCTTTAACTTTCTCCTTGTCAGGCTTAATACCCTCACCATTGAAAATATGGCCAATAAATTTAATTTCTGTTAGACAAATTCTTGACTTTGATTTGTTAAATTTTAGACCTACTTCATTGGCTCTTTCTAATACTTTAATCAATATTTGATTATGTTCACCCAAACCAGAGCCATGTATGAGAAAATCATCCATATATATTATTAGACCATCTATGTCACCAAAAAGTCGTACCATTTCAGAGTGAAAAATTTCCAGTGCAGCGTTGATACCAAATGGTAAACGCAGAAATCGATAACGACCCAAAGGTGTACTAAAAGTACATAATTTTGATGAAATTTCATCCAAAGGGATCATCCAAAAGCCCGAATTGGCATCCAGACTACTAAAAAATTTCGAATTTGTCAACTGAGCTCTACACTCATCTATATTGAGAAACCTGAATCTTGGCCTAATAATGACCTTATTCAAATTTCTTGTATTCAATTCTTCCATCCTACTGAGTTCTTTTTTTAAAGGTTCGAAAAGTCCGATTGGAACACGACGAGGAGGTTCAACTATAGGTACACTGTTTCCTAGAATTTGTAAACGACATTGCTTTTTAAGTTGACCAAGACCTGTAAACACATGACTATATTCATCTAGAACTGATTTTATATTAATGGAGTTAACTGTTTTGACTAAATTCAATTGAATAGCTAAATCCAAACCGATGACATTTTTGCAATTCATTTTCAAAATATAAAATGTTGCTAAATAATTTGTATTATTATAATTAATATTTAAATCAACTTTGCCTAAAACTGGGAGTTTTCCCCACTAAAAGTTTGTATGTTACTACAATTATTAGTATCAAGTTTAGTTATGTTTAAAGTACTTATTGTTTTCTCCGACAGAAGATTGGCTTGGGCGCCGGTGTCCACTTGAAACATTATCATCTCGTTGTTGACTTTGGCTCTAATGTTCCACTCTGTATTTGTTCCAACTGTATTGTTGTTAATAGTTCCAATAAATAAATTTTCTCCATCATTCTCATTTCCTACAGCCTTTACATATTTGTTGTTGAATTTGTTTTTGTTCAGGTTTTTTGTTAAGCACATTTTGGCAAAGTGGTTTAGCTTACCACAGGCATGACACTTTAATCCTTCTGCTGGACACTTATTACGATGATTTTGACCGCATTTTCCACACTTTTGCTGTTGTTGAATAAAATTCGATTTATTATGATTGTTGTTATTTGAATAGTTGTATTTTGCCAATTTTTTTTTGTATTTTTTTAACCCACATATATTTGCGGTGTTATTGTGAGACACTTGTTGAATTGCTGTAGCGTTTTCTCGGGCTGCCTCCATACCTTTGGCTATTTCTAAGGCCTTATCCCACTTGATGTCTCCATCGCTAAGTAGCTTTTCCTTTACTTTCAAAAATTGCTGGGATAACCCACAAATAAAAATGTCTTTGATAAGACTTTCTCTAAGCTCACCAAATTCGCATGACATACTTAGATTTTGCAAGTGCGTCGCATATTGCGTAATAGACTCGTCTTCATTTTGCCTCCTTAAGAAAAACCTGTGGCGCTCCATGGCAGTGTTTAGTTTTGGTACGAAATGGTCTTCTAATTTCTTCCACAAATCGTCATATTTTATTGTGTCGATATTGACGTTGAATGAATTTACAATTTGAAGGGACTTACCACCCATGTGGTGCAAAAGTAAGGCGACTTTACGGGAATCTGGCTGGTCTTCCAATGCTGACGCTCTCATGAAGATTTTGAAGGTACCGCTCCAGTTTTTCCACTCCAATCTCAAGTTAGTCACATTGGTATTCAGCGGTGACATCGTTGTTGTGACTGCTGCTGTGTTCCTTACCTCGAGGATGCTGTCGTCTTCATTTTCCTTCGGCATTATTTCTTTTTTTTATTTTTGTGTTTTTTAGACACTTTTTAACTTTTTTTTTGACTTTGACTATTCTTTATAACCTTAAACTTCTTTAGTGAGCGATTGCCACATCTGACACCATGTTGTTCACATGACTTCAGTTTATTGAGTGATTATAATATACATAAAGACTTAAAACTACTTATAATAACGGATTGTATTTCCAGTACAATTAGTGTTGGTAGAGTTTTATCAGGTACCCATTTAGTACTTATTGAACAGAGATGTAAATGTGTGAAATCTAATATTAACAAGAAATACATTATCACAAAACCACGTTTATCCATTTTCGTCCCTCATCCTCCTTATAAGTACAAATTTTGAAATATCCATTTATGTTCCGCGTTTTCGTAATAAAATGACACCACCATTTTTATCTCCTTAAAAGAACAAATTTCGAAAAATCCAATTTTACTGCACTCTACGTGGTCAGAGGAATTTACATACCAAAAATCACGATTCTAGCTGCAATACTTCATATGGTACTATTTGTATACCTTTTTGTGCCGCTCACCCCTTAAAAGTACAAATATGCATTTATATTGTGGTGAGAGAAATTTACATACAAAATTTCATGATTCTAGCAGTAATACTTTAGTTGATGCCACTTTTATCCCGTCTTGTTCCGCTAGCCCCTTAAACGTAGAAATTTAGAAAAATACTGATTGAAAAGAAATACTGATTTTCACGAATATAGCTGCATTACTGAAATTGGTACCTTTTTATCCCTTTTTCTCTCTTTCCTCCGTAAAAGTACAAATTTCGAAAATCCTTCGTCTGCATGGTAAGTGCGAGGCACACGAAATTTCATGTCATATTTGGGAACTACCGTGAAAATTTCATGACCCTGGCTTCAGCCGTTTGGTCTGGGCGCTGATCAATGATAAGTCGATCAGTCAGCAACGCAACTATTATATATTAGGATAGGTCACGAAAATAAATTGCAGCGGTCACCCCCCAGAAATGAAGATTGGGTTGTTTAATGATGATCTACAAAATATTTCGTCACTGAGTCAAGTCATCTGTGAGCTAAAAGCTCCTGAAAAATCCTTTAAAAAACATGTTTTTCCCGTGTAATTTTTTTAAGTTGCATTTTATCCAATTTTTTTCTGAGTTAATAGACCCTTGGAGGGACTTTAAATAAAAATTTTATTATTTTATTATTTATTAAATCATTGGTAGAATTATTTGGCGTTTATATTGATTTTTTGCGGGTTTTCAAGGTGACAGCTAAAAACTCATATATCTTGGAAACATTTTGTAAAAGAAGTAATGAATAATAAATAGAAGGAGTCAATACCTTTCGAATGATGAATGGACAAAAAATGACGTCACTGATTCCATTTTTGTGAAATAATTTAATGCAGGCGATGGTTTTCACAGCCAAATTCTTCAAACACTTTTTACAAATAGGAACGCTGCGGCGTCAATTTCATTCCGATGTTCATTATTTAGGCATCATTCGAAAGGTATTGAATGTAGCTATTTATTTTTATAAAATACTACCACCAAATACGAAAAAGTTTTCAGTAGTCACTGTGAAATTCCACAAAAAAAAATACTATAAACGTCCAATAATTCTACCAAGACAAGAATCAAAATTTTATATTTTTCAGGAGCGTTTAGCTCACAGATGGCTTGATCTAGGAACGAAATATTTTGCAAATCATCATTAAACAATCCAAAAAGTTCGTAGAGCATCATTATTTTAGTAATTTTATATAATAAATACAAAAAAATAAATTAAAATTTTAATTAATTCAATCCATTGACGTAGTGTAAATATTTCAGTTTATCGTTGTTACACTAATTACGTGTATATTGCTGTTTGAGGCTAACATATTAGTTTTTTAGCTGCAGCCAAAAATAAACAAATCACCAAATGCCGGCCAATAACTTTTAAGCTGCAGCCAAAGAATTTTTGTTCAGTTGTAAAGAGAAACCAAAGCCCAAAGTTTAATTTTGGGCTCGGCTTATGTGCAAAAAGCTGATTCAGCTATAGCTAATGACTGAAAATGAAAGTAACCAAATCAAAGGCTATTGTTTTCTGTTAAAAATAAAAGTCTGTGATTTTCATTGGCTTTATTTGTCATATTGTTAAGAGCAATTCAGCTATTGCTAAAGTTAACCGTTGATCAGTCGTCGCTGCTTTTTAAACCATTGTACAGGGTAAATTTTTTTTTTCACTGAACCAACACTCAGGGGATGTCACCTATAAATGCAGTGCATTGCGTTGGTAGAAGGAAGATAAGGTATTGGAAGGAGGAAAGAGGGAGTAGTGTCTGTTGACATCTGTTTTGAATCTCTGAATGTCGTAATTGGAGGGAAAGATATCTGCCGGAAGTCGATTCCACATACGGATAGTACGGGCGAAGAACGAATTTATTCTGTAATGTGTAGTGCGGTCGGTTGTCCAATCGACAACAAATGGGTGAGCGTTCCTGGAGAGTCGCGTATCTCTACCGAACGTTCTCACGGGCGGTATAAGATCTCGAATTTCCGAAGAACAAACACCATGAAAGTATCGATAGAACAATGACACACAACCAACATTACGACGGTGTTCAAGGGAGACAATAGAATTGGATATCCTACCATCACCTATCAACACCATCGCCCTCCTCTGGACACGGTCAAGTAGCTCCAGTGATGAAGCTGGAGCACCCGACCATATATGGGAGTTGTATTCCATCTTTGGTCTGATGTAGGTAGTGTAGATATTGAGAAGATCAGAGGGTGTGAAATACTTCTTACATCTTTTTAAAAAGCCTAAACATTTGAAGGCATCTTTCGACACATCAAATACATGTTTTGTCCAACGAACATCATAGCTGAATTGCAGGAACTTGTGGGAGCAGATTAGACCTGGATGGACAAAGAAACCATGGAACTCTCTTGAGCCGAAACAAAACCAAAGAATTGTATTTTCGTTGGTTTTGTAACTCCGTAGTAGTGGAAGATAAAGCAAAAGAAAAAACAACACAATGTAGTTAGGATTTTGCTTAGGAGTTTAAGATTTATTTTTTGTTGGACAAAATCTTACCAGTAGGTTTGACTGTTGTAAAAGAATAGGATTAAATCAGAAACAAGTTTTTCGGAAGCTGTATTTGCAATATGGCTCCGTAATGTAGATAAATGTAATGCAGTAAAGTACTTCGATTACTTTACTGCACTGGCGTTTGGCGATTTTACACATAGATACATTTTAAATTGGGAATTCAGTTTAAATGAAATAGGAATTTACGGCGTACAACTCAAATATAGGGATGTACTGTTTTGACGTAAACATCACCGCCCGCCTTGCAGGATATCTGTAATTAGTGAAAAGGATATGGAGTCATATTGCAGATACAGAAGGAAAATAATAATGAAAAAAAAAACGTTTAAAAGTAGTGAGGTAACAATTTTCAGAATTCAGGTCACATTTTTAATTGTATTGGAATTGTAGTTAAAATAAATTAATTTACAAAACGTTGTTAAAAAATATATGTAAAAAGTATTATATGCATAGTAAAGGAATTCAAGTATGTAATTTAATTACACTACTCAACAAAATGAAAAAAATTTCATGTACTCCGGATGCGATAATTTTTTCTGTGTAGATAACCTTGGCATGAGCTCGAAAAACGCAATAATTTTTTTTTTTGTTTTGTTTTTTTTTATTTTTTTTTTTAATTTTAAAAATTTTTTTTTGGTTAATTTATTTCGTCCGGCATAACTCGGGAACCACTAGCCCGATTTAATTGAATTAAATTTTAAAAAATTTTAAATTACAATTCCCTTAATCTGTTCATATATTGTTTTCCTATACAAGCAACAGTTTCCAAGTTAAAAATGAATATATAAAGGAAAAAACTTATTTTTTGCCTAAAGATTTAAATTTTTTTTTTAAAAATCCATAAAAAATCCAAAATGAAAAAAAATGCCAAATCTTATTACTTTTACGTAAAGTCACATAACCTATGAGCAAAATGAGACAAAGATCATGAAAATCGATGCACGCGTTTCGCTTTTATTCGCAATTGAGTAAAGGTATGAATTTCAAAAATTTGCTCGACATATGCACAACTTTGTCTATGGTAAGGTTTTTTCTTTTTTTTTTTGATTCTCAGAATTAACAAAACGGAATAAACAAAGGGTTATTTAATTTTTATGATTGCGTAAGCAAAGTAATAAACGCTAATAAATGTGCGTGAACAATTAAAAGGAAAAAAGGAAAGGGGACTTTTTTAATTATTTGGGTTTTCCGTTGGCTACCTGTATGATTTTTTTACAGAAATGCAACCCACATTTAAGGGTGGTCATTATTCGGAAAATTTAAGACTCACACATGGTGAAACAGGTATGTAGCCACCGTAAAAAAATATACACCCATTTATAAGTACCTGTCAGTAAAATACTAAACAATACACAGTATAAATTGGTCTTCATTGATCGATTTTACTCATTCAACAAGTGTCGACGAACGCGATAGTTAAAATGAGCAAACGTTCGCGAGGATTTGAATGCAATACCAATCCAAGTAATTTTTGTTACATGTGCGGAGAATACGTTTCTGAAAAAAACAAGCGTTGTTTTTCACCTAAATTGAGAGATTCATTTGAAGAGAGCTTCAATTTAAAGGTCTCAAACATAGATGAGCGGTGGACACCAAGTGCTCTATGTCCAAGGTGCTACGTACAGCTAGCTGACTCAAGGTAAGTGTAGATTACGAAATTCAAAAACATATATAACTTATTATTGAAATTCTTTCAGACGACAGCCGAGAATCATCATGCCAATGCTTTGGAGAGCTCCGCTTTGCCATGTAACAGATTGCTACTTCTGTCTTAGCAAAAAAAACAGGCGTGGGAAAAAATATACGATGGACTTACGCTGCTGTTTCAACAGTGAATTTTCCAGTGCCATTTTGCGAAGAACCAGTGGACCCGCAACCGTCCGTTTCAAGATGGGCATCTAATAATGAGGCGATACATCCAACATCAGATCCGGAGACAGTAGAAACCACATCAGAATGCGAGTCAACATATACATTGCATGGAGGTCAACGCTTATGTTCCCAAGCAGAACTGAACGATTGGGTTAGAGAATTGAAACTCTCCAAGGAAGATGCAGAGTTGCATGCATCGCGCATGCAACAGTTCGGTTTCTTGGCTCCTGGTGTGGTGACAACAATCTACAGGAAGCGTCATGAACCATACGCAAGGTACTACACAAAAAAAGACAACATCTGTTTTTGTAAGGACATTCCCGGATTATTTGGTGAACTCGGGTACTCTTACGATCCAGGAGAGTGGCGTCTTTTCATCGACAGCAACAAGCAGAGCCTTAAAGCAATTTTACTGCACAACGGCAACGAGAAACCTTCGATTCCAATTGCTCATGCCGTTGACACCAAGGAAACATACGAAGTCATGGACAATCTACTAAAGTGCCTTAACTATGAGAGGCACGATTGGAAAGTTTGTGCCGACCTTAAGGTTATCGGTATCCTTTGTGGATTACAAGGTGGATTCACAAAGTACTGTTGTTTTCTCTGCCTTTGGGACAGCCGCGATCGTCAACATCATTACACCAGGAGGAGTTGGACAGAAAGAGTTAACTTCATCCCCGGCAGCGACAACGTGAAATATACACCACTCATAAAAAAGGAAAATGTTTTTCTCCCACCTCTTCACATAAAGCTCGGACTCATAAAAAACTTCGTGAAAGCTATCAACGTTCGCCTATTTAAAAACCATTTTTCCTCACCTTTCATCGGCAAAGATTAAGGAAGGCGTTTTCGACGGTCCGCAAATTAAAAAGTTGTTGCAAGACCAACAGTTTGAGCACATTTTATCACCAAATGAAGCTGCAGCTTGGAACTCATTTCGGCAAATTGTTTCCGGATTTCTTGGAAACAACAAAAGCTCAAATTACAGAGAGATCGTCGAACAACTACTCCAAAATTATAAAAAAATTAGAGCAAATATGTCGCTTAAGATACATTTTCTACACTCGCACTTGGACTTCTTTCCGGACAACCTGGGCGATGTGAGTGACGAGCATGGTGAGCGTTTTCATCAGCAAATGAAAGAAATTGAGCACCGATACCAAGGATTTTGGAACGAAGCTATGATGGGGGACTATATCTGGTTCCTGATAAGAGAAACAGACCCACAACAATATAAAAGAAAGACAAAAGCACATAATTATTTTTAATTTGAAGGTTTTTATTTTTGTGTTTAGATATTTTTTTTAAAACTTTTTTATAATTAATTAATGTTGATATCCTTAGGATAATTTCTTGTACATATATCGAATTGTTTTTTAATTTAAAGTCATATATTTTTGTCACCCAACAAATTTTAATTTTTTTTGTAATAAAAAAAAAAAACCTTACCATAGACAAAGTTGTGCATATGTCGAGCAAATTTTTGAAATTCATACCTTTACTCAATTGCGAATAAAAGCGAAACGCGTGCATCGATTTTCATGATCTTTGTCTCATTTTGCTCATAGGTTATGTGACTTTACGTAAAAGTAATAAGATTTGACATTTTTTTCATTTTGGATTTTTTATGGATTTTTTAAAAAAAAAAAATTTAAATCTTTAGGCAAAAAATAAGTTTTTTCCTTTATATATTCATTTTTAACGTGGAAACTGTTGCTCGTATAGGAAAACAATATATGAACAGATTAAGGGAATTGTAATTTTAAATTTTTTAAAATTTAATTCAATTAAATCGGGCTAGTGGTTCCCGAGTTATGCCGGACGAAATAAATTAACCAAAAAAAATTTTAAAATTAAAAAAAAAAAAATAAAAAAAAAAACAAAACGAAAAAAAAAATTTATTGCGTTTTTCGAGCTCATGTCAAGGTTATCTACACAGAAAAAATTATCGCATCCCGAGTACATTTTGACTGTTGACTAGTGTTATGTTATACTTAAATGTAAAGAATTCATTAGTGCGTTTATATTTTGCTTTAAATCCATTGCCAATTATAAAATGATCTAAACTATTACATGTTAAGGTAAAGAAAAAATACCATATAAAACTATTCCGAACATTGTATTTTGAGCAGTCGGAAGACCTGCTCGTACAAAAATGCCTTCTGAGATAACGCGCGAGTAAATATCAACCCCTAGAACAATGTCTATCGACGACGCTTTGTGGAAATGTTTGTCAGCCAGAATAAGATTTTTAAAATTGGATTTTATTGATTCGGGTAAACTTTCTGTAGGAGTTACTGTGCTGATTCGATTGTGTACCCGCAACGTTGCTTCTACTTTGTAAGTGGAATCAACACAGGACCATAGAGTGAGCGGACAAATTGTTTCGTTGTCCAATTCGAGAGTTGTCAATCCCAGCTTGTCAGTGAACCGCTTCGAGATACTACTTATTCTGGATGCGGAATCGAACAAGCAACGTGCGTAATGTTTACCATCTTTAGCGTTTACCTTTACTAGCGCCGTTGGTAGCAAGGTTGCAGCATTCTGCTTAAGTATTGCGGTGAGCGACGTCGTACTCGGTTGGGTTTGTCTACTTACTCGCGGGCCCATACTGATTGATGTGGATGATGGTTTTTTAGGTGGTATACTTAAGGACGAGGACTTTGGTGGAACTCGGGATGTTCTGGAAGTCGAACCTGGAGAGACTTTTTGGAGCCGAGGATGTATATGAAGTAAGGAATGGTGGGGCTGCTTGCAATAAGCGCATCCTGTTTTCGTGAATCAAGATCCTTGTGAGTGGACGTGCGCCAGACAATTAGGACAGTACCCATATTTCTTAACGACTTCCTTCCTCTCGGTCGTATTCATATTTCGGAAACGCCAACAGGACTTCAAAGCGTGTGTCTTCCGGCATACCCTACACACAAAAGGCTTCTGTTTATTCTGGCCGCTGTTGTGCTTGGTGGTTGGGCTCATAGTGCTAGAATAATAGTTTAAGAGAAGGTTGAGAAAATATTGAAATATTGAAGATAATAAAGTCGGAAAATAAGTGTAAAAATTGACCCCGGGAACGTTGGAAGTACGAAAGAGTGATGGAAAGTTATTAGACAGATGATTCGGAGGATAAAATAACTAGTTTTGTAATGGGCCTGGTTATAGTGCCTCTTTGTGTACGGACATCAGCTACTCTCACTCGTCTGTCGTTACCTTGATAGACGCGAGTTATTCTGCCGAGACGCCAACAGTTTGGAGGCAAATTTTCATCTTTAACAACAACCAGCATGTTATCCTTAAGATCGTCTTCAGGCTTTTTCCACTTGTGCCGCTTCTGTAGCTCCTTTAGGTACTCATTTTTCCATCGCGTACACAAGTGCTGATGTATTACTTTGAGCCGCTGCCAACGATTTTGGATGGACATTGGAGTTTCGCTAATTTCAGGATCCAGTGGAACTAAAAGTGGAGAGCCGATCAGGAAATGACCTGGTGTTAGTGCCGAAAGATCTGACGGATTTTGTGAGATAGGAGATAATGGTCTGGAATTAAGACACGCCTCAATTTTGGATAACAACGTTTGGAACTCTTCAAAAGTATACTTGATGATTCCTGCAGTCTTTTTTAAGTGTTGCTTGAAGCTCTTTACCCCTGCTTCCCAAAGTCCTCCCATATGAGGGGCTCCAGGAGGTATATAGTGCCATGATATATTTTGATGAGCGTAATTGGAAGTTACAGCACTTTGTGAGGTTTGTAGAAATTCCTTGGCCACGAGTCGGGAGGCGCCAATAAATGTGGTTCCATTGTCGGAGTGTAAGTGAAGAGGACAACCACGACGTGACACAAAACGACTGAAGGCAGCGCCGCCATTAGCTGTTTTTGACATTTCCGTTTGTATAGGATGCATGGTTTGCAGTTATGGATGGTGGTCTTGATTAGATTTTGTACTTTTGGAATCCAGTACTGTGATCGCACCAAACGGAGAACAAGTTGATTTCCCCCATGCTGAGATATCAAGTACTTTTGGAATCCAGTACTGTGATCGCACCAAACGGAGAACAAGTTGATTTCCCCATGCAGAGATATCAAGTGGATAAATTTAATTAGAAGTCGGGAATATTGACAACAATATGGAAGAACAATTGGATGTCTTTCGTTGTAAGATAATGCAGGAGATGCTTCCAATCGACCGCAAATTCGCATGACACCTTCAGAATCGATAAAAGGATTCAAACTCAGCAATGAACTCGAAGATGGAATGGATTTCTTGGCACTTAGTGTCATATATTCGTTTGGATACCACGCCTTCTGACACATGGATATCAATTGCCGACGAACAAACAGGATTTCAGACGCTGTGATATTAGTGTGTTTCTATGATAATTAGAGCGGAATTTCGGGTGCGTACTGTAGTAGAAACGGTAGACGTAGGCCACTACTCGTAATGCCCTGGGGAAAGAGGAGAAACGATCTAGCACATCTTCAAAATGCTGGAAATAGGAGAAATGTACCTTTACCGGCTTTTTTTCTAAATCGGTTTCTTCGAAATTTTTAGTAGGAAAATTTGGCCAATGTTTTGATGAATCTGATAACCAGGGTGGTCCTAGCCACCAGAGATCATTATTTACTAAAACCTGTGGATGAACACCTCTGCTTGCTATATCTGCTGGATTAGTTTCAGAGTCAACATGAAACCATCGGGAGGGATCAATAATCTGAATGATTTTGGACACTCTATTAGCGACAAACGTATTCCAGACACATGGCGATTTTGCCAGCCACGACAACACAATCGTGGAATCGGTCCAGCACATCATAGAATATTCTTGGATCTCAAATTGTGGAATGACATTGTCTATCATTTCAGCTAATAGGGCTGCGCCACATAACTCTAGTCTGGGGATCGATAAGGTCTTGATTGGAGCCACTTTTGTCTTGGAGGTTATTAAGTGTGTGTAAACGGAGTTCTTGTGTACAACACGAATGTATATGGCGGCAGCATATGCTCTTTCAGAAGCATCGGAGAATCCATGGAATTGGACCTCACATTCTGGAGCAAAGTTAATCCACCTTGGTATACTTATGTCATTTATATGAGAATAACTAGACTGAAATAGTTTCCAATGGTGAAGAGCTTCTGGTGAAATGATGGAATCCCAATCAGTGCGATCCATCCATATTCTCTGCATAATAATTTTCGCAATTATTATGATTGGGGCAAGCCATCCTGCAGGATCAAATAGTTTTGAAATTTGCGACAGGACTTCGCGTTTAGTGTATATAAAAGTGTCAGGAAATTTTGATGTTGAGTAATAAAATGCATCAGATCGAGCGTTCCAGCGAATACCTAATGTTTTTGCGGAACAATGGTCGTCAAATTCTAAAAAATCAGCATAGAGTAAGTGGTCTGCAGGAACATCTGCAAGGATACCTTTAGAATTAGCCGTCCATTTTCTCATAGCGAATCCGGCAGAGCCTAAAGCCTGGATAAGTTCATTTCTGGCCTTAACCGCTATGTCGATAGTATGGGCACCAACTAAAGCATCATCTACGTACATGGATTTCCTAAGAATTTGACTTGCTAAAGGATATATGTCCTGGACATCTTTTGCTAGTTGAAGCATTGTACGAATGGCGAGATATGGGGCGCAATTAACGCCAAATGTTACAGTCTTGAGTTCATAACCCTGTATGGGCTCATGTGGACTTTTACGGAATAAAATACGTTGGAAAGGCGTGTGTGAAGGATTAACAAGTATTTGCCTATACATCTTTTGGATATCTCCATTAAAGATGTAACGGCATAAACGCCATTTCAATAAAAGGATTGTTAGATCATTCTGTAGTACTGGGCCTGTGTGCAGGATATCATTTAAACTCAACCCATTTGACGTAGCAGAAGATGCATTAAAAACTACCCGGACTTTGGTAGTCGTACTCTCGGGCTTGATTACCGCGTGGTGTGGTAAGTAATAGTGAGTTGGATTTTTTGAAGGAATGGGAGAATCTACAGGAACCATATGGTTAAGGGTAATATATTCCTGAATAACATTGTCATATTCGTCCTTAGACTGTGGATTTTTAAGGAGACGACCTTCATTGCGGAAGAACTGAGCCATTGAGCTGGTTCTTGACTGACCCAAACACAATTTCTCCGGATATCCTTCCTTAAAAGGAAGCGAAACAATATATCTCCCGTCGTCGTTTCTCTGAGTAGAACTCTCGTACAATTGTTCACAAAATTTATCGGATTGGGGCATGAACCGTTTCTGTGGAATATTCTCCAACTCCCAAAATCGTGAAATCTCTTTATCCAAAGAGATTTCACAGAAGTGGGATACACGAGTGGAAGATGATGCTGAATTGCTAGAAGGAAGAGGACCGGTGAGGATCCAGCCGAAAACAGTTTCCTGGGCCATTAGAGACCCACAAATTTCGCGTTCGCATCTTGATAGCATTATCGACGGGAGCAAATCGCCACCCAAGAGAATATCGACATTGGAGCTTTCATAAAAACGAGGATCAGCAAATTGTAGTTCTGGAAGATTTGAGAAGCATCGAAAATCTATGGTCCTAGAAGGAAGGTTGCTTGAAAGTTGTGGAACTACGAGGGCAGAGACAGAAATTTGGAAACTAGCATCAGTATTAGATCCCAATACGAACGTACACTCCTTCTGGACATCAGCGGAAATAGAATTATTCAATCCTGAAATTTTCGCGCATGTTCGCGTAAATGGAAGCTTAAGAGTGTTGAATAATTTCTCTGAAATAAATGTGCCCTCTGATCCTGAATGGATCAGGGCCCTGGCTCTGTAAGTCATACCTAAGTGATACACGTTCACTATTGCAGTACCGAGTAAAACACCCCTAGAGCTAGATGAAAAACATGTTTGTATAACACCATTTGACGAAGTAGTGGACTGTAATTGAGACGAATTATTTTGTGGAACAAATGGTGACGGAAGTGGTCTTGAACTAGGGTGCTTAGTGATACTAGTTGATGGAGAAGCCTGTGAAGTATTCCTGGAAGTATCTAAATTCCTGTGAAGTAGGGTATTGTGACGTTTGCCACACTTCTTACATAGATGAATACTCCTACAACCCTTCAGAGCATGAGCACTCGAGAAACAGTTCAAACACAAGTTACTGGCTTTTATTTCAGCATATCTTTGATTGGGATCCATGCTAATAAAACGAGGGCAATTCCGAATGATATGGAACTCTTTAGGACAAAGTCGACATTCCGTTTGGCATACCTTGGCTTGCCTGTGTCATTCTTTGGCTTGGGTGAACTTTTAAATTTGGACGTAGCAGATTTTTGCTCATTAACAGGTCTCATTTCAGATACTGACTCAAGAGTCCTGTATCGATTTGTCAAGAACGCGTCAAGATCAGACCATTGAGGTATACACGTTTTATCATTCAATGTCTGTTCCCACAAGGTTAGAGTCGAATCTGGGAGACAATTTGAGCACAGAAAAACAAAAATAGGATTCCAACTTTCGACATTAATACCGTAGAGCTTTAGAGTGGACATGCATGAATTTATATCCCTCTGAATTTTCTTTAGGGAACTCGCTGTTTCAGAAGATATTGCTGGAAGACTGAACAATGTCCTCAATTGGCCATTAACTAGGACTCTTTTATTTTCGAAGCGAGAACACAAGTTGTCCCATGCCATTTTGAAACCCTCGTTTGTTAAAGGACTTTTCGATACAATATCATGAGCTTCCCCTCTCGTCTTCTGACTCAGGTGGAAAAGCTTTTCAATTGGACTCAGTTTTGGATTTTTGACGCATACCGCCGTGGTTCCATATGGATTTTACTTCATCTTTATGAATTTCTAAATTATAAATGGATGACAGTGGAAGTTCGTTGTCGTTTAAAGCAGCCTCGAACTCAACCAAGCTGTCGGCTAGACGAATAAAATAATCAAGGGACATTTCTGTGAAAAAGGTGAAGATTATTCAAGAAAGAACCTAGGTGAAACCACAATAATCCACAGGAATTGTGTCGAGACAATTACCTTTATGTATGCCAACCAAAAAAACGAAGTGTATTTAAAAATTATCAAATTGATGGGATATAATTTATCTCTGCAGGATAAAAAACAGAACCAGTACAACAATAAATAATCTTGATTTTTTTCCCCTTTTTTAATTTGAGCGACAATTTCGCAAGAATTACCGAAAATAGAAAAAATTGATACTTTCCAATGTATGCATGTAAACTTAAATGTAAGCAAGTAATACCGAAATAATTTGAACTCCCAAGAAAGATTTATGATCCACCCTAATGTACCTAAGTATCTGCTGTCCGAAACAATATCTATGCTTGAAACAGAAATATTCAACAGAAATCTCTATTCAAACAAAAAGATGCAAACACACAGCATACACCGATGTACATACATATCACTATGTTGGATCTAAGCACTGGAAAGCAAACCATATGATCGATGGACGTTCATACCGAAAAAAATGTATCGGTCATTGACTGCAGTTTGACTGGAATATTTGTCTGTCTTTGAAGAGAGACTCTATTTTTTAAGAACACAAGAAAGAACAAAAATAGTTATCACGTTTAAATGTATTAGTGATAAAAAAGAGTGTCGCTCCTCTTTCAGTTAAACACACCTTCGTACATACGTACTCTCTTATTTCAGCAACAGTAACAGCACTGTTTCGAAAAAAAAATACAGAGTGAATAATATTTATCACATGTAAGTGTAGTGGTGATAGAAGAATGTCGCTCTTCAGTTCAAACTCTTTCAGTGACGCACACCTCACCATTCGCATCACTGCTTGTACGCAGCAACGAAAAAACCAATGTGTAAGAGAACGAGTAAAAGGGAGTGATGAAGAGATGCACGCGAAACGCGGAAGAAAGAGCGAACTGAAGAGAATATTAGTAAGAGAGTGGATAATGAGTGTTAGAAGAGGATATTAAGAGTACGATCTTGAAAAAATATTGGTTGGAGCTCGATGCAGACTTGATGTTAAATAAATGCTTATACACCACACATCAGAATGTTCAAAACACACTTCTGATATTTGGTGCAATGTTATTACAGAACTCTGACACAAATTACACTGCTAGACTAAGTATTCGCCTTAGTTACAAACACGCGCGTTAAAAAAATATGAATTTGATACCATAAAACTCACGTTTTACTTTAGCAGCTTCCTCCGATAATTACCAGGACTATTATTTTATTTGTTTATCACCGTCTTCCAGATGAGTTCTCTTGTTGACGACATCGGTGGCGTTTTGGACGCTTACTGCATGTATGCTGCAGCTAAAATCCTCGGTGTTTTTGTTTGTGTTTTTTCCGCTTATGCAAAATTTATGTCAAATCGTGCATTTGGGTGTAATTTTTACACTTTGTATGTTTTTCACACAGCAATTTTTTAGATTTATATTAAGACTAGTATTATATTTATCACGCGTGGTGGGAAAATAAAAATGTATCCAATACAAAAAAAACTTCCGTATGACACGTATTTCGAACTTGGCACTATCCAACGTATTAAACGAACAAAGCAGAATATAAACGTACCTGTTTAATAGTGTCAATTTGGAGGAGCTGGATTCTCAGAGAGTGTCTATCGCAAATGCCGTTTATCCGATTCGAATTGGACCAAAATGTACAGGGTAAATAGCTGAATTGCAGGAACTTGTGGGAGCAGATTAGACCTGGATGGAAAAAGAAACCATGGAACTCTCTTGAGCCGAAACAAAACCAAAGAATTGTATTTTCGTTGGTTTTGTAACTCCGTAGTAGTGGAAGATAAAGCAAAAGAAAAAACAACACAATGTATTTAGGATTTTGCTTAGGAATTTAAGATTTATTTTTTGTTGGACAAAATCTTACCAGTAGGTTTGACTGTTGTAAAAGAATAGGATTAAATCAGAAACAAGTTTTTCGGAAGCTGTATTTGCAATATGGCTCCGTAATGTAGATAAATGTAATGCAGTAAAGTACTTCGATTACTTTACTGCACTGGCGTTTGGCGATTTTACACATAGATACATTTTAAATTGGGAATTCAGTTTAAATGAAATAGGAATTTACGGCGTACAACTCAAATATAGGGATGTACTGTTTTGACGTAAACAACCATGAATTGGCCTAGAACAAGAATTTCCGAATTTCACAAACTGCGAACAATTGAAATTTGTTGGAAAGTGATCACATTTTGAGGGAACATTTATTCGCGATAGGGTTGAAGAATAACAGATATGTTGATGAGAAGGTAAGTAAACCAAAATATGATATTTATTTAAGTGCACGATTAAGATAACAGGCACCAATATTTGTTTGTTTTTTCTTGGTGTGCGGCCTACGGTCAAATGGCATTCCTTTATTTATTCCCCTACGTTAGATTTTGTCTACTACTTTCTTCTTACGACTTTGTGATATTACGCACAAAAAGAGTAGTAACACCTTCTAACAAGTAGCGAATGCACTGAGAGCCGCCTTTCTCCATCTATGCTATGCTTTAGTTTTACTCGTTATATTGTAAATCTCTTGTTCATTGGATTTCGTCCAAACAACACCCTCACAAACTTTTGTACAAAAGGTAATATTGTTTACGACAATAAATTGAATTGAGTTTTATTTGAAAATATTAAATTTTCGTATTTTTATTTATTTTCATCCCTGCTACGCAAACATTGGTCCTTCGAGCCGGATACTTGCTTCCAGCAATTAATTGGTTTTTATTTTTTCTTCAAAGGCAAATCTGACTCCGTCAGCAACAACAACACCCACATAAATCGGCCATCTTCTTTCGCCCATCTTCATAATATATATTAGTAACAAAAGGTGCGTATTGTCAGTTTTATTTAAAAGTGAGCATATCGCGTTTTGTTTGTTTATAAAGAAATATATTTCCTTACAAATAATAATAAAACGGTCGTTGTACAACATCGGTACCGCGTCGGTTTGTGTCTTTGTGTGATTATCATACATCCAGACGGACGGACATACATCCGTACATTAGAACATATTTTCGTTACGCGAAAATAAAGATAAATATTAAAATATTGCCGTCGCATATCCAAAATATTTATCAGTGAGTGAAATAAGAGAAAAGTGTGCTGTTAATAATTATTGAAACAGATAAATAAAGTGCTGTGTT
This sequence comes from Polietes domitor, assembly GCA_947397865.1. NCBI lineage: Eukaryota > Metazoa > Arthropoda > Insecta > Diptera > Muscidae > Polietes > Polietes domitor. Next base: position 104,636,171 of record OX377618.1, read on the forward strand.
TTCAACGTTGATCGGTGGTGGTTTTTTGCAACAACAAAACATATGTATTCAAACGAGTAATTGCATTACTCTCTGTTTAAAGAAGAATAATCAAAACAACAACAACATACATTTGCTTACCATACGGTTCGAAGTTGCAAAACATCATCATACCCAACGGTCAGCGTATGAAAGAGTACATACGTACGTCATACACACACAGCCATACATATATTTTCTCTTATTTATTAGCGCGGGTCGTTCTCGGTGAGATTTGAAATTTATTAGCGTGGGTCGTTCTTGCTGACATATGAAATTTTTTATCGAATTTTTTTTTTCGTTTCGTATCTCGGGTAGTATTATTGTTGGACTATCCATACTATAGTAAAAATTTTGGTTTCGCGACACCGTGTACCCTACAGTCGGTCTTCTACACTGTCAGAAACATATTTTAAAAAAATTTCGGTTTTCGGTTTATTTTTGATTTTTTGTTTTTGCTTTTTGCTTGATACGAGCGTACATTTATTGCTTGCATCATACAGTCCGTGCACCCTACTCTCGGTCAAGTGAACATACATAGGAATTTATATTTTTTTCCGATTTTTCCATTGACTTTCTTTTACAGAGAAATATTTTGGGGCATTTTCGTGCTTCTAAATAAAATTTCGTGAATTTTTCGATACACTGGGAAAAAAATCTGTGAGGTTTAACAATTTTTAATTAAAATTTTTGTTAAATTTAATAGCAATTTGGCCAAAGTTCGTGACTGAACTAATTTTCGTGTATTTTTCGATACATTTTGCGGAAATTTGGTTGGGCGTGTTCGAATTAACTCATTTTTTAGAGTTTTTAACTGATTTGGGAAGATTTCGAGCTCAGCTTTGAAAATTCAGTGTGTTTTTCGATACATTGGACTATTTTTGGAGTTTCGTTCTACCTTATTGCTGGACATTTTTCATTCATTTAGCATTTTCGTGCTTTTTCAAAATAATCAGGGTATTTTTCGGTATACTGTGAATGTTTTTGCATTTCTTTCTGAAATATTTTTTGGAGTTTTCATTCATTTGGCACTTACGTGTATTTTACTGGTATTCTTTAATACATTTAGCAAAGTTTTTACTTTTTTGGGTTTTACTTAATTCTCGCTTGGTTCAATATGCCTCTCACTCCACTCGACTTCTTTATCAGAGCAACTGATGCTTTGGTAAAATTTGATGCGAACTTCAGTACCCTACGGCATGAAGACCTCGACATATATTCCCTTGAAATACAGGGTTCAGAAGCGAGAACATTATGGAGTAATGTTAAGGACAGGTACGATAAGTGTCTTAGTCATCTCCAAACTGCTCAGGATGCGGAGGAGGAGGACATAGATTCTGCTGACAGCAAATATGATGTAGCGTATAGGGCATTTGTACGTGTCCTCGCTGCTATTAATAGGAAATTGGACGAACTTCGAGCTCCGCTAAAGTCATATCCTCCGACTCCTCCCCGTACTTCTACGGATACATATTCGATAGATCATTTGGATTCTCCTTCTGATCGATCAGAATCTATAAGGGAGCAGCAGGAACAATGTGGGGGCAGCAACAGTATGGCTCACGGCCTTTCGTTGCCGCCATGCGATACTGACATTTTCCATGGCGATTTCCTCTCATGGCCTACATTTAGGGATCTGTTTTCAGCGGTATACATTAATAACTCCCGCTTAAGTGACATTGAACGGCTATGTCATTTGATTAGGAAAACGAGCGGTGAGGCTCGCGAAATTGTATCCAAATTTCCACTAACCCATCGCAGTTTTATTCTAGCCTGGAAAGCCTTGATAACACTCGCATCTTGGTGAACAACCAGCTCAATATGCTTTTTGATCTTCCGATCCTTGATAGCGAAAGTAGCTTAGGTTTGAAAAATTTGCAACGCGGAATAAATGGATGTCTTTCTGCAATGTCCATTTATGACGTAGCCACGGATAGTTGGGATCCTATATTAGTTTTTTTGTGTATTCAGCGATTGCCCAAAAGTAGAAGTATTCACAAATATGGAAAATGCGAGAAGAGACATCATACTCTTTTGCATCGTGATACATCGAATTCTGAGGGTTCGACTGTTGTAGCGAATCCTGCGGGGAATTTGGTTCCGATCACACAGCCTACTAATCCTCCATTTGTGAATCCTTCGCTGCCGTCAACTTCTTCTGGAGGTTCATCTGGTGCTATAAATAGACAGGTATATCATGCTTCGCAGGATAGAACTGTGTTATTAGGGACAGCGATGGTAAATATCGTACACCAAGGTACTTCGTACCCAGCTCGGGCTCTTATCGACCCGGCGTCAGAGGCTTCGTTCATTACGGAACGATTGCAAAATCGCCTCAACAATCCGGTCAGTTCCACTCAGGCTAGAATATTGGGTGTAAATCAGTCATTCTCGGCTACTTCTCGCAAAATATGCTCTTTGTGTATAGGGTCTATTATATCGCGTTTTGTTTGTTTATAAAGAAATATATTTCCTTACAAATAATAATAAAACGGTCGTTTTACAACATCGGTACCGCGTCGGTTTGTGTCTTTGTGTGATTCTCATACATCCAGACGGACGGACATACATCCGTACATTAGAACATATTTTCGTTACGCGAAAATAAAGATAAATATTAAAATATTGCCGTCGCATATCCAAAATATTTATGAGTGAGTGAAATAAGAGAAAAGTGTGCTGTTAATAATTATTGAAACAGATAAATAAAGTGCTGTGTTTTCAACGTTGATCGGTGGTGGTTTTTTGCAACAACAAAACATATGTATTCAAACGAGTAATTGCATTACTCTCGGTTTAAAGAAGAATAATCAAAACAACAACAACATACATTTGCTTACCATACGGTTCGAAGTTGCAAAACAACATCATCATACCCAACGGTCAGCGTATGAAAGAGTACATACGTACGTCATACACACACAGCCATACATATATTTTCTCTTATTTATTAGCCCGGGTCATTCTCGGTGAGATTTGAAATTTATTAGCGTGGGTCGTTCTTGCTGACATATGAAATTTTTTATCGAATTTTTTTTTTCGTTTCGTATCTCGGGTAGTATTATTGTTGGACTATCCATACTATAGTAAAAATTTTGGTTTCGCGACACCGTGTACCCTACAGTCGGTCTTCTACACTGTCAGAAAAATATTTTAAAAAAATTTCGGTTTTCGGTTTATTTTTGATTTTTTGTTTTTGCTTTTTGCTTGATACGAGCGTACATTTATTGCTTGCATCATACAGTCCGTGCACCCTACTCTCGGTCAAGTGAACATACATAGGAATTTATATTTTTTTCCGATTTTTCCATTGACTTTCTTTTACAGAGAAATATTTTGGGGCATTTTCGTGCTTCTAAATAAAATTTCGTGAATTTTTCGATACACTGGGAAAAAAATCTGTGAGGTTTAACAATTTTTAATTAAAATTTTTGTTAAATTTAATAGCAATTTGGCCAAAGTTCGTGACTGAACTAATTTTCGTGTATTTTTCGATACATTTTGCGGAAATTTGGTTGGGCGTGTTCGAATTAACTCATTTTTTAGAGTTTTTAACTGATTTGGGAAGATTTCGAGCTCAGCTTTGAAAATTCAGTGTGTTTTTCGATACATTGGACTATTTTTGGAGTTTCGTTCTACCTTATTGCTGGACATTTTTCATTCATTTAGCATTTTCGTGCTTTTTCAAAATAATCAGGGTATTTTTCGGTATACTGTGAATGTTTTTGCATTTCTTTCTGAAATATTTTTTGGAGTTTTCATTCATTTGGCACTTACGTGTATTTTACTGGTATTCTTTAATACATTTAGCAAAGTTTTTACTTTTTTGGGTTTTACTTAATTCTCGCTTGGTTCAATATGCCTCTCACTCCACTCGACTTCTTTATCAGAGCAACTGATGCTTTGGTAAAATTTGATGCGAACTTCAGTACCCTACGGCATGAAGACCTCGACATATATTCCCTTGAAATACAGGGTTCAGAAGCGAGAACATTATGGAGTAATGTTAAGGACAGGTACGATAAGTGTCTTAGTCATCTCCAAACTGCTCAGGATGCGGAGGAGGAGGACATAGATTCTGCTGACAGCAAATATGATGTAGCGTATAGGGCATTTGTACGTGTCCTCGCTGCTATTAATAGGAAATTGGACGAACTTCGAGCTCCGCTAAAGTCATATCCTCCGACTCCTCCCCGTACTTCTACGGATACATATTCGATAGATCATTTGGATTCTCCTTCTGATCGATCAGAATCTATAAGGGAGCAGCAGGAACAATGTGGGGGCAGCAACAGTATGGCTCACGGCCTTTCGTTGCCGCCATGCGATACTGACATTTTCCATGGCGATTTCCTCTCATGGCCTACATTTAGGGATCTGTTTTCAGCGGTATACATTAATAACTCCCGCTTAAGTGACATTGAACGGCTATGTCATTTGATTAGGAAAACGAGCGGTGAGGCTCGCGAAATTGTATCCAAATTTCCACTAACCCATCGCAGTTTTATTCTAGCCTGGAAAGCCTTGATAACACTCGCATCTTGGTGAACAACCAGCTCAATATGCTTTTTGATCTTCCGATCCTTGATAGCGAAAGTAGCTTAGGTTTGAAAAATTTGCAACGCGGAATAAATGGATGTCTTTCTGCAATGTCCATTTATGACGTAGCCACGGATAGCTGGGATCCTATATTAGTTTTTTTGTGTATTCAGCGATTGCCCAAAAGTAGAAGTATTCACAAATATGGAAAATGCGAGAAGAGACATCATACTCTTTTGCATCGTGATACATCGAATTCTGAGGGTTCGACTGTTGTAGCGAATCCTGCGGGGAATTTGGTTCCGATCACACAGCCTACTAATCCTCCATTTGTGAATCCTTCGCTGCCGTCAACTTCTTCTGGAGGTTCATCTGGTGCTATAAATAGACAGGTATATCATGCTTCGCAGGATAGAACTGTGTTATTAGGGACAGCGATGGTAAATATCGTACACCAAGGTACTTCGTACCCAGCTCGGGCTCTTATCGACCCGGCGTCAGAGGCTTCGTTCATTACGGAACGATTGCAAAATCGCCTCAACAATCCGGTCAGTTCCACTCAGGCTAGAATATTGGGTGTAAATCAGTCATTCTCGGCTACTTCTCGCAAAATATGCTCTTTGTGTATAGGGTCTATTATATCGCGTTTTGTTTGTTTATAAAGAAATATATTTCCTTACAAATAATAATAAAACGGTCGTTTTACAACATCGGTACCGCGTCGGTTTGTGTCTTTGTGTGATTCTCATACATCCAGACGGACGGACATACATCCGTACATTAGAACATATTTTCGTTACGCGAAAATAAAGATAAATATTAAAATATTGCCGTCGCATATCCAAAATATTTATGAGTGAGTGAAATAAGAGAAAAGTGTGCTGTTAATAATTATTGAAACAGATAAATAAAGTGCTGTGTTTTCAACGTTGATCGGTGGTGGTTTTTTGCAACAACAAAACATATGTATTCAAACGAGTAATTGCATTACTCTCGGTTTAAAGAAGAATAATCAAAACAACAACAACATACATTTGCTTACCATACGGTTCGAAGTTGCAAAACAACATCATCATACCCAACGGTCAGCGTATGAAAGAGTACATACGTACGTCATACACACACAGCCATACATATATTTTCTCTTATTTATTAGCCCGGGTCATTCTCGGTGAGATTTGAAATTTATTAGCGTGGGTCGTTCTTGCTGACATATGAAATTTTTTATCGAATTTTTTTTTTCGTTTCGTATCTCGGGTAGTATTATTGTTGGACTATCCATACTATAGTAAAAATTTTGGTTTCGCGACACCGTGTACCCTACAGTCGGTCTTCTACACTGTCAGAAAAATATTTTAAAAAAATTTCGGTTTTCGGTTTATTTTTGATTTTTTGTTTTTGCTTTTTGCTTGATACGAGCGTATATTTATTGCTTGCATCATACAGTCCGTGCACCCTACTCTCGGTCAAGTGAACATACATAGGAATTTATATTTTTTTCCGATTTTCCATTGACTTTCTTTTACAGAGAAATATTTTGGGGCATTTTCGTGCTTCTAAATAAAATTTCGTGTATTTTTCGATACACTGGGAAAAAAATCTGTGAGGTTTAATAATTTTTAACTAAAATTTTTGTTAAATTTAATAGCAATTTGGCCAAAGTTCGTGACTGAACTAATTTTCGTGTATTTTTCGATACATTTTGCGGAAATTTGGTTGGGCGTGTTCGAATTAACTCATTTTTTAGTGTTTTTAACTGATTTGGGAAGATTTCGAGCTCAGCTTTGAAAATTCAGTGTGTTTTTCGATACATTGGACTATTTTTGGAGTTTCGTTCTACCTTATTGCTGGACATTTTTCATTCATTTAGCATTTTCGTGCTTTTTCAAAATAATCAGGGTATTTTTCGGTATACTGTGAATGTTTTTGCATTTCTTTCTGAAATATTTTTTGGAGTTTTCATTCATTTGGCACTTACGTGTATTTTACTGGTATTCTTTAATACATTTAGCAAAGTTTTTACTTTTTTGGGGTTTTACTTAATTCTCGCTTGGTTCAATATGCCTCTCACTCCACTCGACTTCTTTATCAGAGCAACTGATGCTTTGGTAAAATTTGATGCGAACTTCAGTACCCTACGCATGAAGACCTCGACATATATTCCCTTGAAATACAGGGTTCAGAAGCGAGAACATTATGGAGTAATGTTAAGGACAGGTACGATAAGTGTCTTAGTCATCTCCAAACTGCTCAGGATGCGGAGAAGGAGGACATAGATTCTGCTGACAGCAAATATGATGTAGCGTATAGGGCATTTGTACGTGTCCTCGCTGCTATTAATAGGAAATTGGATGAACTTCGAGCTCCGCTAAAGTCATCCCCTCCGACTCCGCCCCGTACTTCTACGGATACATATTCGATAGATCATTTGGATTCTCCTTCTGATCGATCAGAATCTATAAGGGAGCAGCAGGAACAATGTGGGGGCAGCAACAGTATGGCTCACGGCCTTTCGTTGCCGCCATGCGATACTGACATTTTCCATGGCGATTTCCTCTCATGGCCTACATTTAGGGATCTGTTTTCAGCGGTATACATTAATAACTCCCGCTTAAGTGACATTGAACGGCTATGTCATTTGATTAGGAAAACGAGCGGTGAGGCTCGCGAAATTGTATCCAAATTTCCACTAACCCATCGCAGTTTTATTCTAGCCTGGAAAGCCTTGATAACACTCGCATCTTGGTGAACAACCAGCTCAATATGCTTTTTGATCTTCCGATCCTTGATAGCGAAAGTAGCTTAGGTTTGAAAAATTTGCAACGCGGAATAAATGGATGTCTTTCTGCAATGTCCATTTATGACGTAGCCACGGATAGTTGGGATCCTATATTAGTTTTTTTGTGTATTCAGCGATTGCCCAAAAGTAGAAGTATTCACAAATATGGAAAATGCGAGAAGAGACATCATACTCTTTTGCATCGTGATACATCGAATTCTGAGGGTTCGACTGTTGTAGCGAATCCTGCGGGGAATTTGGTTCCGATCACACAGCCTACTAATCCTCCATTTGTGAATCCTTCGCTGCCGTCAACTTCTTCTGGAGGTTCATCTGGTGCTATAAATAGACAGGTATATCATGCTTCGCAGGATAGAACTGTGTTATTAGGGACAGCGATGGTAAATATCGTACACCAAGGTACTTCGTACCCAGCTCGGGCTCTTATCGACCCGGCGTCAGAGGCTTCGTTCATTACGGAACGATTGCAAAATCGCCTCAACAATCCGGTCAGTTCCACTCAGGCTAGAATATTGGGTGTAAATCAGTCATTCTCGGCTACTTCTTGCAAAATATGCTCTTTGTGTATAGGGTCTATTTTGGATACGGCGCTGTTGATGGAAACTAATGCCTTAGTTCTTCCGCATATTTCGGGCCACTTGCCATCTTTTTCAACGAAATCAGATGTGACTTCTCGTTTGCCAAATATTCGTTTGGTCGATACGCATCTTTTTGATTGTCGACCTGTGGACCTTTTACTGGGAGCAGATCTTTATCCGAGAATTCTCTTGGAAGGAACTCTTCAAAACTTATTAGGTTCATTGATCGCGCAAAACACGGTCTTTGGCTGGATCATTACTGGTCCCGTTTCCTCTTCTTACATTCGAGTTTTTTCTACCTCCATTGAGTTCGCCGAAGAAGGTGATCTAAACAAGAATCTTCTTCGATTTTGGGAACTTGAGGAGACCCCGAAAAGGTCTATGTTTTCTCCTTCGGACAAATTTTGTGAAGACAATTATAAACTGACGAGCCGTAGATATTCGGAGGGGAGATATATTGTTACACTTCCCATTAAATCTGAATTCTGCGGACAACTGGACTTAGGACAATCAAGGGGAAATTGTTTACGACAATTTCTGCGCAACGAGGCCTCTCTCCTGAGAAAACCACATATCAAGACAGTTTATGACGGGGTGGTAAGGGAATATTTGGACTTGAACCATATGAGGCCAGTTTCAGCCCCTTCTTCGGCAACCCCCACAGTATGTTACTTGCCTCATCATCCGGTAATTAACCCGGATAAAAACTACCCAACTTCGAGTGGTTTTTAACGCCTCAAATAAAACATCAAATGGGAAGTCTTAACGATATTCTTCATATAAGTCCGACCTTACAATTAGATCTAGTTCTCCTCATTCTGAGGTGGAGACTATTTAGATTCGTTTTCAACTGCGATATTACTCAGATGTACCGCCAGATTAGAGTCGATTCGGCCCATACTCATCTGCAGAGAATACTCTTTAGGGATTCTCCTCAAAAGATTGTTCAAGATTATGAGCTGCAGATGGTGACCTTTGGAGTTAACTGTGCTCCATATCTAGCCATACGGACGTTATTACAACTGGCCGATGACTCTGAAGACGAATTTCCCCATGCTGCACACATTCTACGAAAGTGCATGTACGTTGACGACGTTTTAACGGGTTACCATGATCTGGAGACTGCATTGACCTCTCGTGATCAATTAATTTCAGCTTTGTCTTCTGCGAAATTTGAATTGAGGAAATGGACGTCGAATGACCGGATTATTTTAGAATGTTTTCCTACGGAACATTTAGTCGATGCGAAGCTTCTCACTTTCGTGGAAGCTAGTAGTTCTAAGCCATTGGGTATTCGTTGGAATGCTCAGTTAGATTTATTCTATTTCAATATGACTCCACCGGAGTCGACTATAGAAAATGCGACATTACACGTTGTGAATCGATACAGAAAATGTAAGGCTTCAAATCAGCAATTCTGCCTACGGTGGAAAGACGAGTATCTGAAGAGCTTATATAAAAGATATAAATGGATATTTCCGTGGCGCGATATTCAAATAGGTGATTCAGTTGTTATTCGAGACGAACAACTGCCTCCCACTTCGTGGAAATTAGGTCGGGTAAATAACGTCCATCCGGGTATCGACGGTCGCGGATATTCGAACGGGAAACGGTGTTGTAAGACAACCTATAGTAAAGCTGGTCACTTTGACCCAGTAATTTAAAGTTTTTTTTGTGTAATACTATCGCGCCATTTCTATTTTCGCAGTACAATGGAAAGCATAGTGAAAGTCAGGGCCGTGCGCAGGGGGGGGGGGGGGTTTTGGGGGTTCAAACCCCCCCCCCCAGAGAGGTTTCGAACATATACTTTTTAAAACCATCTAGACTTTCTGAAGCAATAAAATATAGATTTTTTATTGTCTTTTTAAAATAACTTGTCTGAAATGGTAATTTTGTAGTAAAAACACGAAAATTACATAAAAAAATCGTGGACACTTTTTTGAATTTCGGACAAAGGTTATGAAAAACACAAACAAACTAAACGAATTGTGCCAATTTCAAGAATTGTGCTAATTTCGCTAATGGACACCAAATTGTTAGGAAAATTTTAGTAAAATTTTTTAGTAATTTTAAAAAAGTGTAGATAAGAATCACTATGATATCGCAATGAAATCTAAAAATATTCTTAATAAAAGCAAATAATTTGCTTGATGCTTGTAGAGCGCTAAGATGTAACATTTGCGATTGGACATTTTTATGGAGCTGTATCTAAATCTGAACCGACGTGTCCTATTCAGAGCTGTTAAATTTCGATTACGATTAGTAATCAATTACATTACTTTTTAAAAAGAATCGTAATGATTATATAATCCACTATTCAACAATTTGTGATTACTAATTGATTACGATTACAAATAATCAAAAAATAATCAGGATTACTTGCGATTACTGAAAAATAATCAAATCAAAACTGACATATATTGAAAAGTCAAAAGTTTTGACAAACAGACTACTATGACTCTCATACCGATTTCGCGAGAATCAAAAGTATTCACAAAAAATCAAAAGTAATCAAAAGTAATCTAAAATAGTCAAAAGTAATCTTTTAAAGTAGTCGAGCTCATTTATGATTACTTTTGATTATTTTTCAGTAATCGCAAGTAATCCTGATTATTTTTTGATTACTTGTAATCGTAATCAATTACTAATCGTATAAAACTGAATGTAATCGTATTGTAATCATTACTTCTACTTTAAAAAAAAGTAATCTAATTACTAATGATTACGATTACTAATCATTACTTAACAGCTCTGGTCCTATTTTAATCACAGATACAACAACAACGGTTTCTGTTACTTCAAATGTTTTGGGAGTTTGCAATTATAATACAAATCCATTTCGACAAACGAAGAAAACTGTTTGGTATACATAAACTTATTTCTCTTTGTTCATTTACAACAACTGTTGGCATGTTTACCGCAAACAAACTAATTTTTCCCACAAAAGAAACTCAAAAACGATGTTCACGTGTATAAAATTTCGTTTGTACGAAATGCATTTTTTCTCTGCGTGTAGGTCTCTATTTTAAAATCTACTTTAAAGTTGCGAAACAATAAGAAATGAGTGTTAACTTACTAAAATGTTTGTTATATTTATCACTTGTGTCAAATATTTTTCAGAATTAGTATTTTTTTGTACATATGTAACAAGTATTATTCAAAAGAGAAACAACAAATTCAGTAACTTGGATCTACGTAGGAAAACGAAACTGTAAAATACCACTTTTCTTTTATTACAGCTGTTTTTTGGCATAACAGCAGTTTTCTGCAATCTTACATCACCATTCATATAGATGATAGATGGATTACTGAAATGCAATTTTGCCGACAATGTCTATATTTCTCGAAGATCCTGGCAATAAAGTATGAGGTTTCCAAATGCTCCAGTAAAAATTTCCTAAAAAGTTGGAAAATTAACTAAGTATGAGTAAAGTTTCCTTCTTTCAAAGCCATAGTAAATAGTTCATTTACTAGAAAAAGGGTAGTAGATTTACTTAAAATCATTTCTTTGGATCTAATAAAAAATTCTTACAATTGAGTAAATTCAAACTTATTTGGACGAATATTTCCAAGGTTTTAAGTAAGAAAAAAATCTGAAATTTTTTGTATGGAAAAAATTCCGTTTAGGAAATTTTAACTTAAAAATGTGTTTATTTCCTAAAAGTAAGTTAATATGTTTACAGAAATTTATGCCGAGTTCTTCATACATTTAGGTATTAATGAACTTATAAAAAACATTTGAAATTGTTTAAAAAATTCTTGAATATTAATCTAAGAAGCAATTCTCGTTCGTTTGCAGAGACTTATTTCTATCTTGCCTTCGCAACAATCATGGAGTAATAGCTCAACTCCTTATGGCAGAGGTAACATTAAACTCTTGAGAAATATCTCATGTTGTCATTTTTTGTATCAGTTTTGCATACTCTGAAGCAAAACTATTTGTTTGATTTTTTTAGTTAAATTGAACTTATTTTAATTTCACCTTTTTTCCTTGTATAAAAAAAATCCTCAGTTTAAGTAAAAATTTCCTCGTTTTGAGGAAAAAAATCAGCAAAATTGTCCTCAGTTTGAGTAAATATTAACTTGATTTGAGTAAACATTTACTTAGTTTTAGGAAATTTTCAGCAAAATTTTTCTAATATTTAGTAAAAATTTACTTAATTTTCGGAAAATTTCAGCAAAATTTTACTTATATTTAGTAAAAATGTACTTGGTTTCCTAAATTTTAGTTAATTTTAATTCATTATAGGATTAATTTTTTTATGAGTGTAGATGAAAAACCCCCCCAGGGGAAAATCCTGCGCACGGGCCTGGTGAAAGTAGTAGTAGGACCACATCAAGGCTGGCCTTACGGGTCGTCGACGTCTATGGCAGTACTTATGGTCTCTACGAGCTGTGGTACTGCGAATCTGGGCTCTACGAGCTATATAGGGTTTTTGTTAATTAGTATGTAAGAAAAATTAAATCGAAAATAAATGCTCATAAAACTGACAACTACCCCTTTTATTTGCCTTATCAATAAGTGAATATACATATTTATATTACATTAGGGTTTGATTGAAATTGTTTAACTTTCTTTACAACATAGCGGGATGTTGCAAGGCGGGCGGCAATGTTTAATTACAAATGTTGCCATTCTCAACTTCCACCTTTTCTTGGTGTGCGGCCTACGGTCAAATGGCATTCCTTTATTTATTCCCTACGTTAGATTTTGTCTACTACTTTCTTCATACGACTTTGTGATATTACGCACAAAAAGAGTAGTAACACCTTCTAACAAGTAGCGAATGCACTGAGAGCCGCCTTTCTCCATCTATGCTATGCTTTAGTTTTACTCGTTATATTGTAAATCTCTTGTTCATTGGATTTCGTCCAAACAACACCCTCACAAACTTTTGTACAAAAGGTAATATTGTTTACGACAATAGATTGAGTTTTATTTGAAAATATTAAATTTTCGTATTTTTATTTATTTTCATCCCTGCTACGCAAACATTGGTCCTTCGAGCCGGATACTTGCTTCCAGCAATTAATTGGTTTTTATTTTTTCTTCAAAGGCAAATCTGACTCCGTCAGCAACAACAACAACAACAACGGCCATCTTCTTTCACCCATCTTCATAATATATATTAGTAACAAAAGGTGCGTATTGTCAGTTTTATTTAAAAGTGAGCATATCGCGTTTTGTTTGTTTGTAAAGAAATATATTTCCTTACAAATATTAATAAAACGGTCGTTTTACAACATCGGTACCGCGTCGGTTTGTGTCTTTGTGTGATTCTCATACATCCAGACGGACGGACATACATCCGTACATTAGAACATATTTTCGTTACGCGAAAATAAAGATAAATATTAAAATATTGCCGTCGCATATCCAAAATATTTATCAGTGAGTGAAATAAGAGAAAAGTGTGCTGTTAATAATTATTGAAACAGATAAATAAAGTGCTGTGTTTTCAACGTTGATCGGTGGTGGTTTTTTGCAACAACAAAACATATGTATTCAAACGAGTAATTGCATTACTCTCGGTTTAAAGAAGAATACGGTTCGAAGTTGCAAAACAACATCATCATACCCAACGGTCAGCGTATGAAAGAGTACATACGTACGTCATACACACACAGCCATACATATATTTTCTCTTATTTATTAGCGCGGGTCGTTCTCGGTGAGATTTGAAATTTATTAGCGTGGGTCGTTCTTGCTGACATATGAAATTTTTTATCGATTTTTTTTTTTCGTTTCGTATCTCGGGTAGTATTATTGTTGGACTATCCATACTATAGTAAAAATTTTGGTTTCGCGACACCGTGTACCCTACAGTCGGTCTTCTACACTGTCAGAAAAATATTTTAAAAATATTTCGGTTTTCGGTTTATTTTTTGTTTTGGCTTTTTGCTTGATACGAGCGTACATTTATTGCCTGCATCATACAGTCCGTGCACCCTACTCTCGGTCAAGTGAACATACATAGGAATTTATATTTTTTTCCGATTTTTCCATTGACTTTCTTTTACAGAGAAATATTTTGGGGCATTTTCGTGCTTCTAAATAAAATTTCGTGTATTTTTCGATACACTGGGAAAAAAATCTGTGAGGTTTAATAATTTTTAATTAAAATTTTTGTTAAATTTAATAGCAATTTGGCCAAAGTTCGTGACTGAACTAATTTTCGTGTATTTTTCGATACATTTTGCGGAAATTTGGTTGGGCGTGTTCGAATTAACTCATTTTTTAGTGTTTTTAACTGATTTGGGAAGATTTCGAGCTCAGCTTTGAAAATTCAGTGTGTTTTTCGATACATTGGACTATTTTTGGAGTTTCGTTCTACCTTATTGCTGGACATTTTTCATTCATTTAGCATTTTCGTGCTTTTTCAAAATAATCAGGGTATTTTTCGGTATACTGTGAATGTTTTTGCATTTCTTTCTGAAATATTTTTTGGAGTTTTCATTCATTTGGCACTTACGTGTACTTACTTGCTACGCAAAAAGTTGGCATTTTTGAGTTTCGCTGCGCAGAGAAAATCATAAAGCCAAAAAGAATCGTTATTTAACATAAGACAGCTTAATGAATTGAAAAACATAATTGAAAGAATTAACATTGATTGTACACATTGGAAAATTAAATTTCATCGCATTTTGATACGGCTAATTTTTGAAGTACATATGTTCCAATGTAGGACACATAAGCGATTTTACTTTCCCATTCGATGCGTTTTCCGCTTACCTGAGTTTCGTGCAAATGTTGTTTTTGATCAGGTAAGTCAAAACTGCTGTATTTTTGCAAAAATTTAGTTTTAACGAATGACTCAGACAATTTCTAACGGATTTTTAAAAACAAAGTAGAATTTTACTCCTTACTAAACGATTTTTATATACTTACAAAGAGTACGACGTAAAAACATTGGCAGTTATAATCAATTAAGGCTTAAGTCCAGATTTCAACAACACCATCCAGAAATATGGTATCACTTCCCTGATATTTATACTCCAGTTTATTTTGTTGCACTGCGTATTTGTTCTGTAGCCAGTGTCTACCCACTCCTGCTTAGCGACCGTGGTTCGGACTGTGGTGAGTACGCTGTCACATGTTATGAGGTCGTGGCCCTCTCGGTCGCCAGTTGTAGGAGTGAGAAGCATTGGGACCGTTCGATGTAAAAAAAAACTGCTACTGCAACGGGCAGAGGTAGCGTTTCGTCGTATCGCGTTGATCTGATTACTTCAATACTACTTTTTTATATTTCACTTTTGAAAGCCCATTGAATTTTATTACTCAACTAAAAAATAACAAAAAATGTATATATACACATCCGTTGATTTTCAGAAAATTGAGACAGCAATCATTTAAAAGTAATACTATTCAATATTACAAAGAAAAGTAATCAGTCCCAGCCATATAACTAACTGAAATAGCAATTGACCACAAAAAGGGAAGAATTACATATGTATACGGACAGGACAAATAGATGAAAAGATACATTGAAGGAATTCAGTAGCAATTAAAACAACTTACAATCTAAAATTTTAGTCTTCTGCTTCATTGTAAAATTGATGTGGTACGATTATTTAATATCAACGCATTCTATATGTGTTGTTTTCATTAACTTCAGAGTGTTCACCTTTGAAATGCACTTCAATGTTGAAATCCAGATCGCGGTTGTTACGTTCGTTTGGCTTCATCTTGAATGTGCCTTTAATTTCTTCGCCTTTCTTCACAGTGAGATATTCGTCCAAATAGAACACTGTCTGCTTCCAATGTGTATATGTAGCCTCCGGCGATGTACTAAAGCCAAGGCGTTTGTGACACTTGGTGAATTCAATATTGAAATATGTCACCAACGCTTGTACAAAATCATTGCGTTTTATAACCAAAGTAAATGGTGAGATAAATTCTAAATCTGTCTTTTGAACAGTGTATAAATCAACTTCTTTGATTAGGAAAGACGTTGATACCACCTGCTTAGGATCAACAACGTCCACCAACGGTTCTGTAATCGCAACTTTACGAATGCAGCTCATATCAAATCCATAGACATCGTCCCACCAATTTATTTTCTCATCTTTATATTGTCTGTCCTCAATAGCAGTTATATACAAAGTACCGCGATCAGGAAACATCATGCCATCAGATTTCAACCATTTATCACGGGCAAACAACACTGTGTCTAACATAGATTCGTAGAAAAGGCAGTACCTGTAGTGTGCAGTATGTATTGCTATAGTTATTTTTCATCCGTATAAACCATGATTACTTACCCCATCCACTCAGAGATGATAATATCGACTTTCTCAATACCGTTTGGCATCTCAATTTCCTCTATTTTCCCTTTAACTACTTTCACCACGTCGTTTAGGTTGTTGTCAATTACAACTTGTCTGGCATACTCTACAATATTCGAACAATCCACAGCAATAACAGTCGAGGCTCCCGCCTTAGCTGCAAACATTGACAGAATACCAGTTCCGCATCCAACGTCCAAGACCACCTATACAATATTTATTTTTTACAATAAGAAATGTTCTTATTGGAATTATTACTTACTTTCCCCCGAAATAGATGTTTGTTGTGGTACATAGCATTGCGATATGTTATGGTTCGTACTTCATCTTTTAGCATCTCCTCATGTATGCCAAAATGAGCATATGAATCAAAGTAGTAGTCGCGAGAAGTCATTTCCTCGGCCGTTGCAGCCGGTACTTCATCAGTCGACGATGCCTTCTTTGTCACGTTATTAGTTATATCGTTAGCATTGTTGGTAGACTGCATAATTATATCTTCAGACTGGAAGAAAAAATCAATTCGACCATTAGTGGTCATTAGGAAAAAATTACGCAGCAGAATGAACTTACCATATTGGTGGATTAGTTTAAAGGCTGAGAAAGTATAGTGCTTTTATTGAAAGAGGTAGCTTAATAATATTACTTTGAACAAAAACTATTTTCAACACAACAGCGCGGTATCTCTTTTTCAAAGCGGTCGGTTTTATCTCGCACACCGCATGTCAATAGCGAATTAATTCGGACCTGCCAACCATTTTTTTTAAAATGCTCAATAACCCGGGAAGGGGTGAAGCGTCAATTTATCGATAACACATAGAATGCCTAAAAGGGGTTTAGACACTGAAATTTAATGCTATAGGAGAGGTTACACTATTTTTAGATTACAATTTGGGAACAAATCTAGTTTAATGGCGAAGGTCCCAAAATATGTCATGTAGAGCGTTAAATATTACAAAAAAAATTGGCGCTACGGTCCACTTTCCGAGATCGGGGCCTTGAAAGTTCGGATATATAATTTGAGCTATAGTCGTCATTCCGATCGAGTCGATATATATCTCGATGGAAAGCTTATTGAATTTACTGTAAGTTAATTTTGAACCCGCTTTTTTGGTAAACCCAACATTATCTGGAAATGTGATCGATATTGAGGTATGTGATGATTTATATCAGTTTATAGCCTACACTTTAAGCTTTCTTTCAATGTCGGTTACGGAATTGTAACCCACCTGGAACCGGCGATATTCCATTTCAAAATAATGTTTTTGGGGAAAGTCTGCAATAATTGTAAAATTTTTGTTTTCAGTAGGCGTGTTTACACATGTATTGTACATCCTAAAAGTAGTTTATATGTAAACACGCGGACAGAAACGCGAAGTTTATTGCGTAACCGGTCTTCGGCCGGGGTTAAAGATTTTCTTCTCTGGGATATGTCCAAAACCGGCCTTCGGCCGGGTACGTAGATATTCTCCACTGAGGTATGTCCAATACCGGATACTCAGACTGAAGTTTAGCATAAATCTATTTTAAGGCCAATGCTTCGATCTGTTCAAAATTTATACCCCAGATAGAGTTTTTCATTCTGAAAATAAAGATGCAAAAAAGTTGAAAATAAAGATGCAAAAGTCGATAGAGACCTTCCCTACGATGGCCTGGTAACAGGCATTCCTACTTCTAAAGTATTCGATGTTCCAATATCCTTTCTTTCAGAAGGCATGAGGCCTGCTGGTATTTAGAAGGGAGGTGGAAGGTGAAAACAACTTCCAATTTCCCTTCCTTAAGTAGGCCTGTAGCACGTTCTCTATCAAAACTGTTGTGACGAACCTACTTGCACCTTCTAAAAGATCCGAGGGCTCCAACAGATATGATTTTTGAAAGGGACTGGAATGAGGTGAATAGAAAAAGCAGAAACTTTTGTATATAGGTATGCACGTTCCTTCTATGAGAAGGGAGTGCGGAATGTGTATACATACACGACACGCACAGAATAGTCGACGTTTGAAAGAATTTTCATGAGTTTTTTACAAAAAAGCAAATCCAAAGCAAAAAATATGATCCCTTTAACTTTCCTAATCGGAATACAGAAAAGAAGAAACAAAACAAACAGACAGACACAACTTTTGTTGCAATAGAGTTGTCGAAGAAGCCGGCTGTATTTATCTAATCTAAAGAACATTCCGGAGGAAAAAACAAATAGAAAAAAAAAACAAAATTTTAAACAAATTTAAAGGCTATTGTGATGGAGTTGTGAAGAAAAAAGTCTTATTGATAATATTCCGAATTCCGATAAATTTCCGAATTTGATGGAAAAGAGTTAACAAATGCAGTGAAAACATGTAAGTAAGCTTCAGTCGTCTAAACCGACTTATATAAACCCTCACTCTCAGGAAGGTTATAGGAGGTTCGTGTCACATGATCCCAGCTTCCATATTTATAACACAATTGAAAAACATGATCAAAGATCAAGTCATAGTTTATTATAGTATAGAAGTTATGAAATATTTAATATTAATAGAAAGACAAAAGTAATTATAAAAACATTTTTAGATATCAAATTGCAAATGATTTTAACTTCCAGTATGAATGTTACACTGGTATTATTTTAAACAAAGCATACGCCACTTTTTGTGGGAGATACCAGAAGGGGTATGGCAATATCTCCCATATTCCACATGAATGCAATTACTATAAAAACATTGCCAAAGGTTAAATTTCAGTTTATTCGTATCATCCTTATACAAGTTATAACAACTTTAATTTTACGAAGGTTAGGACGATTTGTGTGGGAGGTAGTGGAAGGGGCGTGGCAATTCCCGCAATATTTCGCACGCTTAAAGTGATTATAAAAACTTTATAAAGTACAAAAATATAGCTGATTCCGATTATCCCTGTAGAAGTTATATGGGTTTTAATTTAACATTGGAATATGGGCTATTTGTGTGGGAGGTACCAGAAAGTGCGTGGCAATTTCGCGTGAAACGAAATTGGACCAAACATACTTAGGGTCTTAAGTCACTCCTTCAATCCGTTACACTTTTTTCTGTCCCAAATGTCCCACCTACTCTGCAGAGTGCGGGCATAAAAATAATTCGCAGAGGGGGATTTGTTAAAAATGTCCACAACTTGGTTGGAGAAGACATAATATCGTCTTTCAACTATGACGGCGTGCAAAATAATGAGTCATTCAAGAATTATCAAGGCATCGATAACATTTTCTTTAAAGCTGCCGAAGTTGAAGCAACCACATTTGAAAACTATAAAGCCTTATCATGGCTTTAAAATTGGAAAAAATAAATTATATAAAATAATATGTTTAAAAGAAAAAAAGAAACAAACGAAGTAAAAATTTCTAATCTATATTTTTGCTGATTGAATTTTTTAATTTAATATTATATATGTTTATTATTTTAAAATTGATTCCTTATATAAATTTTATTTAATTGCAATTGACAATAAAAATAAATAAATTACTTTAAACTCATTTAATCATTTATCAATTTTGATACAAAGCTGGAAATAGAAAACCTTATAGAATGCATTCCAATTTAGCCATTCCATATGCCTTTTTTCGTGGGCCTTATATAAGACATACATGTAGATACCTTCGGAAGCCTTAATTTCTATTGTAGTGTAAATATATGTCGACCATAGCAAGACATTAATTATCACCATTAAACGTAACACGCGTAACATAATATTTTGCTGAACCCGTGAGAAATGACAAAAGGTACGATTCACATACTCTGGTCGCACGGTGTAATACGACACCGTCTCTATTTACACTCGCCAAACTTTATGTTGACGAAATATTAATTATGAATAAACGAGCATTCGCTCACCAAACCTAATACCGCTCGGACTTATTACATGGCGATCCTGCCAGTTCGAAGTGTTTTAAAGAACAAACTGTTTAAAAAACATAGTGTTTAAAAAAAATACAAAGTGTTAAAAAACCAAAGTGTTTTACAAATAAAGACATGAAAAAAAGTGCACAACTAAAACAATAATGTATACTACTGACACGCAAAAGTGTTTGAAATCAATACTTTGTCCGAACTTAAAATTGAACATGAATGCATAAAAATTAATAACAATGCTTGTAAATAATAATTTGAAGAGAAGAGACAAAATACCACAATAAATTCAATAATACAAATAATGCAATAAAACCCCTGATATACAATTTATGGAAATGAAATAATGTCAACAGGCATCGAAAATGTCTGGGCAGCGATAAATCAACAAATCACTACGTCTACACGCTGAACTTTTTTCTACAAAAACCACACCCAACCGATCAGGAATGGTAATCTTAAATATATAGTAGATATATAGTAAATATACAGTAAACTAAATATAAAAAAAATCAAGTTCAATCATGTAAATATAACATTTTCAATAACTACTAACAAAAATTGGTGTAAACTTACGAGTCCCTGCATTGGTTCGGTCATAATTCTCGGTCGTCGAAAGATGATGACCGATAATCAACGCCTCAAATCAACAGTCATGAATGGCGTGGATTGCGGAAACCGAGGTATATATTAAACTAAATTACTAAAAAAACATATTGTTTAAATATAAATAAATATTGTTACAACAACTTAAAAATAAACTGCAGAATTCTTAGTGAAAAGGCTATAAGAGTAATTATGGGAGGTACGGAATCGAAGATAGACAGGCCAAATGCCAACGTGGTAAACGATATCACGGTGGAGGAAAAAAATTAACGTGAGTACTAGTAAAATTGAGGCGTTATTAGTTATCATTTGTGTAATGAGAATATACAAGATTCATACACACAAATTGAGGAAGAAGTATTTAGCGAGAACTACATCATTAAATGCGATTTAATGTCATAGATTCTTTCTATTCAGCGTTTTTTCTTTTGCGTGGACATTTAGTTTAACTTATTATTGCATTTATGGACTGGCCGCAGATCATTACTAAATTAAGACATATAAAGGAACATTGCGATAAATCATACAATTGTTCGAACAGGCCAACAAGGGAGGAAACTGTGGAAAAACATATACACATTTTGTTTAACAGATTGGAAGAAATTAGAGTTGTACTTAACGTATATTATTCTCGTCTGACTACAGCTCTCAAAGCAGCGGCAGATAATTTTTTCTCGGACGTTAGAGGTAAACTCGCCAATGTTTTATCTCGAAGGGGTTTAGAAATAAAACTACCAATTACTCTTCACGAGAGAGTAATATGTGTGGATACTAAACTTCCTACAATCATGCCACAGTCATTGACCGAATTTCTCGACTTAGCCTCAAAACTCCTACCAGAGTTTGACGGCAAGCCTGAAAATTTAAATTCTTTTTTATACGCTCTAAGTCTTGTTGATTCGATAAAAGAAGGACATGAAGTCGTGGCCTTATATTTATTAAAAACAAAACTAAATGCTCGAAATTTATCTTCAATTATCGAAAAACTTAATTCGTCCGTAAAAGGCGAATCGACAGGGGTCATAACGGCGAAAATTATGAATATAAAACAGAATAATAAGTCAGCCAACGCCTATACAGCAGAGATAGAAATGCTGACCAAATCTTTAGAGAATGCATACCTCAGTGATGGACTGCCAACACAAACTGCGTCAAAATATGCCATTCAGACTGCGGTGAAGGCTATGACAAAAAACTGCAACCACGATCGAGTTAAACTCGTAATGGAAGCAGGAAACAATGAAAGTATGAACGATGCCGTAT
This sequence comes from Polietes domitor, assembly GCA_947397865.1. NCBI lineage: Eukaryota > Metazoa > Arthropoda > Insecta > Diptera > Muscidae > Polietes > Polietes domitor. The sequence continues at coordinate 104,658,112 of OX377618.1, forward strand.
CAAAGTTTGTTAACTGTTGTACGGATGCGATTGGTCAAAATAGTGTATTTCAATTAAGACACGTCTCTAGAAGAGGAAGGTACAATGCAAATAACTATCGTGGCAGAGGCCAAAGAGGAAACCGTGGCCAATAAAATTATCGCGGCAGAGGCCGAGGTAATTATTATACACAAAACAATAGGGGACACAGTGGACCTGACAACCACAATGGCGGAGGCAACCAAAGGCGAAATAATGTTCGCCTAATGCAACAAAACAATAACCAGACGGAAAACCAACAGAGCTCAAGTACTCAATAAATAGTTCCATTTTCAATGTCAACTTAAACCTCAGTAGTTTCATTTTTTACACAAACAAGCATTAATGAAAATGTTTTCACATTCATTGTAGATACTGGCGCTGATGTATCCCTTGTCAAAAAAGGAAGCATATGTTTGACTGATATTAGAAATTCTAGTACCATTAATATAAATGGTATTGGTCAGGGAACCATAACAACACGCGGAACCGTTTGAATTAATTTGAAAATAGAAAATATTTTAATCGAACATGACTTTCATGTTGTGGATGATAATTTTCCGATACCATCAAATGGTATTCTTGGTTTGGATTTTATTAAACGGTATAATTGCATTTTGGATTACCAACATGATAATGATTGTATCATATTAAGGCCAGATAATTTTCGGAAGATATTGCTATTCCTATTCACAATGCACCAAAAGAGAATTCGTTTTCATTGCCCGCACGTTCAGAAGTGATACGAAGTATGAAACTGCAATCCTTAACAGAGGACATTCTCATTCCAAATCAAATGATATCTGAAGGAATATTCATCGCTAATACTATCTATATATAAAAGAAAGTGTCCGAAGCGATGTAATCCCATAACTCGAGATTGGCCAAACCGATTTTGATGATTTGTACTTTGTTGGAAAGGTATTTTCTCAGCACGGGTTTAAAAAAAAAATAAAAAAGAACTTCAAAATATCAAAATTTGAAAATGTCTGATTTTTACCACCCAGCGTGTTTCGACAGGTTTATTTTCGATTTTTTTCAATTTTCTTTTTTCATTTACTCGAGATTGGCCAAACCGATTTTGATGATTTATACTTTGTTAGAAAGGTATTTTCTCAGTACGGGTTTTCAAAAAAGTCAAAAAAAAACGTCAAAAAATCAAAATTTCAAAATGTCTTATTTTTACCACACAGCTTGTTACGACAGGTTTTTTTTCGATGTTGTTGAAATTTTCAGTGCAGATAGATGTAGGTCTGGAAGGAACTATAGGCTATAGAATTTTTAAAAATTTGCTCTGTGGGCGGAGGGGGCGTGGCAATAGTGTTTTTGAGAGCTAGAAGGCTGAAAATTGGAACGTATATATTACTGACCACGAGAATGATAAATATAATGCCGAAATTTGGATTTTCATTTTGTGGGCGGAGTGGGCGTGGCAAAAGTGTTTTTGAGAGCTAGAAGGCTGAAAATTGGTAGATATATATTACTGACCACGATAATGATAAATATGATGCAGAAATTTGGATTTTCATTCTGTGGGCGGAGTGGGCGTGGCAAGTGTTTTTGAGAGCTAGATGGCTGAAAATTGGTACATATATATTACTGATCACGAGAATGATAAATATGATACCGAAATTTGGATTTTCGTTTTGTGGGCGGAGTGGGCGTGGCAATAGTGTTATTTGAGCTAGAAGGCTGAAAAATTGAATGTATATTTTACTGACCAGGAGAAAGATCAAGGTGATGCCGAAATTTGGATTTTCGTTTTGTGGGCGGAGTGGGCGTGGCAAAAGTGTTTTTGAGAGGTAGTAGGCTGAAAATTGGTACATATATAGTACTGACCACGAGAAAGATCAATTTGATGCTGAAATTTGGATTTTCGTTTTGTGGGCGGATTGGGCGTGGCAATAGTGTTCTTTGAGCTAGAAGGCTGAAAATTGGAATGTATATATTACTGGCCACGAGAAAGATAAGTTGATCCGAGCCGAAATTTGGATTTACGTTTCGTGGACTTTGGGGCGTGGCAAAAGTGTTTTGGAGAGCTAGAAGGCTGAAAATTGGTACATATATATTACTGACCACGAGAATGATAAATATGATGCCGAAATTTGGATTTTCGCTTTGTGGGCGGAGTGGGCGACAAAAGTGTTTTTGAGAGTTAGTAGGCTGAAAATTGGTACATATATATTAATGACCACGAGAAAGATAAATATGATGCCGAAATTTGGATTTTCGTTTCGTGGGCATGGCAAAAGTGTTTTGGAGGGCTAGAAGGCTGAAAATTGGTACATATATATTACTGACCACGAGAATGATAAATATGATGCGAAATTTGGATTTTCGCTTTGTGGGCGGAGTGGGCGTGGCAAAAGTGTTTTTGAGAGGTAGTAGGCTGAAAATTGGAATTGGCTAGAAGTATTTTTAAGGTAGAAGGCTGAAAATTGGAACGTATATATTACTGACCACGGGAAAAAAGTGTTTTTTAGTTAGAAGGCTGAAAATTAGAACGTATATATTACAAACAACGATAATATCAATATGATAAGATCAATATATATTACTGACCACGGGAAAAATGTGGAAAAAGTGTTTTTTAACTAGAAGGCTGAAAATTGGAACCTATATATTACAAACCACGATAATATCAATATGATAAGATCAATATGAAACCTGATTTTAATTTTACCATTTGTATTTTGCCTGGCGAAGCGGGCGTGGTTCAGCTAGTAATTAATAAATCTAAACCGTATGTTAGAATTGTAAACACAAATAACCAAAATATCGTTATTAATTATTCTTAAATTGAGACAGAAAGTCTAAACGACTATGAATTTGTAAATTTATCAAATGCCTCTTACCAAAATTCTAAGAAGAAACTTGACAAATTATCAAAAAACATTCCAAATTTTATCAAAAAGGAATTATAATCTCTATGTTCAAAATATATTGACGTGTTTGCTCTGGGTTTGCTCAGGTTTCCATTAAATAGAACTTGATGAAGGATCTAGAGATATAATATCTTTCTCGACTGATAAGGGATCGTTTCGGTTTAAACGACTGCCGTATGGTGTCAAAATTGCCCCAAATTTCAAAGAATGATGTTATTAGCATACTCTGGTCTAACTCCAGGACAAGCATTCCTTTATATGGATGATTTGGTGGTCATTGGATGTTCAAAAATGCATATGATAAATAATTTGGAGGATTAAAAATTATCCAAAACCCAAGAATGGCGATGAAACTAAACGCTTCGCGAAATTATCTCGTCATTTAACTAAATTAACAAGAAAAAATAACCCTTTCATTTGGACAACAGAGTGTGAGAATGCATTTCAATACCTCAAAACCCAATTAATGAGTCCAAATATTTTGCAATATCCAGATAATAATAAAGGATTTTGTATCACTACTGATGCAAGTAAATATGCATGTGGAGCGGTTTTAAGTCAGGATTATGATGGTATCCAATTTCCCATTTCGTACGCTTCAAGAGCTTTCACAAAAGGTGAAGCCTATAAGTCCACAATTGAACAAGAACTTACAGCCATGCACTAGGCAATAAAATATTTCAGACCATATATATATGGTAAAAAATTCTTAGTTAGAAGCGATCATAGACCACTAACATATTTGTTTTCTCTAAAAAATCCATCGTCCAAATTAACAACAATGAGGAGTACGATTTTGTGGTAGAGTAATTGAGTGGAAAAGAAAACCACGCAGCAGATGCCTTGTCAAGAATAGACTTCAAGGATATCAGGAATGAATACAATGAAGGTAAATAAATGTCGTCACACTACATCAATCTAGAAAACGCGAGAATAAAAGGTCAGTAATACGGAAAGAGCGATCGCAAAGCCCTCAATTTATGAAGTGCTAAATAGAAATGAATTCAGAAGACATGTCGTACTAGAACTTGTAGATTAAATACTTTATGTTAGAAAGGGACACAAGATTTTATGTAGAATTGACGCGAGTAACTTGTTTGTTAAAGAAAAAATTGACTTAGGACGATTTTTCACTAGGCTGATTGAAGCAGTCGACAATCAAGGCGTTAAAAATTTAAGATTGTCATTAAATGACAATATATTCAAATATAATATATATAATATATATTCAAATAGATCTTATCGATACAGCACTTACCCCTATGATATTCCTGCTTTGAATCAATTAGAAATACCAATTATTGACTTGCCCTTGGTCTTATCAAGTTTGAATGATCTAGAATCAACAAATAGTGTCGGCTCCGATGGGGTGCCAAGTATAATTTTAAAATTCTGTGCTAGTGGTTTGGCTATTCCTCTGACGTTATTGTTTAATACTTCGTTGAAATTTGGATATTTCCCTTCGGCTTGGAGACAGTCGTTCATTGATCCCCTACATAAATCTGGCAGTCTAATTGACGTTTCGAATTATAGAGGGACAGCTAAATTAATTGCTATCCCTAAGCTTTTTGAGAAACTGGTGACTAATGTTGTTTCTCACAGCGTTTCTTCTATTTTGAGTCCCAGCCAACATGGATTTCGTAAAGGCTTATCGACCACGACGAATTTGACTCAGTTCACCTCACACGTTATTGACGTCATTTACACGGATTTTAGCAAGGCGTTTGATAAAGTCAATCACGAGCTTTTGTTATATAAATTAGATAGAATTGGTTTTAGCTGTAATTTTTTGAAATGGATATCATCTTATCTGAATAATCGTTCGCAGATTGTCAAATTCGGAAATTCTTGTTCTAGGCCAATTCTGGTTTCATCGGGAGTTCCCCAAGGTAGTCATTTTGGGCCTATACTATTTTTATTATTCATAAATGATCTCCCGGAGTCTATTATAAACTCTAGGATTTTGATGTATGCGGATGATGTGAAAATATTTTTGTCTTATAAACAGCTAGAATATTCTCATTATTTGCAGGACGACTTGGATAATTTTGGATGTTGGTGTGACATAAACTGCATGGAACTTAATTTACGGAAATGCAAGCATATGCGTTTCTTTAGATCGAATCCGAAATTTGTCAGATATGATCTTATTGGAGCTGAGTTAGAGACAGTTGATTCTTTTGTAGATCTTGGTATTCTGATGGATTCGAAACTTGATTTCAACAATCATATTATGGCCATGGTTAACAGGGCGTATGGTGTTCTTGGCTTTATTAAACGTTGGGCTAAAGAATTCTCTGATCCCTATGTGACGAAACAGTTATTTACTTCGCTCGTTAGGCCTATTTTGGAATATGGTTCTGTAGTATGGGACCCTCAGTATGGCATCTATATTGACCGAATTGAGTCAGTTCAGAAGCAATTTTTATTGTTCTCGTTGAGACACTTACATTGGAATAGTGATTTTGTTCTTCCCCCCTATTCTAGTAGATTGAAGTTGATTGACTTGCCCTCCTTAAAAAGTAGACGAATTATGCTGAACACCGTGATGGTATTTAAGGTTATAAATGGTGATGTCTCATCTGAATATCTTATTTCTAGGATTAAGTTTAACGTGCCATTTAGACCAACTAGATACTATCAGTTTCTTCATATTGATATTCAGCGTACGAATTATGCTTCTGCGCAGCCCATTCGTAGAATGTGTATTGATTTTAATTCATTGTACCACATCATAGATTTTGGTGTCGGAATCGATACAATAAAGTCAAGGATTCTCTCGCACTTGAATGTTTAGTGTTCTGTTTTAGTATTATTAAATGTAATGTATTGCTTCTATGTCAAATGTTAGCATTAACCTTTAGTGTAGTTTGTCTTTGTTTTGTTTTTTGCCGGCTGAAGATGTTTAATCTGTAGCCGATATTCCACCCTCTACTGCTTGTCAACCACAGTTCGGACTGTGGTGTGTACGTTGTCCCTACGTTATGGGGACGAGGCCCTCTCGGTCGGAAGGGGCGGGAGTGAGAGGCGTTTGGGACCGTTCGTTAGAAGAATTCAAAGAAATGGGCAATCGAATAGTAAAAGGTGATTTGGTATTAATGTTAACACCAAGACTGACACAACTTTTCAGTTAAAAATAATATTGAGAGAGTAATAAGAGAGAATCACGACAATCCTTTTACTGGGTCCCAGAGGAATACGTCGAGCTCTAGAGAAGATCAAAAGAAGATATGTATGGAAGAATATGACTCAACATATAAGAAAGTACGTAAAGGGATGTATAGATTGCAAAAAGAAGATTATCACAAAGACTAGAGAGAACATAATATTAACACCGACAACAAAACATGCATTTGACACCGTTTTGATTGATACAATAGGTCCGTTACCGAAGACTGAGAAATTTAACGAATATGCAATAACTATAATATGCGACTTGACAAAATACTTGATAATGATACCAGTTAAGAGTAAGCACGCTAATGTTAAACTCCAAAACGCTGCAGAGAGAGCCAGAATAATGGTTGAAAGCCAGAATAATGGTTGAAAGGTCAAAACAGAAGCAAAAACAAATATACGATAGGAAAGAAAATAAAATTTCGTTAGAAGTAGGAGATTTAGTTTTTGTTCAAAATGAAGTAGGCCATAAGTTAGACAATAGGTATAATAGACCTTATGAAGTAATTAGCATAGAAAATATGAATAATTGTACTCTATTGTAATACCAAAACTATAATTGTACACAAAGATAGGCTTAAAAATTTTTAATTGTAATTGTAATTTCTTTATAAAAAATAATTAATTTTACAATTTGTATATTAAGAATTTTGTATGTTGTAATTGTAAAGGTAAAACTCTTAATACCAAGCTTAAGTTAATAAAAAATGCTGACGTCAGAATTTAAAGAAAATATACATAAGGAATTAAATATTACATTTAATTTTAGATATAGAATAAATTTATTAAAATAATTTCATTCTTTGTAAAAAGGGAGGTGTAGTGTAAATATATGTCGACCATAGCAAGACATTAATTATCACCATTAAACGTAACACGCGTAGCATAATGTTTTGCTGAACCCGTGAGAAATGACAAAAGGTACGATTCACATATTTTGGTCGCACGGTGTAATACGACACCGTTTCTATTTACACTCGCCAAACTTTATGTTGACGAAATATTAATTATGAATAAACGAGCATTCGCTCACCAAACCTAATACCTCTCGGACTTATTACACTATAATGTATTTTATTTCCTATGTTCTGAAGCCCTTCGACACTTCTTCGCGAAACTTGGCAACTTTGCTCTGTGACAACCTGTAAAAGTTTTGTGCACCGTTTCTAATTGAATAAATATTAGTTACTTTGCATCCGTTGATATTTTAGGGCATCAGATTCAATACTAATCCACAGATACGACCCGCCACGGACAGAAGCAGTGGCCACTCTGCTAAGACAAGACGCCATGGACCTAGGATCAGATGGAAAGGATCTTAGCGTAACCACCGGAGGTTCCTCTAAAGAGCCAAAAGCTCTACTACGGTTGGAACCTGAAGATGGTGAAACTAAGACCAACACAGATGATGCGAAGTCCACGGGCAAGTCCGAGCAGAGCAAAACTGCAGAGCAGAAGGCCAGAAGCGGCTTAAGGCGCTCCTGCGGTATTTTACGTAAATTCGTAGGACGTGACTTTGCTCTGCTCACAGACAGGCGGTACTCAGGAGACATCGTCAGTGTGTGGCTAAGATCGAAAGAAGTTATCCACACATCACTGTTGATCGTCTCTTGATTAGCAGCCTTCCCTCGCACGCGACGGACAAGACCTCGACCCAATCCAGGGTTGGGGTGGACCCAACAAAAAACGCACATGGAAACGACACAAACGGCAACGAAACTGACAAAAACAGCACAAATACACGAAACGACGGCAAAGAACCTGCCTCTACTCTTTCCTCCACTGGAGTGATCAAGGCCTGCAGCTCAGTTGTGGGACCCTCCACCAGCCAAGCGGCTCTCAAGTCCTCGGATGCTGGAGTGGCTCTCAAAAGAGCTAGATCAGGGGATGAACCTCAAGTGAAGGAAAAGAAGAGGCAGAAGAACACGGGCAGCTTCCAAGTTCCGTCGGAACTACAAGTAGCAGTCATCGACAGATCGGATCCTGATGGCAGGATAAACGCTGAGAGATGGCTGCTGCTTGAAAGGCTGCTTCTGATCGAGATGCTAGCGGAGAAGTGGTGTGATGACGAGATATCCTTCAAGGGAGCCGAATGGATCAAGGGAACCAATATTGTGAATTGCGGAAATGAAAAGTCTCTGACATTTCTAAAATCTGTGATTCACAGTCTTGTCTCCCCATGGCCGAACGCCGCCCTCGAAGTGGTACCAACGTCAGCACTGCCACTCCGTACAATAGTCGTAGTATGGTTTCCCCCGCCAGTACTGGAGGATGAGATGATACTGCGACTATTAGCCAAACAAAACAGAGGTCTCGATACTGGGTCCTGGGAGGTTCTGCCTTCCACCAGTAAAAGAGACTTCGGCAAAGATCTCCGCCTGGTGATTAGCAAAGAATCGGCGAACTATATTAAGGAAAAGAAAGGCAACATCAATTTCGGGCTTGGCAACGACAAAACCCGCCGGGAATCAACACGGAAGAACTCATAGCATACGCATCAAGCAACAAATGGAAGCTGATTCTGGGTTGTGATGCCAATGCTCACCACACACAATGGGGCAGCAAAGATATAAACGACAGAGGTGAGTCAGTTTTTGAATTTATTACATTATCCTGCCTTAGAATATGTAACGTAGGTAATACCCCAACCTTCAGTACTAAGGTCAGGTCAGAAGTTTTAGATTTGACTCTGACAAACATGGATAGTACCTTCATTACAGATTGGAGAGTATCTAGTGATCACTCCTTTTCTGATCACAAAAGAATACTCTTCACAGTTAATATAGAACACAGTAATACAAAACCATATAGGAACACAAAGAGAACAAACTGGTCAGCTTTCCACCATCAAGTGGAAACAGATCTTACTGATCTACAAACTAGTACGTTCACAGGCAAAGATATTGACAAGTACGTCAACAACCTAACATCAGCACTGTCAAACAGTTTCACTAAGTCTTGTCCGAAAACCTTTTCAGAAAAAAGAACACAACCGTCCTGGTGGACAAATGAGCTAAGGGAACTCAGAAAGGTTACTAGGAAACTGTACAATAGGGCTCATTGTACTAGGAGCAATGATGATTGGGAAAACTATAAGATTAGTTTTAACAAATACAAAGCAGATTTAAAAAAGGCAAAGAGAACGTCATGGGTTGCCTATTGCGAGACAATAGATAACGTAAATGATTGCGCCAGATTTAGAAGAGTCTTGTCGAAGGATCCGAAACCTCTAGGACACATCCAGAAAACGGATGGCACCTGGACGGCATCGGGCCTAGAGACACTTAGCCTCTTAGCAGAGACCCACTTCCCAAATTGTGAGGATATTGAAGGCGAGGTCAACATGACCACAGTATCCAATTCTTCCCTTTTTGATGAAGTTAGCATAGATAACATAGTCAGTGAATATAAAGTTAAATGGGCAATTGATACATTCCAACCCTACAAATCTCCGGGAATGGATGGTGTATTCCCAGCCATGCTACAACATACAAAAGATGTAATTGCTTCACATCTAGTCCGTGTGTTCAAAGCATGTCTGCGCCTAAAATTTATACCAACGAGCTGGAGGGAGGTGCGGGTAGTCTTCATACCCAAAGCAGGCAAACCAAGTCATTCATCCACCAAGGATTTTAGACCAATCAGTCTGTCATCCTTCCTCCTTAAGACAATGGAACGAATCTGAGACATTTATCTAAGAGGAAGCATAGACAACAATCTCATAAGCGACGCTCAGCATGCCTATCTCAAAGGCAAATCTACTGAGAGCGCTCTTCATGAGGTCGTTGGTTACATAGAGAGAAACCTAGAAAGTAAGGATTACACTCTTGCAGCGTTTCTAGACATAGAAGGAGCATTCAATAACATTGAGGCCAACACAATAACTAATTCATTAAAGGATCTACATGTTCCTAACTTCCTGACTGACTGGATTGACACGATGCTACGACATCGAGTAATAAATTCAACCTTGGGAGCTGGAACTATAAGGAAATTGGTGACCAGGGGAACGCCACAGGGGGGAGTTTTATCTCCTCTTCTGTGGCTTCTTGCTGTCAATAATATCCTCAGATCCCTTTCTGATGAGGGTAACAAAGTAGTTGCATATGCAGATGACGTTGTTATATTGGTAGGTGGAAAATTCCTACCAACAATCAGCGATCTGTTGCAAGGAGCACTGAAGAAATTATCTGATTGGGCCAGAGACAGTGGCCTGGGCATTAATCCTAGGAAAACTGAGCTAGTCCTATATACAAGGAGATATAACATAGAACCATTTAGGAAGCCAATCCTTGATGGAACGGAGCTCAACCTCTCTCAGGAGGCCAAATACCTTGGTGTCATCCTAGACCGGAAGTTGAACTGGAATAGGAACACAGAGGAAAGGTATAAAAAGGATCTAAATGCACTCTACATGTGCAGGAACTCCATTGGTAAGAGCTGGGGTCTGAAACCAAAAGTTGTAGACTGGATCTACCGATCGGTTGTTAGACCCATTACTACTTATGGTTGTCTGGTATGGTGGAGCGCAATGAGAGTGAGTAAACTCCGGGCAAAATTAATGAAAACGCAAAGGCTAGCAGGACTGAGCATTACGAGAGCCATAAAAGCACTCCACAAGCAGCGATGGATGTAATTCTACATCACCCATCTCTGGACCACTTCACAGAGATGATTGCTGCCAGGAGTGCTATAAGACTCAAAGAATCAGGATGCTGGAAAAATAGACCTTATGGTCACGCAAGGATAGTTCAAGGAGGAATACTGGGTGTTCACGAATCGGTCATCAATGGAGGTACAGACTACATGGTGCCGGTTCTGGACTTCTCACCCTTACCACAGATGTTTATACCAAAGAGATCAGATTGGGACAATGGTGAGCCCTTCACAGGGCTTTCGGTCTACACTGATGGTTCAAAGATGGAACAGGGCACAGGAGCGGGATTCTACATTGAATCACTACAGATACGCAAGTCTCTCCGACTCGACGACAACTGTAGTGTTTTCCAAGCAGAATTACTGGCAATAGAAAGTGCAGCAAGATTTCTATCAAGCGAGAACATTCCGGTAACCACGGATATAAATTTCTACGTAGATAGTCAGGCAGCAATGAAATCAATCATGTCACACACTGTCAAATCAAGGCTTGTGCTGAGTTGTAAACGCTCACTAGATAACCTCAACGACCATACCGTCCGTCTCTGCTGGGTTCCCGGACATAGCAATGTCAAAGGAAACGAGATAGCAGATGAACTGGCTAGAAATGGTTCGTCCTTGGAAATCAATAGAGCTGACAACCTAGTAAAACCACCGATTGGCACGTTTTACAGACTGATTGAATCAAGAAAATGGTCACAGATGAACGCAGCATGGAATAGTTTGTCAACCTGTAGGATCGCCAGGGCCACATGGCCAAAGATCGATAGGGGCAAAACCAGAACTCTACTAGAGCTAAACAAGGCAGAAATTCGAACTTTGATAGGTATCTACACAGGGCATTACTGCACTAGGAGTAGGATCTCAAGATGGCAGTTGGACATTGAGGATCACTGTCGATTATGTGAGGATGAGGAGGAGTTAGAATCTATCGAGCACATAATCTGCAGATGTCCAGCGCTTTGTGCACGTAGAAACAAATACCTAGGAAGTTATTTTATTAACAACATAGAGGATATTGCAACCCGCACCGTTTATGACCTTTTGGGATTCTCAAAAGGACTAAATCGGATCAGGGGTGGCTAGTAAGGAACATGGATGTAACCGCATAGACAGTTGGCGACTAACAAAGAAAGAGAGCCATAAAGGCTTACCACAACCATAGGTATACCGGATGACTCTCAACAAATTTTCTTACCTAGTCGTCAACCATTAGAAAAAACTAATAACACAACTTCATATTCTCCTACCCCCATATCCCTTTCCAAAATCCTCTTATTTCCCTCACACTCCATATATCATCTATCACCCCTTCCTAAATCCTATCACTCCCTACCCCTCTCCTATAAACTACAACCTCATTTTTTTCAGATAACGAAAGGATTTGCACAATGGACCCGACTGGGTCTCCGAGTGTTCAGAGTGCAGGAGCATTCTGGTCCTTTAAACCAAACCAAACCAAACAGATAAGTACTTTTGTAATTTAGTTTACTTGTGGTATTGTGTTTGTGTGTTTTATTTTTGATAAAAAATCGTGTTTTTGGCTATTTATGATTTCATTGTGCACTTTTTTGTTATTGTTTACAACGTCATTCTTTTTGTGTGCTTTGTCCATTTCGTTTATTTGTTATCTGACTGAACAGTGTTGCCATCTAGCGTTTTTTATATTTTTTTAGTGCTTTTTAATTACTCGATTTTGCTTTTTTTAATTTATTTATTTTACAGTAAAGGGTGGAATTTTTAGACATGTCGTGTTCATTTGTTAACTGTAAAATTGTATCGGACATGGAGCGTAACATTGAATGCTGGCTATGTACCAGTCAATGGCAAGCCGGTGTTGGTGCGAGGGTCGTGGACGCATTGTATGGGGAGAACAATGGTCTACGTTGGTGTTGCACCAAATGTAGGAACATAAGTATTGATTTCTATAATTTTTTTCAGAACGTCTATGTCCGAGGTTTCTGAGATGGGTAAATATCTCTGGGCGATCTATACCCGATTTAACAATTGCACATCCAATCTGGATAAATACCCAGCATTGGATGATTTTTCTAAGTCGCCGGTAGTTTCAGGTCAGACACGCAAGAGAACGGCGAGACCGACATCTTCAAGGTCCTCAGCTATGAAGTCCGGGATTTCAAGCACCATTGTGTCGCTTCTGTGACCCCGGCTGCTTCTACGGCCCAGGCTGTTTCTGAGTGGCCCCGGCTGCTTCTACGACCCAGGCTGGAGCAGATTCGGTAGCTCCGGCTGTTATAGTCGGGGGGTTGGTCACAGTGGACGGTGACAAGCCTCGGTTTTGGCGGGCCCTTCTCTTGCCCGTGTGGACGCGACTGGTATGCCGGACCCAGTGAATGTTACTAGTGGTGGCCGCCCTCACCGTTCTAGTGGCAATTCTGGTGGATTGTCCATGGCTCAGGAAATGAAGATGGTATTCGTTTCCCGCTTTGCGCCGGACATCTCCGTAGATGACTTGAATTTGTATATTAGGTCAAAAATTTAAGGTGACTACTATTTGAAATCTTATAAATTGAAGTCATCATTTGCCCAAAGTCGGGCTTCATTTAAAATTGTAGTTTCAAGGGAAATTTTCGAGAAATTATTGTCCCTTCGTTCTGGCCATCTAGGGCTTTTGTCAAGGAGTTTGTGGATAGGGTTGACAATCTGGCGCGTTTACCAGTAAAGTCAGCTACGATTCAGAAAAACTGAATGGTTCTTTTTGTGTTGGGTATCAGAATGTTAGAGACTTAAACACAAAGTTAAATCGTCTATTTGTTGATAGTTTCGATTTTGACTTCTCGGCTCTAGCTTTTTCTGAGACCTGGTTGAAAGATTCAATTTTGGACTCCGAGGTTTTATGTAGAAAATATGTTGTCTTCAGGAAGGATCGAGTAGGGAGAATTGCTGGCGGTGTTCTTATCGCGGTTGCTAATGCATTCTCATCTGAACGCTTTATTCTGCAAGGGTTTGATGACATTGAATTTATTGCAGTCCTTATTAACATGGGACGTAGTAAGTTGTTTGTTACATGCTCTTACATTCCTCCATCATCCGAGTTATGTATTTACGAGAGTCATTTGACTGCAATTGGTATGGATGTCTCGAGGGCGAGTGATTTAGACCATACTATGATTTTAGGAGATTTTAATTTACCCTCTGTATCTTAGCTTACCTTGCCAGATGCCGAGGCTTTAACACATTTGACGTCAACTTTTGATAGGGATGATTGGCCTCGCATATAGTTAGACTTTTTACTGATCATAACTTGTCTCAGATAAAATATGTGGGAAATGTAAATGCTAGGCAACTAGACGTAGTATTTGTCGATGATCCCCATTACTTCGAAATCAGTAGAATTCCTCCCATATCTCTCCCGGATGACGACTATCATCCTACATTGAATATATCGATGTTGTACTCTAGTGAATCTTCTCCCTCTACTTCGCAAGATAATCGAACCTATTTTTGTTTCAAGAGAACCAATTTCGAAAAGCTTATTTCACTTATTCAGGATGTTGACTGGAATTCTGTTTGTAGCTGTCGTCACTATACTGATCTTGACATTGTTGTAGATAGATTTTTTTTTATCAAATTTTGAATTACTTTTTGTCACAATCAGTACCGAAAAGTCGTGTTGGGCACTCTAGAAGACTACCTTGGCATTCACGTGAGTTGTCTAGCATGAAGAATTCGAGAAGTAGACTTTTTGAGAAATTTAAGAGGACCGGTTTGAATTCAGATTATGTCAAATATTCCGTTGCTAGGTCGAAATATAGCATTGAGTCTCAGAGATGTTATAGGATCTACTTGCAAAAACTAAGGAATGATTTTAGAAAGAACGTAGATCCTCAACTAAGCCGACAAGGATTAGAATGGATGGCTTAGAGTTTGGTGATGATCAGGCGATTGCTGATTGTTTTGCAAATTTTTTTTGCGACGGCATACTCAGAGCGATCTTATGGGTCGAGTGACGCCTATCCTTATAATATTTCTGCATTGAGTCAATTAGAAATCCCTGTTATTGATTTACCCTCAGTTTTGTTGAGTTTGAATAATCTCAAATCCACAAATAGTGTTGGCCCAGATGGGGTGCCAAGTATAATTTTGAAATTCTGTGCTAGTGGTTTGGCTATTCCGCTAACATTATTATTTAATACTTCATTGAGTTTTGGATATTTCCCTTTGGCTTGGAGCAGTTCATTCATTGATCTCCTCCATATGTCTGGCAGTCTAATTGATGTGTCAAACTATAGAGGGATAACTAAGTTGAGTGCTATTCCGAAACTATTTGAGAAATTTTTTACTGAGGTTGTATCTCATAGAGTTTCTTCTATATGGAGTCCATATCAACATGGATTTCGTAAGGGCTTTTCTACTGTGACAAATTTGATTCAGTTTACTTCTCACGTTATTGATGAATGTATTCAGGGTAAGCAGACTGATGTCATCTATACAGATTTTAGTAACGCCTTTGATAACATGAACCATGAACTTTTGTTATACAAATTAGATCGTATAGATTTTAGCTCTAACTTCTTGAAGTGGATATCTTCGTAATAATAATAATGGTAATTCTTATTCTAGACCAATTCTGATTCCATCAGGTGTTCCTCAGGGTAGTCATCTAGGGCCGGTTCTTTTCTTATTATTCATAAATGACCTTCCGGGAAATATCATCGTTTCTCGACTTCTAATGTATGCAGATGATGTAAAAATATTTTATTCTTATAATTCGAATCCATTGCAGGATGACTTAGATAGTTTTGGACGCTGGTGTGACATGAATTGTATGGAACTCAACCTAAAGAGATGCAGACACATGCGTTTCTTTAGATCGAATCCAAGATTTGTCAGATATAATATTAGAGGAACTGAGTTAGAGTTAGTTGATTCTTTTGTAGACCTTGGTATTATAATGGATTCCAAACTGAATTTCAACAATCGTATTATTACTATGGTTAACAAAGCATATGGTGTTCTTGGCTTCATTAAGCAATGGGCTAAGGAGTTCTCCGATCCTTACGTAACGAAGCAGCTATTTACATCACTTGTCAGACCTATTCTGGAATATGGTTCCGTAGTGTGGGATCCTCAGCATGGTATCTATATTGACAGAAACAATTTTTAATATTTTCATTAAGACACTTGCATAGGAATAGTGATTTTATTCTTCCCCCTTATACTAGTAGATTGAAGTTGATCGACTTGCCTTCCTTGAAAAGCAGACGTGTTATGTTGAACACCGTGATGGTTTATAAGGTTATAGATGGTGATTTCTCTTCTGACTATATTATTTCTAGGATTAAGTTTAACGTGCCATTTAGACCTTCTAGATACTATAAATTCATCCACATTGACTTTCAGCGTACGAATTATGCTTCCGCAGAGCCCATTCGCAGAATGTGTGTTGATTTGAATTCATTGTGTCACATCATAGATTTCGGATTAGGAATCGATATAATAAAGTCGAAGATTTTCTGCTGCTTGGATGTTTAGTTTGTTATGACATGTTTACTTTAATATATTTAGTTACTAACTTTAAGAATAACTTTTATTTGCACGTGATACTAATATTTTGTTTAATAATATTTTTTGCTATACCGGCTGTTTAATAATATTTTTTGGTTCGGACTGTGGTGTGTACGTTGTCCCTACGTTATTGGAACGTGGCCCTCTCGGTCGGAAGGGGCGGGTGTGAAAGGCGTTGGGACCGTTCGAAAAAAAAAAGACGGGAAACCTCCTGAGAGGTCTCATATTGTAGCCATTCATAAGTCCTTCTTTTAAAGGCCTTATATTAGGCATGTTCTCAGAAGGTGGAGTGGAAGGCCTTGCCTTCCAACAACACCCTATGTTATTTTGAAAGGAACACAGGAAGTCAGTGGGAAGGCATATCGACTGATTTTGAAGGCCTTCTATGGGGCCTTCTAAGTCCTTCTTTCCGCCGCTGGGATGGCACAATTCGACACAAAGACTGTACACTACATTTTAAGTAAAATCGTCTATCTAGTCATATGCAGCACAACAACAGCAACATCAAATAACCCAGCAGGCACAGCCAGATATTCGGCGAACCCTATCCGATTTGACGATGCAAATTAGCTCCATGCAGAACCTCATACTTACACAAAGGCGAGAAATGAATGATTGCATAGCCTCCCTGTAAGGAGAAATTCGATCGGTTTCGCAACAGGGGCTCGCAGTGAACAGGCTGCCACCGAAATAAAAACAACGGAGGATCCATTGGTCAGCGCAAATCGTGAAACTAGATGTGAGTCCCAACTAATTTCTCCTCCCATTGCCAGTGTCCGACATCATTCTGCAAAATATCATCCGCATACGAGAAGAACTTCAAGGAAACGCCAAAGAAACGGTCGAACCGCTCTTGTCCAGTTCCAGAAACTTTGACGTCATCGTTAAAACACTAGGAGAAACCTACGGCCGACCTGAACAACAAAAACAAAACGCAAGCTCCCACAGACAATGCAAATGCAGTGGGCCGAAAAATGCATCGCACTAGACCGACCTGTTGATTTGTAGGAATGGCTGGACAACCAGAGGAAGATCGCCAACATGGTCACGGAGGTTTTGCCATCATCATCAGCAAATCAAAACAAAAGGCCGCCACTTAAAAATAGATTCGCTTTAACAACTACCATATGCTCGTCAAAAAATTGTTTAATTTGTAATGGAAATTCTCGTTTACTTACCGAGTGAACCGCTTTCAAAAATCGGTATGTTGATGAGAGCTGTAAAAAGGCAAAGGTGCTGGGAATTTGTTTTTCCTGTTTAAGAGGACACCACCAAGTCGAGAAGTGTTGGAGTTGTAAATAAAATCCGTAAGTGCCTTCGATAAACTGAATTTGATAGTTCGTCCGTTCTTTTATTCTAAGTTCAATAACAATTAGTATATATGAAAAACATTTTACAATAAAAACTTACAATTGTAAGTTTTACAAAAAATTTTACAAAAGTTTTCAAACATAAACATATTGAACAAATTAAAAAACAAACAGTAAAAATAGCATTTCCGTCCCCGTGAATTGACTGCGGAAATTCACAAATCGCTAAAAATTTAATATGACCAACTTCGACACTGGTATCTTGAATAATCCGTCTTGCGTTCTAACATCAGCCGACCTCGACATACCGTCTTTTCTACAGTATGTCCTCACTTGGCGACCCCGCGTCCATTTTGATTTGGAAGGCTTTCGTCACAAATAATTACAAGATCCATCTCATCCAACGACACTAAAACATTTTTCAAATTTTGAGGAACGCGTCACTGCTTTCTATGATTCATCATTCTTAAATCAAACTCACCCGGAGTTTGAGTCGAACTTGTAACATCATAAAAACATAAAATGATTTGGCGTTAGAGGTTCAGGATCTTGAGGATTCAAAGGAATATGACTTAATGGCATAGAATTCACGATATTCTCCGCCTCTATCAAAAGACTTTGAAGACTAGACGTTCTTCGGATAAGTATTATTCAGTGAACCACGAACCGATTTCTTAACTGATTGCACTAATTGTTCACAAGCACAGTCGAATTTTGACATCGAACGGACCAAAAAGGTTAACTCCGGTATACGAAAATCGACGGACGGATGGAGATACACTTCCTTGGGCAACGCACCCATTTGAGGCTGATATGGTTTTACCTTTCGGTATTTACATACCACACATTGGGCTTCTATCGTTTTCAACGTATAGTATCCAAAATCGTTGCCTCACGTCACATATAGATGAATTTTGATGAGTATTCTTCTGGTGATAATATTCAATAAAAAGACGAGTATGACGATGGGTTCTTGGAAGAATTACAAGCTTCCTTGTACATTCTGAAAGAATTGTTACGTATACCTTTATTGGTTTTGACTGATCTCATTCTCTCCATAGAAAACGCCTGATGGAACATTTCTTTCAAATCGCCATAAAAAGCAATCTTTGTCTGTCTAAACACAGCACAGTCAAAAGAGGTTGATTTATATCGGGACCCGACAGAAGAGCTTTATTTAGTGAAAATCCGTTTGTTTCAGCAGCGGCGTCAAACACAAATCTTAGTTTCTTCTTATTGGGATTTATTATACCAAAGTGAGGCAAATATGTTTTTTTCGACCGAACCTTCGCTTCCTCTGCAGTCATGATTCGTGCATATCGTTTTTCGACGTATTCCTTTATTTCCTTTTATAAACATATTGAACAAATCAAAAAACATTACAGTAAAAATATCAGTGTTTTAAAAAACAAAGATGTGGTGTGAATGGTTGTGATAAAATTTATAATTTTCTTTTACACAACACATTTGTGTTGCCACACAGCCAGAAAGTGAAAATCCCAGACGCAATCTACATGTCGGTACAGAGACGGGTAAAGTTTTATTCCAAATCGTACCGATCAATTGTAAGAATCCATTCATAGACGATGACGAATGCTTGAGTGGTTTATAAGGAAAAAATAAAAATTTAAAATTAAAATGCTTGAGTGGACATTGTTCAAACCAACAGAGTGAGATCGTCGACTTACATGTGAATGGTGCAAATGCGGAATGTGTGAAACATAAAATCTTACTGCCTGGCCCAAGATGTCGAACGTTAACGTTCGCATGCCTCTCATGCGACAAACAGCTGATTTGGGACCCACTAACAGGCACCAGAACGACAAAGCGAACGAAAATCTATGCGAAAGAAAACGTAAGCATTTCAGTGCAAAATCGGGGCCCACTAACTTTTTGTTCTGTCATCTGTGCGAACGTAAATGTCAAAAGCACTCACTTGTGTTGTGTCTGTCGTTACAGTTAACAAAAAAATCAAAACATCAGAAAAACATCAATATAATGGAAATAAAAGGTAAGTAAATAAAGTTATGAATAATTGTTCGTATTTTATTGAAATATATGTTTGTTTCAGACCATCAGGAATTAAAGTCATAGCAGTTATTACACCAACTTGACATCAGATAGCAACAGTCTCATTAACAACAACATAAGCACATTCAACAACAACAACGTCCTCCGGCCAACAACAGATCCTCAACCAAGAAAACATAAACAAAACAATAACAATAGCAGCAAAGGAGTTCAGATGCCAATCACAGAAACAAATTGTAGAATATTTTGAGTTAAAAAATAAAGAAAACGCACAATACAAATGTTTTTTTTATTAATTCAATCATTTTTGGTAAAATTTATATTATTCTTCAACACAAAAAAAACAACCCCTAAATTTTGTTTGTTTACATTTTTCTCTCCGTTATAGTGGTGTCTACTTAATTTTCATATGGTACAATTTATACATTTTGCGTTTTTTTCTTGGCATATTTGCAATTATTTGAGAATTTTTTGATCTGGCAACATTTTCATTCACTCACAACACGTAAGGCTATGCGAACGAAAAGTCAGAAGATAGTGGGTCGCTTTTTGATGCGAAAGTGAGTGACTGGCTTTCGTTCGCATAGATTTTCTTTCGACATCGTGGGTCGGGCAGTTAAAGTCTACTTGATTCAAAATTTGGAGTTGCCATCACTATCATTTTCGGAAAATGATTCCAGACGTTGTGACCATTTAGAAAATTTTCCCATTGATACGTACCACAGAGTCAAACCACAAATGATTATTATTTTGACGCATGAGTTTTTGACAGTACCAATCAATATTCCCAGATGTCCTAATGGCGATGGCCCAATAGCGGGGCTAGACTGGGTAGTGTTTGTCCCGATTGGTACCACGAATGAACCTATGTGTTTCATGCAAGCAGACAATATGATGAAGAGGATATAATGAACAATTGTTTTGAAGTGGAGTCGTGCATGGTTAAACTGGATGCTAAGCCTGTGGTATCGAAGGAGGATGAAAGGGCACTAAATTTATTAAAGTCTACAACAGAATTTTGTGGTGATCTTTTTGAAAGCGGTCTTTTGTGCGTTGATTGGCGTTCTCTTAAAGTTTCGAAAAAATCCGGTAGCCGTCTGTGGGGACATAAAGTAGATGTTTTTACAAGTAGCCATTCTAAACAGGACCAAGACGTGCAACGATTTTTATACCGGGAAAAACATGAACAATATACAGAAAAAAGTTCAAGGACAGTGGAAGCCATTATAAATCGTTATTACGTGGACGATTATGCTGATAGTTTTTCAACGGTTCAATAAGCCCTTAAAATTGTAAAAATTAATGGCAACGCTGGATTTTCGATGCACAAATTAATATCCAACTCGGACAAAATAAATGAACGATGTGGCAACCCTACAGCTGACACTGAAAAAATGTGCTTGCAGTGGTCACCGACAAGTGATACATTTTTTATAAGCTTAAATTTAAGCGTGTGGACTCGGAAAATCTTGCGAATAAACGTACCCCCACCAAGAGAATTGTTCTGAGTATGGTAATGTCCGTATTTGGTCCGTTCCGCCAATGTCGAAGATGTCAACGGTGGGGTCATATCTCACGAAATTGTAACTCGGCTTAAAAATGCGTGAAATGTCATCTTGATCATGCTCCAGGCGAATGTCAACGCACCCGCACCGATGACTCTGACCCATTCTGCACGAATTGTAACGAGACTGGTCATCCGGCAAATTGGCGAGGATGCCCCACTTATAAAAAATATGTCGATGCTCGTCAAAAGAAACTTGCCAAAGTCAACGAAGAAAAGAATATTGCCAAAAATAATGTCCACAGAGCAGTCGAAATGTCAATGGTGTCCTCTGGGCAAACATTCGCCAATATCCTTCAGGAGCATCCAAAAATCCCGTCAGCAAAAGCCTTCCATCGTAGAGGAATTTTTAAAATTGGCCAACTTTTTCTTGGAACCTGAGAAATTGAAATTGAATCTGGAGCAAGAAATCAGCGCATTTCTAAACAACTATACCAAAATGTCAAAGACAGAGGCCAAAACTGAATTTTTGCGCTTGCTTAACAAAATAAGATCCAATTATGGTCCATAGATCCATAAACTTTTTATCATTCAATGTTAGATCTCTTGTGCACACAAGCCGCCAAGTTGATCTGAGAAATACGCTGTATTACAATGACATTGACATTGGTTTCATCCAAGAATGCCACCTGCGGAGGAATAGAAAAGTTAAAATTAATGGTTTTAATTTTATATGCGATTACTCACCTGTTGGAGTTGCGGTTGTTATTAAAAGCTCGATTCAGTATAGCCGGGTATCCTTAAAGGACGTTGGATTCAATGTTTCCCTCGTACAGATAGAATTACCCATCAACAACATCATGAAAAAATATTTAACAGGCTCAATATATATTCCATGTAATTATTCTGCACAAAGGCTGGAGAGTGACTTAAACAAGCTTCTACAAGTTTGTGGAAGTTTCGATGGATTTCTTTTGGGTGGCGATCTAAACTCAAGAAATCCATTGTGGGATGACTCGTCCGAAAATTCCAACGGGAAAATACTTCAAAAGTGGCTTGATGATAATATCTTAGACGTCGTTCGCATTTGCGACTCCACGCCATCTTACCCAAATGGTTCTTCATTTCTGGACCACTTTCTTACCAGCGCTCAACTTATTAACGGAATAAATCCCAACTTTAAAATATCAACTGCGCCGTTATTTTCCGATCACTTTCCTCTTAAGCTGGAAATACAACTTGAGTGTTCAGGAATTATTATGAAAGCTCCACAATTTTTCACGTCGTACAAAAATACTAATTGGAATGATTTTCGAAATGACATGGAAGTTGCTGCGCGACGATTAATGCCACCTTTAAATAGCAGTTTGGATAATTGTGAAATTGATACCTTGATCGGCGAATTCAACAATACTTTTACCTCAATTCACGAGACGAGACATCAATGGCAGAAGGAGCTAAAAAGGATATTTCATCGAACGGGTAATAGACTGAGCCGTGAGTATGTTATCCTTTCAAAACAAATCCATCTTCTAAAAACGATAATTAAAGAATCTGTTAGTTTGGAGCAAGCACAAGCATTTAATGATAGATTAAAAAACATAAAACCTGGTCCTTCCGCTTTCAAATAAATCTTCCAAATAACTGGGAAAAACAAGTCCGCCTTCTGTGAACAGATTATTCATAATGATAATATCATTACAAATAATTCTGAAATTGCTGATCACTTCCAATCGTACGATCTCGACTCAAGGGTATCATCTTGCATCAATCTAATTCCTCGTCGCATTTACACCTTTGACGAAAATTTCCAGGCTATCGGAAATCCGGATTCTTTTCATTTTACTGAGCCTGAAAAAATTAAAAATATTATTCAAAACATGAAAAATAAAAAATCAAGTAGTATTGATGGAATTTCTAATTTCAACATAAAAAGGTTTCCAGATGCCTGTATAAATTTACTCGCCTGTATTTATAACAACTGCATCAACAACGGCTATTTCCCAACTGATTGGAAGTGTGCGAAAATAATTCCAATTAAAAAGAAGTCAAGTAGAGAGTCGCTGAAAGATTTCCGTCCAATCTCATTGCTGTCCAACATCGACAAAATATTTGAGCATATACTGAAAGAAAAAATAGAAAATGAGTTCATAATAAATCCAATTTCCCACTTCCAATTCGGATTTAAGCAACATAACTCCACCCAACATGCTCTCCTTAAATTCCATAGTGATATTACTACCAACTTGAGAAATGAAATCTGTACAGTGGCAATATCCCTGGATATAGAAAAGGCTTTCGACTCCGTTTGCCACAACGGGATCCTCTACAAACTGATAGATGTGGACGTCGACCCGTTTTTGGTGAAACTAATACACAGCTTTTTTCAAAACCGGAAATTTTCTATTCATATTCGTGGTGCATCATCTACATGGGGAATGATACATAGTGGCGTTCCACAAGGAAGTGTATTAGCCCCTTACTTATTTAATATCTTCCTAAATGATTTCCCTCACACAACTCCGGATTCCCAGGCCATTCTTTATGCCGACGACTGCCTGATTTACGCCCATAGCCCATCCCCTACAATTGCCTTGAATAACGCTGCTTCCCACCTCAGACTCATTAACGAGTACTATAAGACTTGGGGCATAAAAATCAACGCTGCAAAATCACAGGCTATATGCATTCGTAATGCCTCAGGGAAGTGCCCAAGAATGGTGGTACCACAAAGTAAAGCGCTACGTCTCTGTCTTGAGGAAAGCGACATTCCCTTAAAAACAAATATTACATATCTGGGGGTTAAGTTTGACAAGTTAATGAAATTTAACTTACATGCGCGTTCCATTCTCCATAAGGCGAAAACAATAACAAGGATGTTTTCATACTAATAATAATAATAATAATTTAATAATAATAAGTATTTGCCTCAAAAGACGAAGTTACTTCTCTACAAAGTAACAATCAGGCCTGTGTTGCTCTACGGATTTCCAATCTGGTTTACTATGTCACCAATAGTAGCCAAAGAGTTGGAAATCTTTGAGCGGAAATTTTTGCGAAAGTGCATAAATAGACATTATGCAACCCGCACTAAAAAATTTTCCAACGCATATACATATATACGGCGCTGCAGGAGTTCAACCGCTCTGCACTTACGCATTCCATCAGCAAAGGATATTTGTAGAGAGACTCGCCACACATGAAAACATCCTAATGAAAGAAATATTTGATTTGGAGAAAAATATACATTGGTCTGGCTCGGCTTACCTGTCTCCTGTTGGTATTATCAACGAGCACCCTGACAACGTACCAGATCATCTCATCTTGCCATAATTTTACACAAAAACAGTACCTGGTTTCCATAGAGGCTAAATCTATATAAATGTTAGTAAATTAAAATTAAATTACAATTAATGATTAAAATAATATTTCATATTACTTACGTGCACAGACAAAATGATTGCTCTACGCTCACACAAATGTACCTGATCTTTCGATTTATTTATTTATATAAGCAATACATAACTGTGATATCCACCAAACAAACAAATGTACCTAAACTGTCGATTTATTAACACTTAATCCCATTCTGTGATATCACTCATTCATAATATACAATATGTTTGATATTAATGAAGTCTGTTGTCGTTTATTAACAGGCTGTATTGTTATTGTTGTTATTTCGTTTTAAGTTTTATGTAGTTTGTTTTGATTATTTATTCGTCTTTTGACAGACACTCATGCTCTGTCTGCTATAGTAAAGGCCGTGAGCAAGCCTTGTTCTCATTTATACTTTGTTAACCATTTTCTTGTCATAGTAAGCAAGTTGCATATACTCGCAATCAGTGTGTATTAGAACAAGACAAATATAGTTCTAAGTTTATTTGTTAACATTCTCGAAGTATGTACATTCTCATGTCATCGAAAAAGAAGAAGACTCAGTAAAAATTTACTTACTTGGTCCGTTCCGGTTTGTAGCTAACTTCACAATTTCTGGAAAATTCTTGATGCAGCTGTTATGGAAGTGGGATGGAATTAGGATATACCTGAGGTTTTTATGATTGTTGGATAAACTGGTTACGTGGATTAGAAAAGGTAAGGGACCTTAAAATTCCAAGGTGCTATTTTTATAAAGCTAATCCACCTGTGAGTTCTCTTCATATTTTTGTGACGCTAGTGAGTTGGCAATGGTTGTGGTGGCGTATTGTAGGTTTTAAACACCAGACGGTGTAACAATATCATGTGTGGCCGGGAAAACCAACTGTGCGCCTACAAAATCCTTGACAATTCCGAGGCTAGAATTGCAGGCTGCGATATTTGCTGTTGGCTAGAAAAACGCATAATTAAGCATCATATTATGGCCCCAAGTGAAATAATATTTTGCTCCGACACCGAGATATCTGCTCCGACAGGCTTAAATCCGAGCATAGGTGATACAGTTTGTCACAAACCGGGTAGCGGAAATTTTGGAATCCTCTGAAGCGAATGGCGGTGGGTCCCTGGTGAAATTAAGGCATTCGCACTTCCGCATCATACAATCTTAATGGACGCTGGAAAACTGGCTCTGAGGTTTTAAAAAGATCTGGTCTCGATAATGGCGAAGAAGAGCTCCGGCTAGGCCATTTTGTGCTGTCTACTCTGGTCAACCACATATACATTTTTAATATTAATCTTTTTCTAAGTTTTTAAGATTGAAAAGATGTCTCGGGTGGGTGTTTCGATTTTGCAAACATTTAACGTTGAGCGCCAAAAACAGCCATGGTGTGTGGTGACCTTAGCCCGGCCGCAGAAGGCTGACAAATATGTTGTCCAATACAGAAGGCTGCTTTGATTACGAGTACGAGAGCCTAGTAAAGGGAAATCAGATATCGTCAAGCAGTTCCATTCTAACTTCGAATCCATATGTTGAGAATCTCAGATGCGGAGGTAGAATAGACTCATCATTTTTTCTGTGAGAAGGTCACTCATTTTACCAAATTGTACAGCGGTCATTTTACCAAAAAACCGATTGACACATTTAATTGTACAGTGGTGTTATGAACGTCAAAAACACATCAACGATCTGACGGTAATCTACAAAATTCGACGGATGTACTGAATTCAGTCGGTGAAACGAACATTGTACGATAGTTTAAATGAAAAGCCCCATCCTGCGATATTGAATTTTTGATGGCGTCTACTCGTCATGGCCTTCTTTTAGGGATTTATTCCAAGTCGTCTATGGCAGCTGTACACGATTGAATAGTGATCCCAAATTTAAGGAGAGCAGGCCCATTGATTTCATCATAGGGGGTGATTTTTACGCACAGGAGTAAAGAAAAATATTCATCCTTATTCCAGTTGTCGTCGTCAACGTCGTCGTCGATTTTGAGTCAACGTCACTTTATATCAACGTCAACATCAATTCAATGCTAATTTGGCGACAACTGTTTATCAAAATGTACACAAAACAAAAAACGCATCTCTAATATTTCAGTCAGAAATACAATCTAAATTGCAAAGAAAATTTGCTAGACAGGAGTTAATTTACCAGGTGAAATGTAAGTGGCAGAAATTAAGGAATGCTGGTATGTGTTTCGTCATTTCTTTAAAAGTTTCCAACGTTCATTTAGATGTTCGACAATTCTCTAAATAAATTTTATATTGGGTCATGTTGTATGTATCGGCGGGCCAAAGACATTTACATTTTTTTTATTCCATCCCACTGCTTTTTAAAATAACTGGGAACCCATCAAAATCTTCTTGCAAGCAACTTGAAGATGTTATTAAAATATATAAATTAATAAAAGTGGTTCGCGTTTTTTATTTTATGTTTTTCCAATTCATCCACATTTTTTTCACTTTTTGGAAAATCGAGTCAGTCGCATCAACACAATATCATCGTCACATAAATTACAGAATACCAAAAATACGTCGACGGCGATCGATAAATCTCAATATTGACAACGGGAATACCAGTTTACAATCGTCATTTTGAGTCGACGACGAATACCGGAATAAAGGCCAAAACACAATGAGAAAAATATACGTATATTTTTAAGCATGCATGTCTCGAGCAATTTTCGCATTTAGGTAGAAAAAATCTGACCGGTTTAATCGAAAAAGAAAATTAAAAGGAAAATTTTTGAGAAAGTTTTAATAAATGATGTGCAAAAATACCAATGTATATATAATAAATCGCACAAATCATTTAGAAATAAATTAATTAAAGCGGCAGACTGGAAAGCAATATCCAGAGCTGTGGATTTGCCAGGTAAGTACATTCGGACGAAAAATAAATTCTCATTTTATATCTCGGCAATTGATTAACCTTTTTGTTATATATTTTCGTAATATGTGAAGTTGATAAATGCCAGAGTCTATGGAAGACGTTGCGGGATCGTTTTGTCAGAGATAAGCACAGAAGAAGAAGAAAAACAAGAACATGCATACTTTTTATGTGTCTTGCAAACACAATCGAAGTACGCTTATCGAGCATGCGTTCATTATACGTATTTTTGCTGTTTGCAAGACACATAGAAAGTATGCATGATTATTATTGGAATGTAAGCAATAACAAATGTGTGACATAATTAAAAATGGAAATAAATGAAATAGCTTCGGTTGTCGTGCTTATTACAATTATGTATAACTTAAAAAATTGGGGTGGGGTAGATTTGGGTAAGGTCATTATACCAAAATAGAAATGTTGATGGTTTTTTTGCGTTAAGCTTTGAACATTTACACAAGAATGACCACAAAAAATGCCATAAATAGTAAGGGTGACCTGATTTTCCATGATGGAGGAAGATTTGACAATGCACAGCAACCGGCAGCCAATATATGCTGAATGTCGGCTGTTTTTGACCCTAGTGTAAGTAAATTAAAATGATTATGTATATACAAAGGGATTTACAAAGTCTTTTTTATACAGCTATTAAGTACATGGGCTAAGGAGTTCTCCGATCCTTACGTAACGAAGCAGCTATTTACATCACTTGTCAGACCTATTCTGGAATATGGTTCCGTAGTGTGGGATCCTCAGCATGGTATCTATATTGACAGAAACAATTTTTAATATTTTCATTAAGACACTTGCATAGGAATAGTGATTTTATTCTTCCCCCTTATACTAGTAGATTGAAGTTGATCGACTTGCCTTCCTTGAAAAGCAGACGTGTTATGTTGAACACCGTGATGGTTTATAAGGTTATAGATGGTGATTTCTCTTCTGACTATATTATTTCTAGGATTAAGTTTAACGTGCCATTTAGACCTTCTAGATACTATAAATTCATCCACATTGACTTTCAGCGTACGAATTATGCTTCCGCAGAGCCCATTCGCAGAATGTGTGTTGATTTGAATTCATTGTGTCACATCATAGATTTCGGATTAGGAATCGATATAATAAAGTCGAAGATTTTCTCCTGCTTGGATGTTTAGTTTGTTATGACATGTTTACTTTAATATATTTAGTTACTAACTTTAAGAATAACTTTTATTTGCACGTGATACTAATATTTTGTTTAATAATATAGGTATAGGCTGTTTAATAATATTTTTTGGTTCGGACTGTGGTGTGTACGTTGTCCCTACGTTATTGGAACGTGGCCCTCTCGGTCGGAAGGGGCGGGTGTGAAAGGCGTTGGGACCGTTCGAAAAAAAAAGATGGGAAACCTCCTGAGAGGTCTCATATTGTAGCCATTCATAAGTCCTTCTTTTAAAGGCCTTATATTAGGCATGTTCTCAGAAGGTGGAGTGGAAGGCCTTGCCTTCCAACAACACCCTATGTTATTTTGAAAGGAACACAGGAAGTCAGTGGGAAGGCATATCGACTGATTTTGAAGGCCTTCTATGGGGCCTTCTAAGTCCTTCTTTCCGCCGCTGGGATGGCACAATTCGACACAAAGACTGTACACTACATTTTAAGTAAAATCGTCTATCTAGTCATATGCAGCACAACAACAGCAACATCAAATAACCCAGCAGGCACAGCCAGATATTCGGCGAACCCTATCCGATTTGACGATGCAAATTAGCTCCATGCAGAACCTCATACTTACACAAAGGCGAGAAATGAATGATTGCATAGCCTCCCTGAAAGGAGAAATTCGATCGGTTTCGCAACAGGGGCTCGCAGTGAACAGGCTGCCACCGAAATAAAAACAACGGAGGATCCATTGGTCAGCGCAAATCGTGAAACTAGATGTGAGTCCCAACTAATTTCTCCTCCCATTGCCAGTGTCCGACATCATTCTGCAAAATATCATCCGCATACGAGAAGAACTTCAAGGAAACGCCAAAGAAACGGTCGAACCGCTCTTGTCCAGTTCCAGAAACTTTGACGTCATCGTTAAAACACTAGGAGAAACCTACGGCCGACCTGAACAACAAAAACAAAACGCAAGCTCCCACAGACAATGCAAATGCAGTGGGCCGAAAAATGCATCGCACTAGACCGACCTGTTGATTTGTAGGAATGGCTGGACAACCAGAGGAAGATCGCCAACATGGTCACGGAGGTTTTGCCATCATCATCAGCAAATCAAAACAAAAGGCCGCCACCTAAAAATAGATTCGCTTTAACAACTACCATATGCTCGTCAAAAAATTGTTTAATTTGTAATGGAAATTCTCGTTTACTTACCGAGTGAACCGCTTTCAAAAATCGGTATGTTGATGAGAGCCACACCACCAAGTCGAGAAGTGTTGGAGTTGTAAATAAAATCCGTAAGTGCCTTCGATAAACTGAATTTGATAGTTCGTCCGTTCTTTTATTCTAAGTTCAATAACAATTAGTATATATGAAAAACATTTTACAATAAAAACTTACAATTGTAAGTTTTACAAAAAATTTTACAAAAGTTTTCAAACATAAACATATTGAACAAATTAAAAAACAAACAGTAAAAATAGCATTTCCGTCCCCGTGAATTGACTGCGGAAATTCACAAATCGCTAAAAATTTAATATGACCAACTTCGACACTGGTATCTTGAATAATCCGTCTTGCGTTCTAACATCAGCCGACCTCGACATACCGTCTTTTCTACAGTATGTCCTCACTTGGCGACCCCGCGTCCATTTTGATTTGGAAGGCTTTCGTCACAAATAATTATAAGATCCATCTCATCCAACGACACTAAAACATTTTTCAAATTTTGAGGAACGCGTCACTGCTTTCTATGATTCATCATTCTTAAATCAAACTCACCCGGAGTTTGAGTCGAACTTGTAACATCATAAAAACATAAAATGATTTGGCGTTAGAGGTTCAGGATCTTGAGGATTCAAAGGAATATGACTTAATGGCATAGAATTCACGATATTCTCCGCCTCTATCAAAAGACTTTGAAGACTAGACGTTCTTCGGATAAGTATTATTCAGTGAACCACGAACCGATTTCTTAACTGATTGCACTAATTGTTCACAAGCACCGTCGAATTTTGACATCGAACGGACCAAAAAGGTTAACTCCGGTATACGAAAATCGACGGACGGATGGAGATACACTTCCTTGGGCAACGCACCCATTTGAGGCTGATATGGTTTTACCTTTCGGTATTTACATACCACACATTGGGCTTCTATCGTTTTCAACGTATAGTATCCAAAATCGTTGCCTCACGTCACATATAGATGAATATTGATGAGTATTCTTCTGGTGATAATATTCAATAAAAAGACGAGTATGACGATGGGTTCTTGGAAGAATTACAGGCTTCCTTGTACATTCTGAAAGAATTGTTACGTATGCCTTTATTGGTTTTGACTGATCTCATTCTCTCCATAGAAAACGCCTGATGGAACATTTCTTTCAAATCGCCATAAAAAGCAATCTTTGTCTGTCTAAACACAGCACAGTCAAAAGAGGTTGATTTATATCGGGACCCGACAGAAGAGCTTTATTTAGTGAAAATCCGTTTGTTTCAGCAGCGGCGTCAAACACAAATCTTAGTTTCTTCTTATTGGGGTTTATTATACCAAAGTGAGGCAAATATGTTTTTTTCGACCGAACCTTCGCTTCCTCTGCAGTCATGATTCGTGCATATCGTTTTTCGACGTATTCCTTTATTTCCTTTTATAAACATATTGAACAAATCAAAAAACATTACAGTAAAAATATCAGTGTTTTAAAAAACAAAGATGTGGTGTGAATGGTTGTGATAAAATTTATAATTTTCTTTTACACAACACATTTGTGTTGCCACACAGCCAGAAAGTGAAAATCCCAGACGCAATCTACATGTCGTTACAGAGACGGGTAAAGTTTTATTCCAAATCGTACCGATCAATTGTAAGAATCCATTCATAGACGATGACGAATGCTTGAGTGGTTTATAAGGAAAAAATAAAAATTTAAAATTAAAATGCTTGAGTGGACATTGTTCAAACCAACAGAGTGAGATCGTCGACTTACATGTGAATGGTGCAAATGCGGAATGTGTGAAACATAAAATCTTACTGCCTGGCCCACGATGTCGAACGTTAACGTTCGCATGCCTCTCATGCGACAAACAGCTGATTTGGGACCCACTAACAGGCACCAGAACGACAAAGCGAACGAAAATCTATGCGAAAGAAAACGTAAGCATTTCAGTGCAAAATCGGGGCCCACTAACTTTTTGTTCTGTCATCTGTGCGAACGTAAATGTCAAAAGCACTCACTTGTGTTGTGTCTGTCGTTACAGTTAACAAAAACATCAAAACATCAGAAAAACATCAATATAATGGAAATAAAAGGTAAGTAAATAAAGTTATGAATAATTGTTCGTATTTTATTGAAATATATGTTTGTTTCAGACCATCAGGAATTAAAGTCATAGCAGTTATTACACCAACTTGACATCAGATAGCAACAGTCTCATTAACAACAACATAAGCACATTCAACAACAACAACGTCCTCCGGCCAACAACAGATCCTCAACCAAGAAAACATAAACAAAACAATAA
The DNA here is from genome assembly GCA_947397865.1 of Polietes domitor. NCBI lineage: Eukaryota > Metazoa > Arthropoda > Insecta > Diptera > Muscidae > Polietes > Polietes domitor. The sequence continues at coordinate 104,690,160 of OX377618.1, forward strand.
CAATAGCAGCAAAGGAGTTCAGATGCCAATCACAGAAACAAATTGTAGAATATTTTGAGTTAAAAAATAAAGAAAACGCACAATACAAATGTTTTTTTTATTAATTCAATCATTTTTGGTAAAATTTATATTATTCTTCAACACAAAAAAAACAACCCCTAAATTTTGTTTGTTTACATTTTTCTCTCCGTTATAGTGGTGTCTACTTAATTTTCATATGGTACAATTTATACATTTTGCGTTTTTTTCTTGGCATATTTGCAATTATTTGAGAATTTTTTGATCTGGCAACATTTTCATTCACTCACAACACGTAAGGCTATGCGAACGAAAAGTCAGAAGATAGTGGGTCGCTTTTTGATGCGAAAGTGAGTGACTGGCTTTCGTTCGCATAGATTTTCTTTCGACATCGTGGGTCGGGCAGTTAAAGTCTACTTGATTCAAAATTTGGAGTTGCCATCACTATCATTTTCGGAAAATGATTCCAGACGTTGTGACCATTTAGAAAATTTTCCCATTGATACGTACCACAGAGTCAAACCACAAATGATTATTATTTTGACGCATGAGTTTTTGACAGTACCAATCAATATTCCCAGATGTCCTAATGGCGATGGCCCAATAGCGGGGCTAGACTGGGTAGTGTTTGTCCCGATTGGTACCACGAATGAACCTATGTGTTTCATGCAAGCAGACAATATGATGAAGAGGATATAATGAACAATTGTTTTGAAGTGGAGTCGTGCATGGTTAAACTGGATGCTAAGCCTGTGGTATCGAAGGAGGATGAAAGGGCACTAAATTTATTAAAGTCTACAACAGAATTTTGTGGTGATCTTTTTGAAAGCGGTCTTTTGTGCGTTGATTGGCGTTCTCTTAAAGTTTCGAAAAAATCCGGTAGCCGTCTGTGGGGACATAAAGTAGATGTTTTTACAAGTAGCCATTCTAAACAGGACCAAGACGTGCAACGATTTTTATACCGGGAAAAACATGAACAATATACAGAAAAAAGTTCAAGGACAGTGGAAGCCATTATAAATCGTTATTACGTGGACGATTATGCTGATAGTTTTTCAACGGTTCAATAAGCCCTTAAAATTGAAAAAATTAATGGCAACGCTGGATTTTCGATGCACAAATTAATATCCAACTCGGACAAAATAAATGAACGATGTGGCAACCCTACAGCTGACACTGAAAAAATGTGCTTGCAGTGGTCACCGACAAGTGATACATTTTTTATAAGCTTAAATTTAAGCGTGTGGACTCGGAAAATCTTGCGAATAAACGTACCCCCACCAAGAGAATTGTTCTGAGTATGGTAATGTCCGTATTTGGTCCGTTCCGCCAATGTCGAAGATGTCAACGGTGGGGTCATATCTCACGAAATTGTAACTCGGCTTAAAAATGCGTGAAATGTCATCTTGATCATGCTCCAGGCGAATGTCAACGCACCCGCACCGATGACTCTGACCCATTCTGCACGAATTGTAACGAGACTGGTCATCCGGCAAATTGGCGAGGATGCCCCACTTATAAAAAATATGTCGATGCTCGTCAAAAGAAACTTGCCAAAGTCAACGAAGAAAAGAATATTGCCAAAAATAATGTCCACAGAGCAGTCGAAATGTCAATGGTGTCCTCTGGGCAAACATTCGCCAATATCCTTCAGGAGCATCCAAAAATCCCGTCAGCAAAAGCCTTCCATCGTAGAGGAATTTTTAAAATTGGCCAACTTTTTCTTGGAACCTGAGAAATTGAAATTGAATCTGGAGCAAGAAATCAGCGCATTTCTAAACAACTATACCAAAATGTCAAAGACAGAGGCCAAAACTGAATTTTTGCGCTTGCTTAACAAAATAAGATCCAATTATGGTCCATAGATCCATAAACTTTTTATCATTCAATGTTAGATCTCTTGTGCACACAAGCCGCCAAGTTGATCTGAGAAATACGCTGTATTACAATGACATTGACATTGGTTTCATCCAAGAATGCCACCTGCGGAGGAATAGAAAAGTTAAAATTAATGGTTTTAATTTTATATGCGATTACTCACCTGTTGGAGTTGCGGTTGTTATTAAAAGCTCGATTCAGTATAGCCGGGTATCCTTAAAGGACGTTGGATTCAATGTTTCCCTCGTACAGATAGAATTACCCATCAACAACATCATGAAAAAATATTTAACAGGCTCAATATATATTCCATGTAATTATTCTGCACAAAGGCTGGAGAGTGACTTAAACAAGCTTCTACAAGTTTGTGGAAGTTTCAATGGATTTCTTTTGGGTGGCGATCTAAACTCAAGAAATCCATTGTGGGGTGACTCGTCCGAAAATTCCAACGGGAAAATACTTCAAAAGTGGCTTGATGATAATATCTTAGACGTCGTTCGCATTTGCGACTCCACGCCATCTTACCCAAATGGTTCTTCATTTCTGGACCACTTTCTTACCAGCGCTCAACTTATTAACGGAATAAATCCCAACTTTAAAATATCAACTGCGCCGTCATTTTCCGATCACTTTCCTCTTAAGCTGGAAATACAACTTGAGTGTTCAGGAATTATTATGAAAGCTCCACAATTTTTCACGTCGTACAAAAATACTAATTGGAATGATTTTCGAAATGACATGGAAGTTGCTGCGCGACGATTAATGCCACCTTTAAATAGCAGTTTGGATAATTGTGAAATTGATACCTTGATCGGCGAATTCAACAATACTTTTACCTCAATTCACGAGACGAGACATCAATGGCAGAAGGAGCTAAAAAGGATATTTCAAAGAAAGAATCTGTTAGTTTGGAGCAAGCACAAGCATTTAATGATAGATTAAAAAACATAAAACCTGGTCCTTCCGCTTTCAAAGAAATCTTCCAAATAACTGGGAAAAACAAGTCCGCCTTCTGTGAACAGATTATTCATAATGATAATATCATTACAAATAATTCTGAAATTGCTGATCACTTCCAATCGTACTACTCCTCAATTTTCGACCGTACAACTCCTGAACATCCGGTGAACGATCTCGACTCAGCAAAGGATATTTGTAGAGAGACTCGCCACACATGAAAACATCCTAATGAATGAAATATTTGATTTGGAGAAAAATATACATTGGTCTGGCTCGGCTTACCTGTCTCCTGTTGGTATTATCAACGAGCACCCTGACAACGTACCAGATCATCTCATCTTGCCATAATTTTACACAAAAACAGTACCTGGTTCCCATAGAGGCTAAATCTATATAAATGTTAGTAAATTAAAATTAAATTACAATTAATGATTAAAATAATATTTCATATTACTTACGTGCACAGACAAAATGATTGCTCTACGCTCACACAAATGTACCTGATCTTTCGATTTATTTATTTATATAAGCAATACATAACTGTGATATCCACCAAACAAACAAATGTACCTAAACTGTCGATTTATTAACACTTAATCCCATTCTGTGATATCTACACTTAACACTCATTCATAATATACAATATGTTTGATATTAATGAAGTCTGTTGTCGTTTATTAACAGACTGTATTGTTATTGTTGTTATTTCGTTTTAAGTTTTATGTAGTTTGTTTTGATTATTTATTCGTCTTTTGACAGACACTCATGCTCTGTCTGCTATAGTAAAGGCCGTGAGCAAGCCTTGTTCTCATTTATACTTTGTTAACCATTTTCTTGTCATAGTAAGCAAGTTGCATATACTCGCAATCAGTGTGTATTAGAACAAGACAAATATAGTTCTAAGTTTATTTGTTAACATTCTCGAAGTATGTACATTCTCATGTCATCGAAAAAGAAGAAGACTCAGTAAAAATTTACTTACTTGGTCCGTTCCGGTTTGTAGCTAACTTCACAATTTCTGGAAAATTCTTGATGCAGCTGTTATGGAAGTGGGATGGAATTAGGATATACCTGAGGTTTTTATGATTGTTGGATAAACTGGTTACGTGGATTAGAAAAGGTAAGGGACCTTAAAATTCCAAGGTGCTATTTTTATAAAGCTAATCCACCTGTGAGTTCTCTTCATATTTTTGTGACGCTAGTGAGTTGGCAATGGTTGTGGTGGCGTATTGTAGGTTTTAAACACCAGACGGTGTAACAATATCATGTGTGGCCGGGAAAACCAACTGTGCGCCTACAAAATCCTTGACAATTCCGAGGCTAGAATTGCAGGCTGCGATATTTGCTGTTGGCTAGAAAAACGCATAATTAAGCATCATATTATGGCCCCAAGTGAAATAATATTTTGCTCCGACACCGAGATATCTGCTCCGACAGGCTTAAATCCGAGCATAGGTGATACAGTTTGTCACAAACCGGGTAGCGGAAATTTTGGAATCCTCTGAAGCGAATGGCGGTGGGTCCCTGGTGAAATTAAGGCATTCGCACTTCCGCATCATACAATCTTAATGGACGCTGGAAAACTGGCTCTGAGGTTTTAAAAAGATCTGGTCTCGATAATGGCGAAGAAGAGCTCCGGCTAGGCCATTTTGTGCTGTCTACTCTGGTCAACCACATATACATTTTTAATATTAATCTTTTTCTAAGTTTTTAAGATTGAAAAGATGTCTCGGGTGGGTGTTTCGATTTTGCAAACATTTAACGTTGAGCGCCAAAAACAGCCATGGTGTGTGGTGACCTTAGCCCGGCCGCAGAAGGCTGACAAATATGTTGTCCAATACAGAAGGCTGCTTTGATTACGAGTACGAGAGCCTAGTAAAGGGAAATCAGATATCGTCAAGCAGTTCCATTCTAACTTCGAATCCATATGTTGAGAATCTCAGATGCGGAGGTAGAATAGACAATGCTTCACTCATCATTTTTTCTGTGAGAAGGTCACTCATTTTACCAAATTGTACAGCGGTCATTTTACCAAAAAACCGATTGACACATTTAATTGTACAGTGGTGTTATGAACGTCAAAAACACATCAACGATCTGACGGTAATCTACAAAATTCGACGGATGTACTGAATTCAGTCGGTGAAACGAACATTGTACGATAGTTTGAATGAAAAGCCCCATACTGCGATATTGAATTTTTGATGGCGTCTACTCGTCATGGCCTTCCTTTAGGGATTTATTCCAAGTCGTCTATGGCAGCTGTACACGATTGAATAGTGATCCCAAATTTAAGGAGAGCAGGCCCATTGATTTCATCATAGGGGTTGATTTTTACGCACAAGAGTAAAGAAAAATATTCATCCTTATTCCAGTTGTCGTCGTCAACGTCGTCGTCGATTTTGAGTCAACGTCACTTTATATCAACGTCAACATCAATTCAATGCTAATTTGGCGACAACTGTTTATCGATAATGTACACAAAACAAAAAAAGCATCTCTAATATTTCAGTCAGAAATACAATCTAAATTGCAAAGAAAATTTGCTAGGCAGGAGTTAATTTACCAGGTGAAATGTAAGTGGCAGAAATTAAGGAATGCTGGTATGTGTTTCGTCATTTCTTTAAAAGTTTCCAACGTTCATTTAGATGTTCGACAATTCTCTAAATAAATTTTATATTGGGTCATGTTGTATGTATCGGCGGGCCAAAGACATTTACATTTTTTTATTCCATCCCACTGCTTTTTAAAATAACTGGGAACCCATCAAAATCTTCTTGCAAGCAACTTGAAGATGTTATTAAAATATATAAATTAATAAAAGTGGTTCGCGTTTTTTATTTTATGTTTTTCCAATTCATCCACATTTTTTTCACTTTTTGGAAAATCGAGTCAGTCGCATCAACACAATATCATCGTCACATAAATTACAGAATACCAAAAATACGTCGACGGCGATCGATAAATCTCAATATTGACAACGGGAATACCAGTTTACAATCGTCATTTTGAGTCGACGACGAATACCGGAATAAAGGCCAAAACACAATGAGAAAAATATACGTATATTTTTAAGCATGCATGTCTCGAGCAATTTTCGCATTTAGGTAGAAAAAATCTGACCGGTTTAATCGAAAAAGAAAATTAAAAGGAAAATTTTTGAGAAAGTTTTAATAAATGATGTGCAAAAATACCAATGTATATATAATAAATCGCACAAATCATTTAGAAATAAATTAATTAAAGCGGCAGACTGGAAAGCAATATCCAGAGCTGTGGATTTGCCAGGTAAGTACATTCGGACGAAAAATAAATTCTCATTTTATATCTCGGCAATTGATTAACCTTTTTGTTATATATTTTCGTAATATGTGAAGTTGATAAATGCCAGAGTCTATGGAAGACGTTGCGGGATCGTTTTGTCAGAGATAAGCACAGAAGAAGAAGAAAAACAAGAACATATGTTTTCATGCGTGCATGCATACTTTTTATGTGTCTTGCAAACACAATCGAAGTACGCTTATCGAGCATGCGTTCATTATACGTATTTTTGCTGTTTGCAAGACACATAGAAAGTATGCATGATTATTATTGGAATGTAAGCAATAACAAATGTGTGACATAATTAAAAATGGAAATAAATGAAATAGCTTCGGTTGTCGTGCTTATTACAATTATGTATAACTTAAAAAATTGGGGTGGGGTAGATTTGGGTAAGGTCATTATACCAAAATAGAAATGTTGATGGTTTTTTTGCGTTAAGCTTTGAACATTTACACAAGAATGACCACAAAAAATGCCATAAATAGTAAGGGTGACCTGTGGGGTCTTCGACCAAATATTTTCCATGATGGAGGAAGATTTGACAATGCGCAGCAACCGGCAGCCAATATATGCTGAATGTCGGCTGTTTTTGACCCTAGTGTAAGTAAATTAAAATGATTATGTATATACAAAGGGATTTACAAAGTCTTTTTATACAGCTATTAAGTACATGGGGATAGCACGCAATGCCTCTTACATTTAAAATGGGTGCATCAACAGACAAGAGACAAGTGAAGTAATTTGGGCTAACCTCTTTAAAAGGTACCTCGCAATTGCAACCCGGCACGAATGGCATAAAATTGCAAATGATTTCGAAATCCTATGGAATTTCCCACATTGATGGCGCCATCGATGGGAATCACGTAACTGTAACGTGTCCCCCGAGCTCTGGATCAGCATACTACAATTACAAACGTAATCCTTTGAAATGCATAAGATTTGTAACACTTTATTCACTTTTTCCATTACAGACTCATTTTCGATTGTATTGCTGGCAGCTTGCGATGACGACTGTATCTTCACTGCAGTAGGGTCTCAAAGCGACGGAGGAGTATTACGTCACTCAGAGTTTGTTCGTAGCCAAAAGCGAAACGAAGTCACACAAAACAATGCCACAAAATTACCCTTTCGGTTGCGAGATAAGCTAAAAGATTATATTTTACAAACTAATTTTATTTGAAGTTTTGTTCCGAATATTTTTGGAGTTATTTTATTTGAAAAAGTTCAATTCCATAAAACGACTTCGCCTGGAGCGATGTCCCAACCTTAATTTCCGAAAAATAAATATAATACATTTTTTGGTAGTTATACACAATTCGATTTGTTAATAACTTATTACATATGTACCAAGGCACATATTAAAAAATATATCACAATTCATTTGTATTTTAACGTTTGTAGTTTAACGTTTTAAAATAATACAGATTAAAAGAAAAAATAAAAAGATTAAAGACAATTACCATTTGGAAAAACTCAAAAGGAATACGCAATCTATATATATATATATATATATATATATATATATATATATATATATATATATATATATATAAGAGTTACGTGATTGAGTAATTGACTGATCACTCCCCAGACCAAACGGCTACAGCTAGAAACATTAAATTCGTACATTTAAGGGGTAAAATGGGGTAAAAAGGGATAAAAATGGTACCACAGAAATGGCCAAATGTCTGTGCCTAGAATCTTGAAATTTGGTATGGGTATTCCTCTTGTGGCATGGAGGTATCCCAAAAAGTGGCTTATGAAAAATTCGTACTTTTGGGGCGTTAAATGGGGCAAAATTTCGTACTTTTAAAGGGTAAGATGGGGCTGAAAGGGATCAAAACGGTCCCACACCGATGACCATACGGTTGTGTCTAAAATCTTGAAATTTGGTACGCAAATTCATCTTATAGCTTTAACGCGCCCAATAAAATACTTTCTAAAAATCGTACTTTTAGGGGTGAAATCGGGTAAAAAGGGATAAAAATGGTACCAATCACACGAATGGAGCAGCATAAAATCAAAGGTTATAATTCGCTACAATGATTTTGTTTAAAACATTTTTCTAGATTTAGAGCAGATCGTACCATCAAATTCCATCATTTCGCGTTAATAGCATTTTGATTCCTCATATGAAAATGACAATGAACATTTTCCAAAAAATATCCAATTTGTATTTTTTGTTTAGCACGCTTTTGTAAAAATTTGGAAAAAGGGATAAAAATTGTACCAATCTGATGGATGAAGCTGGAATCTTTAAATTACTGTGTACATCACAGCAAATGCGTTTTCTACACAACATTGCAAAGATTTCATGAAAAACGTTATGGAAATTTCGAAAACTTTTTAATCGTTGCAATTAGTAGTCCTTTTTTAATTAAACTGTAGATGAATGATTAAAAATTTCTCTTCAAATTAAGGAGAAAATCAGTTTTTTCGATCTCCTGAAAAGTTATTTTTTTGTTCATAGCCACTTATGAATATAAGCCCTCGATATGTATGTAATTTAAAGCAACAATTAAAAAAATTAAGTTCTACACTTAGAGAACATGTCTGTTAATAAGCAGCGATTGTCTGCTGCCTATCAGCAGACACTTTTCTGCTATTACAGCTTTTTTGGCATAACAGCAGTTTTGTACAATCTTACATTACCATTCACACTGCAGTCTGCTAATATTGGCTGCTGTTAATTAAAATATGAAAATAGATAAGCGTTCATAAGCGAGTTTAGCTCCAATTACCTTTTATATTAGCTTGGGACGATATACATATCATTAAAAAGACAATCGCAATATATTTCCGTGGTAATAAATTGCTTTATAATAACTTCTATTAAAAAATGTTTTGTTGTCATGTATATCTAAGTTGTCATACTGTTCTGTACATATGCTTTAAATTTTTTCTATATTGCTAAAAACAGCAATCCATCTCACCATCTCAGCAGATACAAATCTGCTGTCTCTTTTTCAGCAGCAGAAAATCTGTTTTCTTTTACTGACAAAATCCTTTCAGTGTACTGATAGATGGATTACTGAAATGCAATTTTACTGACGATGTCTGTCGGACGAATGTATCAAAATATTTCTCGAAGATCCTGGCAATAAAATATGAATGGTTTCCAAACGCTCACGTAATCACACGTAATGAAATTAACGTCATTTATCATTAATTGAAAATTGACTAAAATAATTAGAACAATTTTCACTTGGTTTTTTTTTAAACCACACTCAAAAAATAGCATTCTTAAATGTGAGTAAAATTCATACTACAATTTAGTTCAACAATTTTACTCCAGTTCAGTAAAGATTTCCTAAAAAGTTAGAAAATTAACTAAGCATGAGTAAAGTTTCATTCTTTCAAAGCCGTAGTAAATAGTTCATTTACTAGAAAAGTGTAGTAGATTTACGTAAAAACATTTCTTTGGAACTAACAACAAATTCTTACAATTGAGTACATTCATACTTATGTGGAAGAATATTTCCAAGGTTTTAAGAGAGAAAAAATCGGAATTTTTTGTATGGAAAAAAATCCATTTAGAAAATTTTAACTTAAAATGTGTTTTTTTCTAAAATGAAGTTAAAATGTTTACTGAAATTTATGGCGAGTTCTTCATACATTTTAGTATTAATGAACTTATAAAAAACATTTGAAATTGTTTAAAAAAATCTTGAATATTAATCTAAGAAGCAATTTTCCTTCGTTTGCAGAGACTTATTTCTTAACTTTTAGAATTATTTTAAACAACCACTGCGAAGGCCGCTATATTGCTTTCGCAACATGAAGTAATAACTCAACTCTTTATGGCAGAGGTATCATGATACTTTTGAGAAGTATTTCATGTTGTCATTTTTTGTATCAGTTTTGCATACTCTGAAGCAAAACTATTTGTTTGATTTTTTTAGTTAAATTGAACTTATTTTAATTTCACTTTTTTACTTGTATCAAATAAAATCTGTTTAAGTAAAAAATTACTTGTTGTAAGGAAAAAATCAGCAAAGTTGTCGTCAGTTTGAGTAAATATTTACTTTATTTGATTAAAAATATACATAGTTTTAGAAACATTTCAGCAAAATTTTACTAAGATTTAGTAAAAATTTACTTAGTTTTAGGAAAATTTTACTTCAATTTAGTAAAAATTTACTTAGATTTAGGAAAATTTCAGCAAAATTTTACTTAGATTTAGTAAAAATGTACTTGGTTTGAGGAAAAACTTACTGGAATTTTCCTCAGTTTGAGTAAATATGTACTTGGTATGAGGAAAATTGAACTAGAATCAAGTTCAAATCATGTTCTAATTTCAAGGAAAAGTTTGAACTTGATTTGAGGAAATTTTGCTTTAGCGCTATACGAAGTTCAATTTTCCAAAATTTTAGTTCATTTTAACTCAGGTTCACTTTTTTATGAGTGTAGATGAACCCCCCCAGGGGAAAATCCTGCGCACGGCCCTGTCTGTATTGCACGTCAGAGTAATATATACCTTATTTGATACATTGGCGGGTACCATTTTAATCACTTGGTGTTCCGTTTTCTACTTAAAAGTATACATTTACAAAGTAGGTAATGCTTCGCGTCTACACGGTCAGAGGAATATACGCACCGAATTTCACAATTCTAGCTTCATCCGTGGTACAAATTTCGTCCCATTTAATCCCTTGAAAGTAAAAATTTCGAAAAATTCTTTCTTATCAGTGATCTGCGCTATAAAACGAATATACACACCGAATTTCATTATTGCACTGTCAACCTTGTTCTTGGTACCTTTTTACCCCCGTTTACTCTTTAAAAGTATGAATTTCGAAAAATACTTTCATTTTATGTTTGTAAGCATTTTGAGGTATATACCCGCCGAATTTAAAGATTCCAGATACGTCTGTTGTATCCCCTGTTGTACGTACTATTTGTATCCCCTTTTTACCCAATTTTGGCCCCAAAAAGTACGCATTTTGCAAAAATATTTTCTAGGTCGTAATCGTGCTAAAAAGTGATGCCCGTTCTGAATTTCAAGATTTTAGGCCCAACCGTTTGATGTGGACTGTGGTACAATTTTTATCCCATTTAATCCCTTAAAAGCAAATTTTTTGAAAAATTCCTTCTTATCAGTGATCTGTGCTGTAAAATTAATATACATACCGAATTTCATAATTGTAGCATCATACGTGCTTTGGTACCTTTTTTATCCCCTTTTAACGAAGTTAAAACCTATTATTGAATATTGCCAGTTCTGTGACACCTAGAGTGCTGAAATTTTGTGTGAGTTCATTCAGTGTAAATTGTTGTACAAAGATGGGCGGAAAGTGGGCGTGACCCTTCCCATATGAAATTAAAACCGGTTTTAGAGTTTATTCGACACAGAGATGGGCGGAAAGTGGCCGTGACCCTTCCCATTCGAATTGTTGTGTGAGTTAATTTAGTTGTAACCTGCTTAGACAATATACAAATGGGCGGGATTTGAAAATTGGGGCATTTTTGATTTGAATTTTGTAAAATTACACCTTTTCTTTGGATTTTCTTCTTTTCAAGAAATCGGAAATTATATAATTTTTAAGTTTTTGTGTTGTTTGATTAGTGAACAATTTGATTGATTTTCTATGTGTTTTGAATGTAATGTAATTTCTTCTTACGAATGAAGTGTTTTGTTTATGTAATGGAAAGGAGGGGAATCACATTTAACAAAAAATCAATTTGATTTTTGACATTTCTTCCATTTTTCGACGAAAACTAACGTTCTTCATGGAACATATCCATTTCTTTAAAATCTCAGGGAAGTACGTTGATTATAAGTGGTTCATAAATTTTAATTTTACCGTTTGTTTTTTTTTTTTGCCTGGCGAAGCGGGCAGGGTTCAGCTAGTATATATATATATATAACTCTTATCTATATATATATATATAAGAGTTATGTGATTGAGTAACTGACTGATCACTCCCCAGACCAAACGGCTAGAGCTAGAAATATGAAATTCGTACTTTTAAGGGGTAAAATGGGGTAAAAAGGGATAAAAATGGTACCACAGAAATGGCCAAATGTCTGTGCCTAGAATTTTGAAATTGGGTATGGGTATTCCTCTTGTGACAAGGAGGTATCCCAAAAAGTGGCTTATGAAAAATTCGTACTTTTGGGGCGTTAAATGGGGCAAAATTTCGTACTTTGAAAGGGTAAAATGGGGCTAAAAGGGATAAAAATGGTCCCACAGCGATGACCATACGGTTGGGCCTAGAATCTTGAAATTTGGTACGCAAAATCATCTTATAGCTTTAACGCGCCCAATAAAATACTTTCTAAAAATCGTACTTTTTGGGGTGAAATCGGGTAAAAAGGGATAAAAATGATACCAATCACACGAATGTAGCTGGAATCATAAAATTCGGTGTGTACATCCCTCAAAAAGCTTAGAAACGCAAAATGAACGAATTTTATGAAATTCGTACTTTAAAAGGGTAAACGGGGATAAAAAAGGTACCAAAACACGGATGATGCTACAATTATGAAATTCGGTATGTATATTAATTTTACAGCGCAGATCACTGATAAGAAGGATTTTTTTTTTAAATTTTGCTTTTAAGGGATTAAATGGGATAAAAATTGTACCACAGTCCACATCAAATGGTTGGGCCTAGAATCTTGAAATTCAGAACGGGCATCACTTTTTAGCACGGTTACGACCTAGAAAATATTTTTGCAAAATGCGTACTTTTTGGGGTCAAAATTGGGTAAAAAGGGGATACAAATAGTAACAAACAGACGTATCTGGAATCTTTAAATTCGGCGGGTATATACCTCAAAATGCTTACAAACATAAAATGAAGGAATTTTTCGAAATTCATACTTTTAAAGAGTAAACGGGGGTAAAAAGGTACCAAGAACAAGGTTGACAGTGCAATAATGAAATTCGGTGTGTATATTCGTTTTATAGCGCAGATCACTGATAAGAAAGAATTTTTCGAAATTTTTACTTTTAAGGGATTAAATGGGACGAAATTTGTACCACGGATGAAGCTAGAATTGTGAAATTCGGTGCGTATATTCCTCTGACCGTGTAGACGCGAAGCATTACCTAATTTGTAAATGTATACTTTTAAGTAGAAAACGGAACAACAAGCGATTAAAATGGTACCCGCCAATGTATCAAATAAGGTATATATTACTCTGACGTGCAATACAGACAGGACCGTGCGCAGGATTTTCCCCTGGGGGGGTTCATCTACACTCATAAAAAAGTGAACCCTCTACTGAGTTAAAATTAACTAACATTTTGGAAAATTGAACTTCGTATAGCGCTAAAGCAAAATTTCCTCAAATCAAGTTCAAACTTTTCCTTGAAATTAGAACATGATTTGAACTTGATTCTAGTTCAATTTTCCTCAAACCAAGTACATATTTACTCAAACTGAGGAAAATTCCAGTAAGTTTTTCCTCAAACCAAGTACAGTTTTACTAAATCTAAGTAAAATTTTGCTGAAATTTTCCTAAATCTAAGTAAATTTTTACTAAATTGAAGTACAATTTTCCTAAAACTAAGTAAATTTTTACTAAATCTTAGTAAAATTTTGCTGAAATGTTCCTAAAACTATGTATATTTTTAATCAAATAAAGTAAATATTTACTCAAACTGACGACAACTTTGCTGATTTTTTCCTTACAACAAGTAATTTTTTTCTTAAACAGATTTTATTTGATACAAGTAAAAAAGTGAAATTAAAATAAGTTAAATTTAACTAAAAAAAATCAAACAAATAGTTTTGCTTCAGAGTATGCAAAACTGATACAAAAAATGACAACATGAAATATTTCTAAACAATTTCAAATGTTTTTTATAAGTTCATTAATACTAAAATGTATGAAGAACTCGCCATAAATTTCAGTAAACATTTTAACTTCATTTTAGGAAAAAACACATTTTAAGTTAAAATTTTCTAAATGGATTTTTTTCCATACAAAAAATTCAGATTTTTTCTCTCTTAAAACCTTGGAAATATTCTTCCACATAAGTATGAATGTACTCAATTGTAAGAATTTGTTGTTAGTTCCAAAGAAATGTTTTTACGTAAATCTACTACACTTTTCTAGTAAATAAACTATTTAATATGGCTTTGAAAGAATGAAACTTTACTCATGCTTAGTTAATTTTCTAACTTCTTAGGAAATCTTTACTGAACTGGAGTAAAATTGTTGAAGTATGAATTTTACTCACATTTAAGAATGCTATTTTTTGAGTGTAGTTTTACAAAAAAAAAAAACAAGTAAAAATTCTGTTAAACTCGCTTATGAGCGCTTATCTATTTTTATATAGCAGACTGCAGTGTGAATGGTAATGTAAGATTGTAGAAAACTGCTGTTATGCCAAAAAAAAGCTGTAATAGCAGAAAAGTGTCTGCTGATAGGCAGCAGACAATCGCTGCTTATGAACAGATATGTTCTCTAAGTGTAGTACTTCTTTTTTAAATTGTTGCTTTAAATTACATACATACATATCGAGGGCTTATATTCATAAGTGGCTATGAACAAAAAAAATAACTTTTCAGGAGATCGAAAAAACTGATTTTCTCCTTAATTTGAAGAGAAATTATTAATCATTCATCTACAGTTTAATTTAAAAAGGACTACTAATTGCAACGATTAACAAGTTTTCGAAATTTCCATAACGGTTTTCATGAAATCTTTGCAATGTTGTGTAGAAAACGCATTTGCTGTGATGTACACAGTAATTTAAAGATTCCAGCTTCATCCATCAGATTGGTACAATTTTTGTCCCTTTTTCCAAATTTTTACAAAAGCGTGGTAAGGCACGCTAAACAAAAAATACAAATTGGATATTTTTTGGAAAATGTTCATTGTCATTTTCATATGAGGAATCAAAATGCTATTAACGCGAAATGATGGAATTTGATGGTACGATCTGCTTTAAATCTAGAAAAATGTTTTAAACAAAATCGTTGTTGCGAATTATAACCTTTGATTTTATGCTGCTCCATTGTTGAACTATTCTATTTCTATTATTTTTATGTTCTTACTAATGCAGTCAGAAACTAACGTGTGAGTAGTAGCTAAATCAGAAAATTAAAAAAAATGGCTTAAAAAAATATTTCCCAAATTTATATGAGAGATGAAATCTGAGAATAGTTTGGCATCAACAACTCATTTTCGAGAAAATGGTTCATAGCCACTTTTGAATATAAGCACTGGATATATATTTTGAAGAAATATTACACAAAAAACGATTAAATTTCTCAGCGCTTAACCTAACGGGACCGCATTTTTTTACTTTTTTAATGCAGAAAATAGGATATGATTTTGACAAAGAATGGGTCTAAATAGGATGTCTAATGAGTTTTGGGGGACATGGATGTTTACTCAAAATCTTTATACGCATACTCCGATTATAT
Organism: Polietes domitor; assembly: GCA_947397865.1. Classification (NCBI taxonomy): domain Eukaryota; kingdom Metazoa; phylum Arthropoda; class Insecta; order Diptera; family Muscidae; genus Polietes; species Polietes domitor. The sequence continues at coordinate 104,705,724 of OX377618.1, forward strand.
AAAAAATATTGGGAAATGTTTCTTCCTACGTAGATCAAAGTTACTGAATATTTCTCTTTTGAATAATACTTGTTACATATGTACAAAAGAATACTAACTCTGAAAAATATTTGACACATGTGAGAAATATAACAAAAAATTGAGTAAGTTAAAACTTATTTCTTATTGTTTAGCAACTTCAAAGTAGATTTTAAAATGGAGACCTGCACGCAGAGAAAAAATGCATTACGTAGAAACGAAATTTAAGACATGTGAAAATCGTTTTTGAGTTTGTTTGGGTAAACATGTCATCACTTGTTGTAAATGAACAAAGAGAAATATGTTTATATCAAACAGTTTTCTTCTTCTTTCTGCAAACTCCCAAAACATTAGAAGTAACAAAATATGTTGTTGTTGCTTCTTCTTCTGGTGAAAATAGGACACTTCGGTTCAGATTTAGATTCAGCTCCATGAAAATGTCGCATCGCAAATGTTACATCTTAGCGATCTACAAGCTAATTATTTGCTTTTATTAAGAATGCTGGCAAAAGCATACACATTTTATAGGTTTAAAGTGATTATAAAAACATTTTTAAATCTATGGGGAAGTTTTATCAGTTTTATATTGACCAAAGGTGTGTGCAGCATATATGAAAATATTGGCAAAGATTCCGATCATCCGTATAGAAGTTTAAAATGTTTAATTTTACGTCTGAAATGGTAATTTGTGTGGCAGGTACAAAAAGGAGCATTGGAAATCATGCATATTTCGTACACTCAAATTGATTATAAAAACTTTATCAAATATCAAAATACAACTGGTTCCGAATATATGGAATGTATGTGTGGGGGTACTATAACGGGTATATCAATTTCATCCATCTCCGAATATAAATAATACTTTACTTTGTTATTATTTTTTTGTAGTAGCGTCTACTTGATTTATTACGAAATTTATGGTTTTTAATTTGATTTTGGAAAGGCTCGTCGACTTGGCATATAATACTTTCTAAAAATTTATAGAAAGGATCATTGCTACAATTAGCTTGAGAAATGGACGGCGCTTCTTTGACGGCGCCCTTACCGCGTTTCAGGTCAGGAGACACATATAGATATATATCATTATGTTTCTTTGGAGCTAGAGAGAGTTTGGAAGACATACTAGAAGAATAATCCCCATACATTGCCGACACCATGTTAGATGAGGAGTTGTTCTTGTGAAATATATTCATCTGAGTCGTCATATTCTATAACCGACCCATCAAAAGTCTCAAAAAAATTATTTGTAGTTATAGAAAGAAGTATTACACAATAAAAATGAAGAATACACAGTTTGATGGAATAAATGAAATATGAGTATTAAATCTCATGCTACAAATAATTAATGTTGTGTACTCATACGCAGCAGCATGATGAACGAGGACAATCAAATGTCCGGACTGCAATCTGTTACAAGAAGTGTCACTGCGCCTATTCTCTATATTAATTCTCTATTTAAACTCACGGTTTTGGAGCTACATAGTCTTTCATAAAAGACATGGCAGACGTAAATTTCCATTGTGTAGTTTCCTCCGGCACCGCGCTTCCAGATGACATTCTTGAATTTTCTCTGACAAAACGATCCCGCAACGTCTTCCATCGACTCTGGCATTTATCAACTTCACATATTATATAACGAAAAGCTTAATCAATTACCGAGATATAAAGTGAGAATTTGTTTTTTGTCCGAATGTACTTACCTGGCAAATCCACAGCTCAGGATATTGCTTTTCAGGCTGCCGCTTTAATTAATTTATTTCTAAATGATTTGTGCGATTTATTATATATACATTGATATTTTTGCACCTCAACTTCCTCAAACATTTTCCTTTTTATTTTCTTTTTCGATTAAACCGTTCAGGTTTTTTCTAACTTTTTTTCTCATTGTGTTTTGGCTTTAAGGGTGATTATGAAGAGTTTGGTGGCGCAAGATACGGAATTTGACAGGGCCTGCCAATGCAGAACACAGCCAAACACATTTCCGGGAGACTGCCCAAAAATATTAAATTTAATGCTAATTTTTGAAAATACGCTCCGTTACACAGAGTACAAATTTATGATGCCAGTCATTCACATTCAGTTGCTATTTATACCCATGCACATCCAACATTGCACTACCCGCTACGAACGTTAACGACGTCTTATCCATCAAGGCGGTGGAGAATGTTCATGCGAACACAAAATGTTTGCTGGGTGACATTACCTTACGTTTAATATCATACGAAAATATTTGCACATAACAGCACTACATATAAATAAATAAGAATTTATTATAACGTTGAACAGAATAATAGGTGTTTTTACTCCAAGAAGGAATTTGAACTCAAGCGATAATTGGATCCCTCTAACCCGTCAAAACAGAGAATAAATTCTCAACGAATCAAATGCTAAAGACCGAAGTTTTTATTTCTTTTTAAACGACGACAGTGATGCAATGAATGAGGAAGGTGAATTATTTGTGTTTTTATAATATCACTTTTTTTAAAAAATATTTAGGGTCTAGGTCCCAACTAATAATTTGAACACTCTTGAAACTCAGTTTTTTATTGAAAAAATATGACAAATTTAATATTTAAAAAGAAATGATATTTTCGATAGACTGAAGAAAATTTATTTATACTACATCAATTCCAATATCCGATTGCTTTGATGTTGTTAAAACCGATAGTTCTTCAACACCCCTCTCATTCGCATTAACCAATGATCTTTCTTAAATTGTTAAATCGCTTTGGATCTACAGCTTTTGTAAATATATCGCCCAGTTGGTCCATTGTACTGATTGTTTCCAGTTTTATTTTTCCACATCAACATAGGCAACAATTTGTTCATCGTTGCATTGAAGCTTCATGACGAAGTTTCCTTGAGGTATCTAATTATTCTTTTCAGATGTTACCTTGAACAAAGCAATATGCATTCATATCTGTCTTCGCGTGGAAGTAGCAAACGCTTTTCCATAGGACTTTTCACTGGATTGCAATCTACCATTCCAAATTTGCTTAAAACTTTTTCAACACCAGTCGTTTGTGAGATATGGATTTATTTGCCGCTATACTGAATTTTCATTCCCAAAAATAAATTCAATGGAACACAATCAGACATTTCGAATGTATACGCCAGATCCTTCTTGAGTTGATTAAGAGAAGAATTTTTGTTTCCGGCAATAATCAAATCATCAACGTACATGATAATTACCAAATTATCGCCGCGAGATATATTAAGCAGTAATCATGTTGAGATCGAGTGAATCCGAGCGAAACTATATAGTTATTAAACTTTATATTCCAACACCGCGAAGCTTGCTTGAGCCCACACAAAGATTCTACGAGTTTACAAGCCATATTATTTGCATTAACGTCATCTGGAATCGTCATGTAAATATATGTCCTCGTGTAGATAACCGTGCTAAGATGCTGCTTTGAAGTTAAGTTGAAGAAATAAATAATTTCTTTTCATTCCAACCGCAAGTACTAAGCGTAAATTGTAATATTTGCAACTGGATCGTATGTTTCGAAAACATCGACTTCTTTCTTTTGAAGAAAACCCTTGAATACTAAGCGGGCTTTGCATTAGGATGGATGATTTTCATCCTCCTTTTTCGAATTAGAAAAATTCATTTTGATTTCAACATTTTAACGATTCCAATTCTCGTGCAATTACTTCGTACCACTTATCAGCATCTTCCAATTCAAAAAATATCGCTATAACTTTCGGGTATTCTTTTCGATTGTGAAACATTTGCTTCTAATCCTGTAATGTAATTAAAAAAACTTGCTTGGTATACGGCGTTCTCTTGTGCTGTGGCGAGAAGTACTTCCAGTTGGCTATTCTTCAACATGTTGTATCTCACCATCTTCAGTTAAAATTGCCTCATTAATTGTCTGCGCATCGCCGTGATCGTCATGACACGACACTCTCATTCCCCTCTTGCTCGTGACTTCTTCATACGATTACAGTATGTTTCTGTTCTGTATCGATCGAGCTTCTTCCTATGCTTTTTCGGTATCCATGAATATGCCTTGCAACCAAAAACATTAAGTTTTTCCAATTTCGGTTTTTCGCCAAACCACATTTTAGACTCATTTCACACCACATATTCGCAAGCTCTTATGATTCAATCTTCATCATTGTTATTTAATCGCACAGGGTTCTGTTTAGTCTTTTAGCACTGTTTGTTCAACTTGTATACTTTTTCTTCGACAAATTTCGGATTAAAATCCTAGAGTTTATAATAGACCCCGGGAGATCATTTATAAATAATAAAAATAGTATAGCCCCAAGATGACTAATCTCGATGAATTGGTCTAGAACAAGAATTGCCGAATTTGACAATCTGCGAACGATTATTCAGATAAGAAGATATCCACTTCAAAAAACTGCAGCTAAAACCAATTCGATCTAATTTATATAACAAAAGCTCGTGATTGACTTTATCGAACATCTTGATAAAATCCGTGTAGATGACGTCAGTCTGATTACCTAGAACAAACTTATCAATAATGTGAGAGGTAAACTTAGTCAAATTCGTTATGGTCGATAAGCCCTTACGAAAACCATGTTGGCTGGGACTCAAAATAGAATAAATGCTGTGGGATACAACCTTAGTTACTAATTTCTCAAAAACCTTTGGGATAGCACTTAATTTAGCTATCCCTCTATAATTCGAAACTGACTGAATTAGAAGCCAGATTTATGGAAGGGATCTCAACGAAGTAATTAATAATAACGTCAGAGGAATAGCCAAACCACTAGCACAGAATTTTAAAATTAAACTTGGCACCCCATCGAGGCCAACACTATTTGTTGATTTTAGATCATACAAACTTTACAAGACTATGGACAAGTCAATAATATGTCTTATTGATTCAAAGCAGAAATATCATAGGGATAAGAGTTGTTGGATCGATAAGATCTATGAGAATATGTGGTCGCAAAGAAATTCGCAAAATAATCAGCAATGGCCATCACAATATTCTAAGTCATCCATTCTAATCCTAGTTGGTTTAGATGTGAAAAAGAGTGGCAACCCTGAACCTGATCATACGTACTGTTTTAAAGCGTGAACAATTTTCTCTAATTTTAAAACTTTTATTAAATTAAAACAATCACAGGCATCCTAATTGCATTATTGCAAGTATCTGACCTCCCGATATGGACTGCGACGTCGGTGAAGTAGTATCGTCAGCTTCGCGTCATCAACCACCGGTGGCATTTAATAACAACACAACCATACACACAGGCAGAACAAATGCGACAAACAAAGCGAATGGTCGCAAACGACAGAGGTTGGAGAATGCATTGTGTCTTATAAATGTGGACATTTCAGATTTATCTGAAAGAAATCCCAAGATCCACTTAATAAAGAGGATACTACAACAAAATCAAAAACAAAATGTTGCCCCCAATATTTGTGTACAATGTTAATATTAAAACTCTAGTGGATATATTGAAAGTTACTATCCCTGATTTTAAATTTAAAGTCAACAAAATAAGAGTAAATTCTACTTTGAAGATATCACTGTTCATGCCTCGATGATGGCTATACTCAGAGCTAAGAATATTCATTCTTACTCCCGAACACGTATCGTAAATAAGTCCGCCTTCCCTGCGGGAGTTGCCAGTCTCCTACCAGGCGCGTCCCCAGGTGGCGGATAGGGGAGGATGCTGCGTGCACTGACGCTCCTTTCTACCTGGACTCCAGGGTACAGGGGGGGACACCCCGCGAACCAAAACTGAATAGGGAATGAACCCGACTAAATAAAAAATTATGGAAAGTAAAGGAAAAGTTACGGTGCAGGGAGTAATAAACCCAGTGCCGGCGGTGAAAAGGCCGAGAGAAGAGCAGGATGCTGCGAATGAGCAGGAAGCGTCCATTCCCACCTCTTCGGAGGTTGGGAAAAGGGTCCAAAATATTAGAGCACGTCCTTGGAGAAAATGAAGTCAGCAGAATCCAAATCAACAGCTGCGCTTTCGACAAGGACATTCTTTTGCTAAAACTGGAGTCGAGAGAATGTGTCGCGACCTTCAAAAAGATAATCAATGCGATTCCAACTCCTTGGGCTGGCGCTAAGTTGGAGCTAGTGAGAAGGAAGGACATTCCATCACTAAATAAGGCGACGTCCTTCATTAAAAGATGGGGTAGTAAGCTCGAACCCAATGCCATCCTAAAAACAATCGCTAGGCAGAATGTGAGAAGAGGCAGAGAAGAGGACCCTGATGGTACCCTATTTGTGGTCGGAATCGACCAGGCATCCATGACTAAGCTTTCGGAGCAGAAAAGCAAGGCTTTCTTCGTTGCCAAAACCATTTATATTAAAGTTGGCAAATGTTTAATCGGTCGGGCGACCAAAAGGAAAAGAAACCCCCTCGACAAAAAACAAGGCACAAAAAGAACCGAAAGTAGTGGGAAAAGCATAATTACGACACCGCTACAAGAGTTTAAGAGAGCAACTGAAATGTCGAGCTCCCAAGAAGACCGTTTGCTGAATGATAATTAACACCAACATCGTTCAGATCAACCTCCATCGCAGCGAGACGGCAACACTGGCTTTGATGGAGCAAATATAAGGATAAAGTTTAGATCCATATTGCATTAGTAAAAGAACCTTGGATTAGGGACAATAAAGTTTTTGGACTAAACCAAGGTATCAGACCCCGAATCTTGTGTCACAATAACATTAATTTTCTCTTCTCTCCAGAGTTGTCAACGTCGGATGCAACAGTACTGAAACGGGGTGATGAAAACATGTACCTAGCATCGGTATACCTACCATATGACTCTACCAACTACGTCGGAACTACATCGGATGCAACAGTACTGAAACGGGGTGATGAAAACATGTACCTAGCATCGGTATACCTACCAACTACGTCGGAACTACATCATCTGGCAGAGACGGGAAAAAACAAGGCAAGGAAATTCTAGTATGCAGTGACGCCAACTCGCAGCACATTGCTTGGGGTAGCACAAAATGCACTAAACGAGGGCAGGCTCTCCTGGAATTCCTTAACACCTATGTCCTACATATTCTCAACTATGGTAACAAAGGTAAGGGTTTGTTAACAAGGTAAGGGAACAGGTAATAGACATTACTTTTGTTCTGAAACCCTAATCGACGAGGTTCTAGATTGGAATGTCTCAGACATTCATTCATTCTCAGATAATTGTGTTTAAATTAGCTCGGCAGCCACCGGAAACTATTAGATTCCGAAATAAAAGTAAGACCAACTGGTCTAAATTTAAAAATAGTTTAAGCTCATGTCGAAATCCCCTCGGATTCCTATCGGGGAAGAAACGAAGTTAGGAAGCTGACGGAAGCAATTAGAGAGTCATTCGAGGAATGCTGCTCTCTTCGGGAAAGGAAATCCTTGCGAGAGAAACCCTCGATGACGAGGGATATAATAAAGCTCAGTAAGAAGGTCCGCAGATTATTTAACAGAGCTCGCCGCAAAAAAACAAGGAATTTACTGGGATAATTACCACGAAAAACTCAAATAGTACAAGAAAATAACAAGAACGGCTAAACGCAACTCCTGGAAACACTTCTGCGAATAGGTGGATAGCGTAAACGACGTCTCTAAGATTAAGAAATTCCTTTCTAAGACCCATGTACAAGCTGAAACGATGGAGGATGCCAGTTGAACTAGAATGGAAACAACAGCGCAGATGCTGAAATTACCAATGGAGACCCATATTGGATACTAGCCCCATATTGGAGCAACCCCAACAGTTTCGCCCCCTACAAAGCAACAGGGCCGGATGGGATCTTCCCAGCACTGCTACAGCACGGACTGGAATTGATTTTAGATCATCTGGTGAACATATTCACAGCGTGCCTGCGCTATGGATATACCCCTAACCGTTGGCAAAAAGCCAGGATCGTTTTCATACCTAAACCTGGCAGCAAAGGCATATCGTCCGATAAGCCTAACATCTTTCATTCTCAAAACTATGGAACGCATTGTCAAGAACATAATTAAAGCACAGATCCCTGACGAGTTGCTGAAGTTTAAACAGCACGCCTATGTCAAGGGAAGATCGGTGGAGACCGCACTACACGAGGTCGTCCACCACATAGAAAAATCCTACAGCGAAAACATATTCACCTTGGCGATTTTTTATCGACATTGAGGGCGCATCTTGGCTCCACTCTTGTGGGTGACTACCATAAACAGTCTACTGAGGATTCTGACTGAAGAAGGTTTCAAACCAATCTGTTACGCAGACGATGTGCGATACTCCTGAGGGGAAAGAATCCTAACCACTTATGCAGAAGGGCCACTGAAGCACTTAACATATCATATAACTGGGCACGACCAAGGGGTCTCAACGTCATCCCGGAAAAAACGGAAATCTGTTTACTAGGAAGACGGAAGGGAAAACGATTAAAATTACAGAGAAAGTTAAGTTAAGTTAAGTATCTAGGCGTGATTCTGGATCGTAAACTAAACTGGAAGAGTCACATAAACAGCAGGGCAGAGAAGGCCCATAGATGTTGGGCTCTATACAGAAGGACCATTACATAGGTAGAAGGACACAAGTGTAATCAGACCAATTATGACTTATGCCTCGGTGGTATGGTGGACATCGATGGAAACTAAGTGCAATATAAATATACTGTTGAAAGTTCAAAGAATGTGCTGCCTCGGCATCAGTGGAGCCATTCGAACAACATCTACGATGGCAATGAAGACAATTTTGTCACGACGCCCAATAGAGATACAGGTTAAGTATGAGGCGGCTATCTCGACCAAACGCCTTCAGGCAGTAGGTAAATGGATCCAATCGGATTTCATATCAAATCATCAAAAGTTATTGGGAAAACTGATAGGTTTCTCAGAGTGTATAACTGACAAATAGGAAAGGATAACCTATGGAAACATTGCTACACGGACGGATCTAAGATGGACGGGAAACAGGATTAGGAATCTACATTGAATACCTATCCATCGAAAAATCATACTAGAAATCATATGGGTACCAGGACACAGTATGATCCAAGGTAATGAAAGAGCAGGCGAAATGGCGAGAGGAGGATCAGGCCTCGAATCCGCCAATATGATAAACGCCAAGCCAGGCAACGAAAACTGAGCTAGGTAAGTGGGCAACTACAGCCCATAGATTAACCTGGGAGTCGTCCACAGTAGGCGGTACGACCAAAGTCTTATGGGGTGGTCCCAATGCGAGCGAAACCAGACGACTGATGAGGCTGAACAAAATCGAACTCAGCAGCACGGTGGGACTTCTCACTAGACACTTACCCCTGAGATCGCAACTACACCGCATAGGACGGTCGGACTCAAATGAATGCCGGGCCTACGGGGAGGACACCGAAACAGTGGAACACTTTCTCTGTCACTGTCCTTCATTCTCGAGGCTGAGAGCTAATTACCTCTCTGGATCGATAATACCTAACCTGGAGCACCTTAGGAGCATAGGATGGACGAAATTAAGGATGTTCATGACCATTCACGACCCTTCTACATACTTCTCCCCTTTTCTTTCTTAATTTTGTTTCGGTTTCTTTTTCTAATTGAGAGCGCACAACGGGCCTCATACCCTAAGTGTATACCTTAGGGTATGAGTCACCCTCGACCAAATGGTCGAAGTGACTTCTATTTTTCAACCCAACCTAATCTTCTGTGAACAGATTATTAATAATGATAATGTCATTACAAATAATTTTGAAATTGCTGATCACTTTCAATCGTACTATTCCTCAATTTTCGACCGTACAATTCCTGTACATCCGTTGGACGACCTCGACTCAAGGGTTTCATCTTGCATTAATCTAATTCCTCTAATTCCTTTGACGATAATTTTCATGCAATCGGAAATCCTGATTCATTTCATTTCATGAAAAATATAAAATCAAGCAGTATTGATGGAATTTCTAATTTCATCATAAGAAAGTTTACAGATGTCTCTATAAATTTACTCGTCTGCATTTATAACATCTGCATCAACAACGGCTATTTCCCTACTGATTGGATGTGTGCGAAAAGTGTTCCAATTAAAAAGAACTCAAGAAGTGAGTCGCTGAAAGATTTCCGTTCAATCTCACTGTCTAACATCGGCAAAATATTTGAGCATATATATTTTTTTTTTTTTTTTTTTTTTTTTCACTGAACCAACACTCAGGGGATGTCCCCTATAAATGCAGTGCATTGCGTTGGTAGAAGGAAGATAAGGTATTGGAAGGAGGAGAGAGGGAGTAGTGTCTGTTGACATCTGTTTTGAATCTCTGAATGTCGTAATTGGAGGGAAAGATATTTGCCGGAAGTCGATTCCACATACGGATAGTACGGGCGAAGAACGAATTTATTCTGTAATGTGTAGTGCGGTCGGTTGTCCAATCGACAACAAATGGGTGAGCGTTCCTGGAAAGTCGCGTATCTCTACCGAACGTTCTCACGGGCGGTATAAGATCACGAATTTCCGAAGAACAAACACCATGAAAGTATCGATAGAACAATGACACACAACCAACATTACGACGGTGTTCAAGGGAGACAATAGAATTGGATATCCTACCATCACCTATCAACACCATCGCCCTCCTCTGGACACGGTCAAGTAGCTCCAGTGATGAAGCTGGAGCTCCCGACCATATATGGGAGTTGTATTCCATCTTTGGTCTGATGTAGGTAGTGTAGATATTGAGAAGATCAGAGGGTGTAAAATATTTCTTACATCTTTTTAAAAAGCCTAAACATTTGAAGGCATCTTTCGACACGTCAAATACATGCTTTGTCCATCGAACATCACGTTGTATTTTCATGCCGAGAACATCGAGAGCATCTGATTGCTCAATATCTACACCGTTCATTAAAATCGACGACACCGTTGGATCAGTGAATCGTTTGTGAGACAACAAGGAGCACTGGGTCTTACGTGCATTAAAATCTACTCTATTCTCACGACCCCATTCAGAAATGGCCATCAAATCCTGGCTAAGTGACTCATTTTGAAGCAAAAATAAAAAATGAGTTCATAATAAATCCTATTTCCCACTTCCAATTCGGATATAAACATAACTCCTCTCAACATGCACTCCTTAAATTCCATAGTGACATCACGACCAACTTGAGAAATGAAATCTGAGTCTGAAATCTGAATAAAGTCGCTTCCCACCTCATACTGATTAACGAGTACTATAAGACTTGGGGCATCAAAATAGACGCTGCAAAATCACAAGCTATATAACTCAGGAAAGTGCCCACAATGCAAAACGCTACGTCTCTGTCTTGAGGAAATCGGCATTCCATTTAAAACAAATATTATATATGAGTGTCAAGTTTGACAAGTTAATGAAATTAAACTTACATGCGGGTTCTATTCTCCAAAGGACGAAAACAATATGAAGGATGTTTTCAGATATACTTAATAATAAGTATTTGCCTTAAAAGACGAAGTTACTTCTCTACAAATTAACAAGGCCTGAGTCTGTGTTGCTGTACGGATTTCCAATCTGATTTATTTTACGTACCAGAACATCTCATCTCTCCACAGTTTTATAATAAAACAGTACCTGGTTCTCATAGATGTTGTTGTCCACTGCGGACGGCGATATTAGTTACTTAAATAAAGGCTTTTATTTTAAAAGGAAATTAATTCCGTCGATTAAATCGTACTGTTTATACATGAAAATACTAATGACAATTTTTATGGCAAATAATTGGAAATAAATGTTCTTTTACGACGATGTGCGTGTTTTCTTTTAGTGTGCTTGTCCGTGCAAGTTTTTCACCAACTGACGAAAATTTGAAAATTGTTTTGACAGATGAAGTACAGTGTTGTATTTCATATGACATAAAGGGGTTGACCCAGTTGTATATTTGCGACGTAAAAGGGTTACCGCAATCCTTCTGCGTTATAATGGGATCTGCCTCAACAGAGGCTAAAAATATATACTTTAGTTAATTAGAATTAATAATAACTAACCTAATTTATAATACATAGGTGCATAATAAAAATTATTGCACTACGTTCTCACAATATATTTATTTATTTGTCGCTTTACTTATTTATAAATACGACACCATACAGTGATATTCACACTATTGATTAGACTTAAGTTCACGCAAAAGTACCTGAACTTTATTTACTTATTAAATTCAATTCCCAATCTGTGACATCTAAATTTAAACTCATTCATAATATATAATATGTTTGATATTAATGAAGTCTGTTTTCACATTTATACAGACTTTTTTGTTATTGTTAGGTCGTTTTATGTAGTTTTGATTATTTATTCGTCTTTGACAGACTATTATGCTCTGTCTGTAACAGCAAAGGCCGCGAGCAATCCTTGTTCTCATTAATATTATATTAACTATTTATCTATTGTCATAGTAAACAAATAGTATATTCTCGCAATCAGTGTATTAGAACAAGACAACTATAGTTCTAAGTTTATTTGTTAACCATTCGCTAAGTATGTACATTCTTATGTCATCGAAAAAGAAGACCCATTAAAAATTTACTTACTTACTTGGGTTAGATGTGGATTTTCGTTTCAAATTTATTATTCGCCTTTTCCAAGTATAGTCTATAACATTTCTCAGATTCGACGTTATATCTCGTCCTAGTAATAGAGTATCTCACATAATCGGAATTCAATGCTAGGTCAAGTTATCTTCAACTTATATTCTTCACGTAATTAAACTGGAATAAATTAAGGTCAGCAAAATGCATGACTAGATTCGAGGCAGAATCATCCGTATCAAAAGATGAAGGCAGTGCGGTTAAAGCCTCAGTGTCCGGCAAGTCAAGCCAAGATAAATTAAATCCCTTTCCGTAGGTAAATTAAAATTCCCTAAGATTAATGTAGGTCTAAGTCACCTGACATTTAACAAGCATACCAATCACGACCAAGTGACTTTCATAGACACACAATTCGGACGATGGAGGAATATAAGAACAGGTAATGATCAATCTATTGCGCCCTGAATAAGAACTGCAATAAATTCGATGTCATCAAACCCGTGGAAGATAATACGTTCTGACGGGAAAGAATTAGTAACAGCAACAAGTACACCGCCACCAATCCTTCCTACAAAAAAAAACTCAGAATCTAAATCCGACTCTTTTAACCAAGTTTCAATAAATGCAAGAGCAGAGAAATCAATGCTATCAACGAATAATTGATTCAATTTCATATTCAAGCCTCTTACTTCTGATACCCGATATTAAAAGAATCAATCAGTTTTTTTTGGGACAGCAGCTGACCTTAAAGGGAGACGAGCCAAATCGTTCACCCTATCCCCAAATTCCTTAACAAATGCCCTAGGTGGCCAGAACTCAGGGACCATTAATCTGTCAAAGATTTCCCTCGTCGTAATTATCTTCAACGAAACTCGACTTTGAGAAAATTACGACTTCAATTTAAAATATCTAAGGTAAAAATCACCCTCGATCTTGGATCTAATGAAGCCATTCAAGTCATCAACTGTGGTATCTGGGGCGAACCTCGAGACGAAGACCATTTTCATCTCCGGGGCAATGCCCAATCCACCAGAAGTACCACTAGACCGATGTGGACGCACGTCTGCAACAGGCACAGGCGGAAGTAAATTCCCAGCCAACACACTGGTCTGTGGACAAACACCTGTTGCAGTCGCAGGACGAGCGGGATTGTTGCCCTTCACGCTGGTCTGCGGAGGATCTGTGAAAGTTTTAGTAGTACAATCATTGCCACAAAGCAGTGGCCCAGTAACTGTAGCATATGTCGGATTAATGTCATTTGACAATCCCAACCCATCAACCGAAATAGCTGAAGCCGCAGGTTTGGCAACATCCAAATGCTTAATCATCGGCGTCACTGATTTTGAAGATATATTCACCGTTCTTTTGCGTTTCTGTCCAGAAATAACCGGAGATTTCGGAGATTTGTTGTTGTTTGGTGAAGAAATTCTTTAACATCTTCAGTCATAAGCCTTTCTTTAATCACGTTCAACGTCAGCATACCCTCTTCCATGTTTAGTAATGTTAATTAATTTGCACTAAGCTACGCTTCCTGCCAAAAAAAAAACGATTTGATTATTGGAGTTACACTCTAGTTTACGAGGCTGAAAAACGCCCTCGCGACATAAATTATCTGAAACCCTTGGTAAACTACGAACCGTTAAATATGTAGACCAATCTACATCGCGATGTGGTAATGACCTCTCAATCGCGTGACCACTTGTATTCTTAAATCCAACAGAACAAAATAATATCCACCCTGTCGTTACAGTAAAGAGGACCGTAGAAAATTCCAAATCCTAAACGGGATTTATTATTATATTATTTTATAAGATTCGTAAACATATTGTTAGGATCCTAAGAAACAGATTCAATATCAAACAAATACAGTATAAAAAATCCTGTCATTCGCAGTTGTCGAATCATGTTTTCGAATGACTTTATATGTGCCAAAACATTGTCACCATCGGTCATCTTCATTCTTACAAATAATTAGCTGGTTCGTTAATGACTTATTTGTAAAACTGACTGCTCCCACATTTCATTCTCAGTATTTTGATCCCGGACGTAACACAATCAGAGTGGATGAACCCGACTTGTCTATCTTTCGTCTTTTTGTAATTTTTCGATAAGCGGATGCTTATATTTTCGATAGACTGAAGCATATTTTCAATCAAATATTTCCTTCAACCACTCATTGTTGTTGTGGGTGATTGTCTAATAAGTTCGTGGGGAAAAAGCTGTATCGTGTTGAAAATACATCAGCCTACAGCAAAATGGTAATGAGAAAAGGTTTTAGGTAGAATAATGCTCTTCAAAACGCTTTGCGGTGAGGTTTTCGGGTGTATACATATAATACGCAGGTGTGATTTTCATATAACGTAGATATATATACAACTTATGACTTCATGTTAACGCAAGCACTCCATACAGAAGGATCACTGATGAGTTGTCTCTACACAGGACAACGAAATACGTATATGGTCAAATGTGTGTATTGTTGAGTGTGGTTCTCCTCCTTTCCATTACCAAAAACAAAGATTTCATTCTTAAGAATAAATTACTTGATCGAATTAGCTGAAATTCGAATGTATTACATTCAAAACTCATAGAAAATTGATCAATCGATCACTAATCAACAACACAAAAACTAATAATTTCCTTCAACTTCAATTGCAGTTGCTTTGATTTTGGTTAAAGCATCGAATTCTTCTACAAACACATTTGGATATGGAAGAGATTTTTGCTTCCGCGGAAAAATCTGCGAACAATTTGGAATTCTCCGTTTTTCGTCATACACATTTAATATAATTAAGTTTTTTATACTTTAAATGTCATATAAACTATAACAAGTAAGGAAAGGCTAAAGTCGGGCGGAGCCGACTATATGATACACTCCACTTTATATCCTATTACAATTCAATTCGGTAAAAAAGTGAAATCGGGAAGGATTTTTGTTTCCTGTAAATGTATGTGTTTGACAAAAAATGTGAAATCGGAAAGAACATCTGTATGGGGGTATATTGAAACATGGAACGCTGGGACCCACTTGTATGTTTATAGGAGAAATATAATATGTAAAGTTTGGCCAAAATCGGTTAAACATTTGGGAGCAACATTTGTATATACAGTAATTTTCGCCTATAACGAACCCGCTTAAAACGAACTTTCGCCTAAAACGAACCAATTTCAAAAGCACATGCTTTATTTCTCATAAACCATGACATTTTATTCGCTTATTACGAACCCGTTTAAAGCGAACTTTCGGTTACAACAAACTTTATTTGCATTCAAAATTTGTTTATTTTTCGGTTAAAACGAACCCATAAGTGGCGCTATGAATAAAACATGATATTTTTGCGCTGACAACACTGTATTACGCAGTGTTTTAGTTTTACTATGTTCTCGAATCAGGGGATTTCCCTAAGTTTAATGTTTGTTTGTGTGAAGGCGATGTGCAGACAGCAGTTGAAAATTACAAAGCTAGAAGATGGACGTAGTAGCATTTGGAAAGCAAAGAAAGTGTTTTTCTTTAAAAGATAAGTATGAAATAATTAAACGATTACAACAAGGTGTAAAACAAAAGCAAATATGTCAAGAAATGGGCCTCAGCAAGTGAACAATTGCTACAATTTGGAAAAATAAGGACTTGATGCTAAATAATTTTGAGCAAAACTCCTCAAATGTAAACAAGGTTTTAACCCATTCTTTCATGGAACTGGACCATTGCCTACTAAAATGGTTTACTCAGATAAGAGCCAATAATATGAATATAACCAATGCCGTTTTACAAGCTAAAGCACAAGAATTTGGAAAAAAGCTTAACTACTGCGATTTTAAGTGCAGCGAAAGTTGGATTGTTCGATTTAAAAGACGCCACAACATCACTAGTGGAAAAATTGTTGGAAAGGCGGCTGCAAAATAAGTGGCCAGATATAAGAACAAATTATAAAGATAAGGACATATTTAACGGCGATGAAACTGTTTTTTTTATAAAGTCACTCCCAATAATACACTGCGATTCAAAGGTGAGACCTGTGCAGGTGGTAAACTATCAAAGGAACGGCTAACAGTGCTCGTAGTAGCTAATATGACGGGCATAGAGAAACGAAAACTTTTCGTAATCGGAAAATCAAAAAGTCCCAGGTGCTTTAAAAACATTAAAAAATTCCAGTTAATTACCAGGCTAATAAAAAGGCTTGGATGACATCCGAAATTTTCACCAGCGAATTAAGACAATGGGACTATAATTTACGGCGTGCGAATCGAAAAATTATACTTCTGGTAGACAACTGCCCAGCTCATCCAGATACAAAGAACTTAGAGTGCATTAAATTAGTGTTTATGACTCCAAATACAGGCTCAGTTTTACAACCTATGGACCAAGGTGTCATTCACGCATTGAAAAGTAAATATCGCCACTTGCTTCTCTCAAAAATTGTTAATTCGGTTGATGTGGGTGGAGATAACTTTAACTATAACTTTTTTCATATGGCATGGTTAAAAGTCAGCAAAACAACAGTTGCTAATTGCTTTCGGCACGGCGGATTTATCAGCAATGAAGATGAGTTCGACTTGGATGATGATCTGCCATTAATAGAATTGCTAAATCAACCAATGGAAACATTTACAGATGGTAATAAAAAGGGTTTGCTGAGTTGTCGTACTTTAAATTAACCTTATTATTTGCATTTACAGTTGGGACAGAAAACTTCAACGATTACATCTGTTTTGATGACGATCTTGTAACTACTGAAGAATTGGACGACGCAGCTATTTTGCAGTCTGTTCGCGCTGATGATGACGACGATATGGACAACGAAGAGCCAATTCGAGTCACAACTGCCCTGGATGCAATGTGTAGCGTAAGCTATGTAAGAACTTTTCTTCAGTCACGCGACACTCCACAACAAATTCTTGATCACTTGGCTCAAGTAGAAGTGTATATAAATTTTGTTATACATATGTATTAAAATATCCCAAAATTGTCTTTAATAAATCAATGCATGCGCTATACGTACATAAATTGTTTTCTTCAGGTCTTCATTTAAACCGAACTAGTTTGCCCAGTCCCTTGAAGTTCGCTTTAAGCGAAAATTACTGTATATAAATAAATGTATATGTAAATCTAAACCGATCTTACCCACTCTCACCATAGATGTTTTAGTTAGACTATTAGATATTGTGCCAATTTTAAAGAAAACCCGATTACAATATGTGGTTTTTAGAGCGGGAGCGACATTTGTATGGGGGCTATATCTAGATCTGAACCAAACTTTCTGTATAGGTGTTTCTAGTTGTATTATAAAATGGTGTGCCAAATTTGTAAATAAAGCAATCCATCTTTTTTAATTTCTTCGACCAATGGTCACATAAAATGGTCCGCAGTAGTACAGGCGTCCGGCGTAGCTGAATGGCTGGACGTATGGCGTTACCCGATCTACTGGCAATTGACCCATTAAAGGCATTGTAGGTTTGACGGAAGTACGAATACATGTGGGTAGTGATCCACAATCAATTTAGTAACTTGGTGACGTGTTGGCATAATTATCGGACGTCGTGCCGAATCTGGCACAGGCGTTGTCAATTCTCTCATTAACTCAAAGTAATAACTCATCGTCTATATATGGTGTCAGCTGAAAAATATCGCTTGACTTTGGCAAAGATTCACTTCTTGATAGGCATGAGATTTCTGAACTAAAGGCTTCAGTTTGTACTAGACGACAAATCGACAAATCTTTTCCGCAAAATAAATTTCTTTGGTCTTCCAGTTCTCCAGATCTGCGCAGCTGACTCGTAGATTTCGTATTATTAATGAAGCGCATCATCCAGCAAATGTTCTTTTTACCCTGAAAAAATTCGAATATCACATAAAGTCTATGACGGTTTCTTCATTTGACCTGAGATGTAAAACTCTTTTCGGCTGGTCTTCCGAATGGCAATAATCGGCATCGGAAAAGAAGGGCCCAGATGGGCAATGTCGTTCTTCAAATTTCAAAAATTCAGGTCCCGTTAACCACCTGGAGTTATTTTCAAAATCCAAATATCGTTTGGCCCTCGTGGCCTCATCGGCAACATTTAATTCCGTGGGCAACCATCTCCACCGTTTAGGTTTGGTGACTGTCAAAATCTCGGCAATACGACATGCGGTATTATCATACCTCTTTGTGGAGAACATCTAGACTTCGCTGCTGCAAATGATGTTTGAATTTCTTCTTGAAATTCAATACGAAAATATGCGACGGCAGCATAAGCAGAGGAGCTCACATCAACAAAAATGTACAATTGAATTTCCTTGGCGTGAAAAAGATCGGTTGAGTAACAACGTGGATAGAAAAAATCTTGACATTCTGGAATTCTTTCCACCAATTGTTCCATTGAGACAAAATACTACGAGGCAATTGTTCACCCCACTGCATACCCAACATCCATAATTTCTGCAAAAACAGTTTCTAAAATATTGCAACATTCGCTAAGAATCCAAATGGATCGAAAATCGACATAATGATACTTAGAATCACCATGACATTTTATCTGGAATTCGAAGCTCTCCGTGTTTTTATTCCATATAGTCCAAGAATTTTTTCAGATGCAATAGGCAGATCTGGTCCCATTTCTATAGTCTGTTCGGACACACCCAAATGACAATTGCCAAACCAATCAAAATTGACGGTTTTTTATTCACATAATTCAAAATTGGATAAGACTTTAGAGGTTCATAATCCTCCTTCTTAAAATGTTGTACAGGCAGAGACAATTCATTTACAGTCAGCAAATTTATCATAGCATACCTTCTGGCGTTTTTGTCAAGCGACGAAATTTCAAGATTAACCCTCATTGTACTTTCCGTCTTGCGAATGTTGTCATACCATTGTAGCGTAATTGATGATTTCTGCCCTTAAGATCAAATGATCTGGCAACATCATCTTCCAATAAGGACACGGATGATCCTTCATCAAATAAAGCGTAGACAATAATAGTTCCGTTTGGCCCAAATAGTCTGTCTGGTAGTACTTCAAATAGTTGGTTTTTACTCTCACTCTGATGACATTGAATAATGTGTCCCGCTTATTCATCGTTACTCACTGTAGACACAGGCGAAGTGGCATCCTGATGTAGTTAAGGGTGATGATAATGTAAACAACCATTTATGTCGCACGCTTTTCTTCTCCTGCACTGTGTGAGACCATGACCTTTTCGAAGACAAACAAAACATACTCTTAGGCGTTTAACATGCTGCCATCGGTCATCAACAGATAAATATTGAAATTGTTGGCAGTTTACAATATCATGATTATTCTTACAATGAATACATTCAATATTTCCATGCTGTCTGTCAATGCTATGTATCACCCTACGAGTTGGTGGTTGTTGATTTTGTTGCTGACGATCAATTGTACCACGACTAGTACTAGGTAGTAAAGCGATGCATCTAGCCAAATCACCAAACCAAATTGCAAAATGATCTACAGTAGGAATCGAAATTGACGTAGCATGTTTTGCCCACTCATATTGTTTTGAAAGAGGCAGTTTCAAAATCATTTGATCCAGTAAAGTTGGATTTAGCAAGTGGTGGTCACAACCGGCTGACTTGAAAAAGACAACAATATTCCTCGCATTATTTGCAAGTCCCAATATTCCATATAGGCTTTATCTTGTCCAATTGTGACCTAATTAAAAGTTCAGGCCGACCAAAATTAAATTTCAATTCTTCCACTATTTGTGGTACGTTGCCCGGAAAAATCATCATAGACATCACAGCTGCCTTTGCCTGTCCATGCAAAGCCTTCTTCAGCGATTCCATTGTTGACACCAATACACTCATTACTTCTTCCGTGGCAAGTGACGGCGGCGGCTGACCGTATGAAGAAAATGCATAGTCAAGGCTTTAGTCATATTTCCAATCAACTCGGCATTGTTGATGCCTTCGAGAAATTCAACATCCAAAGTGTTTTCGTCACAAGGCTCCTTATTATCGTCCATTGGCTTCTAGTGTGGTATGGTTTAACAAATCTTCGACGTAAGGCAATAGTACGAACTTATTCGCGGAATTATTTACGACTTAACTTGCTTGGACGTTAAAGAAAAATGTTGCCCACTGTTTATACATGAAAATACTAATGACAATTTTTATGGCAAATAATTCGAAATAAGTGTTCTTTTACGACGATGTGCGTGTTTTCTTTTAGTGTGCTTGTCGGTGCAAATTTTTCACCAACTGACGAAAATTTGAAAATTGTTTTGACAGATGAAGTACAATGTTGTATTTCATATGACATAAAGGGGTTGCCCCAGTTGTATATTTGCGACGTAAAAGGGAGCTGCCACAACAGAGGCTAAAAATATATTAATAACTTACCTAATTTATAATACTTAGGTGCATAATAATAATGATTGCACTACGTTCTCACAATTTATTTATCGCTTTATTTATTTATAAATACGACACCACAGAGTGATATTTACACTATTGATTAGTATTAAGTTCACACAAAACTACCTGAACTTTATTTACTTACTAAATTCAATTTCCAATCTGTGATATCTAAATTTAAACTCATTCATAATATATAATATGTTTAATATTATTGAAGTCTGTTTTCACATTTATACTGACTTTTTTGTTATTGTTATTTCGTTTTATGTACAGGGTTGCCCATATTCGACGGACCCATCTGGCAACGCCATAACTTTTGACAGAGATGTCAGATCGCTTAATGACATACCGCGTTTGAAGCGTCAGTCCAAGCAGATTTTTACCATGCAACAATACACGCCACGCGAGCGCTCTGAAATAGTTGAAATTTACATTCAACAGAACAAGTCAATTGTGAAAACTCAAAGTGCTTTTAAAATATTAAAAAATGTGAGAAGTGCGCCTTCTAAGAACACCATTAAGCGTTTATACGAAAAATTTTCGACTGGTGAGGCTCTTTCTAATCCGAAGAGGCCAAATAAAAGTCGACCAAGGCGATCGGCCGAGAATATCGCTGCCGTACGAGCCAGTGTTGAGAGGTCCCCAAGAACATCCCAAAAACGCCGTTCTCAGCAGTTGGGCATGGCTCGGTCCACTTTACAACGGATTATTCGCGTTGATTTGCATTTGTTCCCGTACAAAATTCAATTGACGCAAAGATTGTTGCCTGTGGACAAGCCTCGTCGATTGGAATGGGCCCAAAGAGTCATCGAAATGGCCGAAGATGACGAGCAATTTTGGAACAAAATTATCATGTCCGATGAAACCCACACATTGAATGGGACCGTAAATAAGCAAAATTGCCGTATTTACGCCACTGAAAATCCTCAGGAGATTCAAGAAGTGCCTCTTCATGACGAAAAAGTCACAGTTTGGTGCGGCGTTAGTGCGAAAACGGTCATTGGGCCGTTTTTCTTCCAAAATGAAAATGGCCATGCTGTTACCATCAACCAGGAGCGTTATCGCGACATGATGACCAATTTTGTGATGCCAATTATTCTTCGAAAGCGTATGAGGCAGTTCTGGTTTCAACAAGACGGCGCTCCACCGCACACAAGTCGCATAACAATCGATTTTCTGAAGAATTTGTTTCCGGGCCGTTTGATGTCGAAAAGTGGTGATTTGGACTGGCCACCGCGTTCGCCCGATTTGACGCCGCCTGACTTCTTATTTGAAGTCAAAGGTTTACGTTAACAAGCAAAGGACCGTAGAAGAGCTCAAGGACAACATTCGTGAAGAAATAGCCGCTATTCCGGCCGAAATGTTGGCGATAACGATGGAAAATGCGGCGGCGGCCATTTGAGAGATATCATATTCAAAAATTGATGTAAACAAATCTACTTGGAACAAATTAAATGATTAAGATTGCCAACCGCCAAATTTTTATTTTTTTTCTTTGATTTTTTTAAAAAAAACATGGGTCCGTCGAATATGGGCAACCCTGTAGTTTTGATTATTTATTCGTCTTTGACAGACTATTATGCTCTGTCTGTAAAAGCAAAGGCCGCGAGCAAGCCTTGTTCTCATTAATGTTATATTAACCATTTATCTATTGTCATAGTTAGCAAATAGTATATTCTCGCAACCAGTGTGTATTAGAACAAGACAACTATAGTTCTAAGTTTATTTGTTAACCATTCGCTAAGTATGTACATTCTTATGTCATCGAAAAAGAAGACCCAATAAAAATTTACTTACATACTTGGTTTAGATGTGAATTTACGTTTCAAATTAACAAAATCGTAAAAGCTCTAGGGTTATTTCGAAAATCATTATTCACCTTTTCCAACATTTCTCAGATTCGACGTTATATCTCGTCCTAGTAGTTATCTTCAAATTACATTCTTCACGTAATTAATCTGGAATAAATTAAGGTCAGCAAAATGCATGACTAGATTCGAGGCAGAATCATCCGTATCAAAAGATGAAGGCAGTGCGGTTAAAGCCTCAGTGTCCGGCAAGTCAAGCCAAGATAAATTAAATCCCTTTCCGTAGGTTAATTAAAATTCCCTAAGATTAATGTAGGTCTAAGTCACCTGACATTTAACAATCATACCAATCACGACCAAGTGACTTTCATAGACACATAATTCGGATGATGGAGGAAGGATAAGAACAAGTAATGATCAATCTATTGCGCCCTGAATAAGAACTGCAATAAATTCGATGTCATCAAACCCGTGGAAGATAATACGTTCTTAAATATGTAGACCAATCTACATCGCGATGTGGTAATGACCTCTCAATCGCGTGACCACTTGTCTTCTTAAATCCAACAGAACAAAATAATATCCACCCTGTCGTTACAGTAAAGAGGACCGTAGAAAATTCCAAATCCTAAACGGGATTTATTATTATATTATTTTATAAGAATCGTAAACATATTGTTAGGATCCTAAGGAGCAGATTCAATATCAAATAAATACAGTATAAAAAATCCTGTCATTCGCAGTTGTCGAATCATGTTTTCGAATGATGAATCGTTCATCTTCATTCTTGATAATATTCTGAAGCATATTTTCAATCAAATATTTCCTTCAACTTCAATTCCAATTGCTTTGATTTTGTTAAAACATCGAATTCTTCTACAAACACATTTGGATATGGAAGAGATTTTTGCTTCCGCGAAAATAAAATATAACAAGTAAGGAAAGGCTAAAGTGGGGCGGAGCCGACTATATGACGCCGACAGGCGTCCGACGTAGCTGAATGGCCGGACGTATGGCGTTACCCGATCTACTGGCAATTGACCCATTAAAGGCTTTGTAGGTTTGACGGAAGTACGAATACATGTGGGATATCGCTCTTTTACCAATTTCAATATTGAACGAATATTCGGTAATACAAATTTCCGTCTTACCTCATTCAGGACTACATGATCATTCTGGCGGTGTCTCATCCGATGGTAGTGATGATACTGGCAAACAGTAGGCGTTGTCAATTCTCCCATTAACTCGAAGTAATAAGTCATCGTCGATATATGGTGTCAGCTGAAAAATATCGCTTGACTTCGGCAAAGATTCACTTCTTGATAGGAGATTTCTGAACTAAAGGCTTCAGTTTGTACTAGACGACAAATCATCTTTTCCGCAAAATAAATTTCTTTGCCCTCCAGTTCTCCAGATCTGCGCAGCGGACTCGTAGATTTCGTATTATTAATGAAGCGCATCATCCAGCAAATGTTCTTTTTACCCTGATAAAATTCGAATATCTCATAAAGTCTATGACGGTTTCTTTATTTGACCTGAGATGTAAAACTCTTTTCGGCTGGTCTTCCGAATGGCAATAATCGGCATCAGAAAAGAAGGGCCCAGATGGCCAATTTCGTTCTTCAAATTTCAAATTCTGGAATTCTTTCCACCAATTGTTCCATTGAGACAAGACTACGTGGCAATTGTTCACCCCACTACATACACAACATCCATAATTTCTGCAAAAACATTTTCTAAAAAATCGCAACATTCGCTAAGAATCCAAATGGTCGAAAATCGACATAATGATACTTAGAATCACCCTTTTCGTAGGGGATCGTCTTCCTGGCAGGACATCATCACATACACCATGACATTTTATCTGGAATTCGAAGCTATCCGTGTTTTTATTCCATATAGTCCAAGAATTTTTTCAGTCTGGCCTTTAATATTTACTCCAACAGCTGGTTTTTCGCATTGCCACCATTTAAAGTATTCTCCAATTGAGCGTTATACGCTGAGAAATTTCTTAATTTAAATTTGGCGACTGCATTTATTGTCTTGTGACCACCAACGCCTCTTCAGCATTATTAAAGCTAATAACCAAGTCGTCGACGTATGTATGATGAGTAATAGCCTTACCCCTTCCGCCTTACAGGTTCACTTTGCATTCCATTCATCCACAAAAAGCGAATGTTGGTCAGAGGGAATTATAGAAATCTGCGAAAACATATCTTTAAAGTCACCGGCAACGGCTATTCTTCCCTGACGGAGAAAGCATAGTTTAAGGAGGTGTTGGCTGACGTAGCGGCGGCGTCAAAAAAATACGTAATTTATCGGACTAATGAGGGTTAATAACGCAAAAATGAGGTAAATTCCATATTCTGGTCCCTCCATGTCGACCTCATCCGGCGAAATTAATTTGGGATATCCCTTTTCAATATACTTCTGCATTTCAGTCCTGTATCTGGCGGCATAAACAGGATCTTTGGCCATCATATTTTCTATATTAATAAGTCTTCTTTCAGCCTTTTGAAAACTATACGGCAAAGTAATTTCATCACTTTTCCACAATAGGTCGGTCTCATAATCATCTTCAACTTTCTGGTGGTACTTTCCAATATATACCTGGCACGTATATTTTCATCAGACTCCAAAACCAAATTTGTCGCTGAAACTCCAAAGTATTCGACAGAAAACTAATCTTCGACCAACTGTTTAATATCTGTCAATGATTGGCATTAATTTATATGACAAATTCTGTCAACATTAACGTTCGTATCTGTTGTTGACCCATAGGCAACCCATCCCAGCATTGTGGTAGATGCAAAATGCAGATCTGGTCCCATTTCTATAGTCTGTTCGGACACACCCAAATGACAATTGTCCAAACCAATCAAAATTGACGGTTTTTTATTCACATAATTCAAAATTGGATAAGACTTTAGATGTTCATCCTTCTTAATTCAATCCACCTTC
Source organism: Polietes domitor (assembly GCA_947397865.1). NCBI lineage: Eukaryota > Metazoa > Arthropoda > Insecta > Diptera > Muscidae > Polietes > Polietes domitor. Next base: position 104,731,351 of record OX377618.1, read on the forward strand.
TTAAAACTTTGTACAGGCAGAGACAATTCATTTACAGTCAACAAATTTTGTCGTTTTTAGCGTTTTTGTCAAGCGACGAAATTTCAAGATTAACCCTCATTGTACTTTCCGTCTTGCGAATGTTGTCATACCATTGTAGCGCAATTGATGATTTCTGCCCTTAAGACCCAATGACCTGGCAACATCATCTTCTAGTAAGGACACGGATGATCCTTCATCAAATAAAGCGTAGACAACAATAGTTCCGTTTGGCCCAAATAGTCTGTCTGGTAGTACTTCAAATAGTTGGTTTTTACTCTCACTCTGATGACATTGAATAATGTGTCCCGTTTATTGATCGTTACTCACTGTAGACACAGGCGAAGTGGCATCCTGATGTAGTAAAGGGTGATGATAATGTAAACAACCATTTATATCGCACGCTTTTCTTCTCCTGCACTGTGTGAGACCATGGCCTTTTCGAAGACAAGCAAAACATACTCTTAGGCGTTTAACATGCTGCCATCGGTCATCAACAGATAAATTTTGAAATTGTTGGCAGTTTACAATATCATGATTATTCTTACAATGAATACATTCAATATTTCCATGCTGTCTGTCAGTGCTATGTATCACCCTGTTGGTGGTTGTTGATTTTGTTGCTGACGATCAATTGTACCACGACTAGTACTAGGTAGTAAAGCGATGCATCTAGCCAAATCACCAAACCAAATTGCAAAATGATCCACAGTAGGAATCGAAATTGACGTAGCATGTTTTGTCCACTCATATTGTTTTGAAAGAGGCAGTTTCAAAATCATTTGATCCAGTAAAGTTGGATTTAGCAAGTGGTGGTCACAACCGGCTGACTTGAAAAAGACAACAATATTCCTCGCTTTATTTGCAAGTACCAATATTCCATATAGGCTTTATCTTGTCCAATTGTGACCTAATTAAAAGTTCAGGCCGACCAAAATTAAATTTCAATTCTTCCACTATTTGTGGTACGTTGCCCGGAAAAATCCTCATAGACATCACAGTTTGTTGCGGAGGCCCCGAAGGTCAGTCCTAAAAGAACGAATAAAATTAATGACCCCGAAAAATTTTGTAATATCGAAGATTTTTTACCTTTTTGGTCACACCGGGCCACTGTACACGGCAATGAAATGCATCTGCAAGGGGAGATAGACTATTGTAAATATTAGCTAAAATGTAGCGGAAAGTATTCAAAAACTAACCTTTGTGTGGAAGAATTGAATTTGCCCCACCTCCTTTTACGCGTTAAAAGAGTCGAAACCTGTGAAATAAATAAAATCTGCGTAATAAAAGTAAAATAACAAGACCTACCTCCAGTGTGCAGTGTGCTGTCGTTTGGCTACTTGGTGTCTGGTGGCAATGTGTTTCCGCCAGCTGTTCACCATGTTGCCATAGTTCTGTTTGTAGAGTTGTTGCCACTGTCGATGCAGAGTTGTGTTTTCAAATGTCTTGGTGGTGTTCATTCATTATATTGCGGGGTTGCCAGATCTATCGAGTAATTGACATTAGTGTGGGGATTCATTAATAAAAAAATAACAGCCAAAATTTTGTTCGATTGTTGTTTGTGGAACATTTGAAGGAAAATTAGGCGGAAAAACAACGAACAAGAGCGGGAAGAAAAGGCGTAACGCTTTTAATGAGAGCAAGAGTGGCATGCGCTCTATAAAAGGGGTAAAGTTGAGAGGCTCAGCACAGTGTGTGAGTGTAACAAGTGCAGACATAGATTAAAAGGAATTTGTTAAAGTGGAAGATAAGCCATAATTTAATAATTCCATCTGCTCAAATCAGTCAGGGAGAGGCACGAATCTAGGAGGAAGAGAAAACGAAACATATCAACGTGAAATAAAAAGAAAAAAAAAAACGGATATTTCCAAGACACTCACCAAATAAAAGGTAGGGTAGTATTTAGTCCAAGACCACTCACGCAAAAGTACTGCTAGACCTCCTGGGAAAGTAAAAGTTTTAGAAGAAAACCGCCAAATCTGTAGCCAACGACCTGAAACAGCACAATATATGTTCACACACCTCGTATAACCGGCAGAAGGTTCAGCAACGAACGGCCCTAAAAAGCATATAAAAACGAAAACTAGTAACTCTGAAAAAAGAAAATAATAAGAAACAAATGTTAGAAAATATAAAAATCAAAAAAAAGGTCCTGAAAAGAAAATAAGCCCTGAAAAGAAAATATAAAAAAATTAGTTCATGTGTACGAGTTAGTATAAATTCCGTAGGACACAAATTGGAGTGAAGTTTGATCCGGTATTTTACTGCAAAGTGGCAGGATTCCAGTGTTTAAGTGAACTCATTTAGTCTGATAATAAGTCTGCGCGCAAAAAGGCGTTAACACACCGATGTTTGCGTTCTCATAGGAAGCGGAGAATAATGTAATCCAACTATAAAAGAATAAGAAAAAGATAGGTATTTTAGTTCATGTTTTTTTATTTTTTGTCAATAGATTTAAGTATTTAATTAAGGTTCACCTTTTTTATTTAGTCCAAATCAGGGATTCCGATTGACCAGAAATAGGTTCCAATCGATGAAAATATAGAGGAAAAGGAATCATTAGCAATTTTTTTATTTTTAACATAGAAATCGAAAAAAATATATATAAACTATGTAATATTATAAAAGATAGGAATTAAGTTATGGAACTAGATAAATAAATATGTGATTTTTGTTGTCCTTAAAAAATTTATAGATGTGATATGTTAGTTTTTTGTCTTAGGGGAAGTAGTGGTATGAGGTAAGTAAGGTCGAGGAGGCTGTGTGGTATGAACGGGATCCTATTCAAACGAGGCAGGAAGGCCAGGATCAAGGCAGGGTGGGCGACGATGGGAAACAAACATCAAGATTTCCTGATGATGATATTGTCCGTCTGAGTGTTAAGTGTTTTTTTTTTGTAAATGACCCCATAAATAGATGTTCGGTCACTGGGCTAGAGTTTGGCGGGATGGAACCTTCCCTGGGGAAATGTAAGTCTGAGCAAGCCGTGAAGCCATCTCTAGCGCCACAAAGTGTCCCGTAACAGAATGGCGCCCAACGAAAGCAAAATGTTTCCATACCAATGGAAAGTAAAATTTGTTGTTATAACATCAAAATATACTTAAAAGAATATAGCCCAATAAAATAGTGCAATAGCCCAAAGAACATTAAAACTCAATGAGACTGATATTCCTAGGTTGTAGCCTTAGATCACCGCAATGATCATTAGAAGTGCAATATAGGATTAAGTTAGCTTTATTGTAGTTTTAGTTTTCAATCAGTGCAATTTAGGGAAATAGTGCAATATCACAATTGTGAACAAATCATGGTGTGTCCGTATTGTATATGTCCCGAAGTTTTTTGTATAGGAAAGATAGTTGCCGTTTATATATTTTTGTTCTGATGATGTGAGTGTGCAATACCCTCTCTGAACGAAAAGTTCGGGGAAAGGACCATTGACACAACTCCTAATACCCCATATCCTTTCGTACATGGTAAAATGAGAGATAATAAGTGTAGTATGGGTGATTGCAGAACGGAAAAGGAAGACAAAACATTTAATTTTGTTGTTAGAATCGAATTATGTGCAATATCAAAAATCACTCTCGTATTGAGAGCGTCGGTCAGGTGTAAGAAAATACCACACACACGAATTACGAAGCTCTACCAAAAAAAACCCTTAGAATTGTATTGTCATATTAGTCAAAATTTATCGTTGGAAGTTGGAGTATCAGTGCGTTTTATTTATCCAATCTATATATATTTGTATTTACGTATTTTGTCCTATTTTGTCATTTGTTTTCCCTATTTTTCTTATATACGTATATGTATTTTTAAAGTTTTTATTGCGGTTTACAAACACTAGTCTGGTTAGTTATTTTTTATTTTTTTGTGAATGAATACCCCACAAGAATACCCCACAAGAAAAAAGGAGTCGGCGAAAGAGAGAGAGAGAGAGCAAGCTTTCCATCTCAATAGATCTACCCCAGTCGTAAAAGAAAAGTACGTTAGAAGAAACACTCGAGGCAACGCCATGGCAACTAGTAAACAGTATGAAGAAAATATGGTCGATATAGTGGACGTTGTAAGTGGTGGTACCAATCAGGGAACCCTAGCGCCAAACCGTAGCGAAAACAATCAGCACCCTATTGACGCTATAAGGGATATGCATTGCGTAGATCTTAGCCCAAGAGTGAGGCAAATGGTACAGGAAACTGTCAATCATCTTCAAAGAAATTTAGAAGGGGCAATTAAACAGCGAGTCGAAAGGGAAATGAGCAGAGTTTCCGATGCAATCGCCAGTTTGAATGAAGCAGTTAGGTTGTTACGGAATACGGAGAATAATGTAACAGTGGAACAACATCCACGTATAGGAAGTATGAACGAAACATAACAATATCTGGCCCCACAACGAAACATGGGAAGACAAAGGGTAGATCCGGTACAACCAGAGTCATTCCAAGGGCATAGGCAAAATGCACACCCGAGTCAGTTACGAGAGGTAGACCAAGAGGAGGCCAAGACGACTAGGGTAGAAAAGTTCGGACTGGTTTTTGATGGAAATCAGAAAAGATTGTCCGTAGACGATTTTGTTTTCCGAGTGCGGTATTTGCAGACACAACACATAATTCCAGACTCGGAGATACTGCGCGACTTCCACTCTTAAGCAAAGGCCCTGCCTGGGATTGGTTCTGGTTGCAGGTGAAGACTAACCAAGTAACAAGTTGGGAAGCATTAGAGGCATCACTATTGGCTCAATACAAAGCCCCAAGTTCATATCTAGAAATCATGAGAGATATGATATGGTTGAACGAAAGCAACAACCAGGCGAGAGTATTGGCGACTTCTTCTACGCCATTAGTGTAATTCGCTCAAGATTAGAACATACCATTTCAGAATATGAGATGATAAGACTTGTAAAAATGAATTTAATGTTTTCGGTATCTGTGGCGTCCGTTGAACAATTGCGAATACAATGCTTAGAGGCAGAAAGGCTTTTCTCACGTAAGGAAGTCAAAACAACACAGGGTCCAACGCGAATACCGAGGTATGAAAATGAGATCTATTACGACCAAACTGAGGGTACAATTGTCAGGATAATCAGAGAAGTCCTGAAAACGCGTCAGTGTCCGGTTTAATATGCTGGAACTGTAGAGAACCTGGTCATACGTTCATGGCATGTCTCGCAAATGATTGGCACCGATTTTGCTATCGATGTGGTAAGCCGGATGTGATTTCGCCACAGTGCCCAAACTGTAAGTCGGGAAACCCGGTGGACCATCGTTCGAGAGAAAACCCCGCGAAATAGAATATAGGAAAATGCGTCACTATCTACCCTTAGAAACAAGGCAACAATATTACGAGGAAATCAGCAACAAAATCTTTGGGGATGGGGAAAAGTCTGAGTCTAGAGATAATTCAAAGGATAAAACTGAGACTAAAAGTCATAAATCGCGGAAAATATCCAAGAAAATTTTAGACATAAGAGAAAAAGCTAAAGATAGAAAGAAATTGAGACAAAAGGTAGTAGAATCTATGAGGAAGTGTACGGTAGAGTACGACAATAGACCATACGCTACTATACTAATACACGGAAAGGAGATAAAAGGATTATTAGACTCAGGGGCATCGGTTAGTTTATTGGGGAAAGGATGTCGTACTATGCCAAAGTCAATACTGGAAGTGGTAAACAGTGTTGGATTCTTGGGAAAGTCAATCTTACAGTTAAATACAAAGAGGAAACGAAAATCATATTGTTCTACCTTTGCCCCGACCTCGAGCAACCATTGTATTTTGGAGTAGATTTTTGGACAGCCTATGGATTAGCGCCAGATATCCTACAAGTCGAAGAAATAGATATGGAAAAGCTTAAGGGCATTTTGAGAATGGAAAACAAAAAATGCACGCGCTGAACGGAACAACAAAAGAAATTAAAAACAGTTGTGGAGCAATTTCCATCATTTGAGGAGAAAGGCCTAGGGTGTACAAAATTAGAGAAACACAGCATCCAGTTAGAAAAAGGAACGGTACCAGTCAAGGAAAGACATTATCCACTTTTACCGGCGATGCAAGAGTTAGTCTATGAGGAAATTGATAAAATGCTCGAATTGAACGTCATTGAAGAGAGCGAAAGTCCGTAGAATAATAGGACGACAATAGTTCGTAAGCCGGGGAAGAATAGATTCTGTCTGGATGCAAGAAAATTAAATGCCGTCACGGTTAAGGATGCCTATCCCTTACAGAACATTGATGGCATCTTGAGTCGCATTGACCAAACCCACTACATTAGCAGCGTCGACCTGAAACATGCATTTTGGCAAATTGAAGTAGAAGAAGAATCCAAACCCTATACGGCGTTTACAGTGCCAGGTCGACCACTGTACCAGTTTAGAGTAATGCCATTTGGGTTGTGCAATGCGGCTCAACGAATGTGTCGGTTGATGGACAAAGTCATCCCTGCCAGGCTGAAAACGAACGCATTTGTATATCTGGATGACCTCTTGATTATTTCGGACAATTTCGAAACTCATTTGAGGCTGTTAGAAGAGGTCGCGAAATGTCTGGCCAATGCAGGATTAACGAACAAATGTCAAAAAAATTACTCCGTCACTGAGAAAGAATGTTTGGCGGCCGTATTAGCGATAAAAAGGTTCAGACCGTATGTCGAGATGATGAGTTTTACGGTAATAACCTGTAGTGTAATCGATTGTTATAGATTTTATGTCATACCTAGTTTTATATTTGTTTGCTCAAACAGCTGTTTAGTTCTAAAAATTGTTTTGTTTAATTTTAAGGATGAAAATGTGAAGAGAATTAGGATTAAGAAATTACCGTTAAGTTAGTTTATAAGGATTGAAATTATGCTAATAAAGAGACATTCAAAACTGACTAGCCGAATCATTGGCATTGTCTACCTTTTTATTTGCTTAGGCACTTTTTAGTGCCAGCAGAAAACAACTCATTTTTGCCAGTGGCGTTTTTAAGCGCCGGCACACACTTAGACAGGCCTAGAAACAAAACAAACAAAATTAAACATTACATGGCGATCCTGCCAAACAAAGCCAACATTCCAGTGGAACCGGCAGTGCCCACCAGTGGACAGCAACCAAAACCCATCACAGTTGAGCAGTATTTCGAGCGTCAACAGAGAAAGAAGGAAGACCTTTGACAGCTATACCCCCTACACAAAAGCCTAAACACAAAAGAGGCGGTCGGATAGTGCGGCTTCGAAAACAATTGGCGGCATAGATGCGCCGTGTGAACAGCGACCCACCACCAGCATGGACACTTGCGCATGAGATGTGGGTGGAAATAAGCAAAATTGAGGCACAGCTGAAGAAATAAAAAGAAAAAACGACAACACACAACACAGCGATAAATGTGTTTTATTTGTAAAATAAATATTTTAATATAAAATAAAATATATATATAATAGGCTAATGAATTTTTATAATTAAATAAAACAAAAAGCATAAAAATATTTAAATTTTACACAAAGCGAAAGAAAAGAAAAAAACGATACAAATCACAAGTTACAAAAATCACAAAACACAGCATAGCAAAATGAATACAATGTAAATGGACAGACAGACTCAGCTGTAAACTTGGTACCAGGTACAGAGTAATCGGGTACCCGTTTAGCAACCGATAACAGTGTTGTTTTTATCGAAAAATACAACTCTGCATTGAATTATTATTTTAAAGAAAATTGTTAAGGGTGCATTACACCATGTGGATTATCTTCTTATTTGATGTCACTAATGAATTTGTAGTATAAATGAAGAATGTATAAATGAATTGGAAAAGTTGAAAGTAAATTTAAAGAAAAGCATAAATAGGATTTATGAGAAAAAATATATAGTGCATATAGTTAGAAAGGTTGGAAATTTTGCAGGATACTGTGGATAAAGTTCTTGATACTAGTGAGGGGAAAGATTATCTTGCTGCCAAGTCGAGATTCACGGATCTTCGTGTTGAAATAGAGGAAATTTTAAGTAATTTGAAAATTAAAGAAGAAAAACGGCAGGATATAAATTTACCAAATATGGCTCAATTTGATATTTCAATGGTGAGTAAGAACCTACAGGTGTTCAAGGGTACATACGAATATTTGGAGGATTTCGTAACGCAGACAGAATTGCTGCATGATTTATTGAAGGATGAAGATAAAGAAATATTCATTAAGTACGTTTACAATTTCAAGCTTTCATCTCAAGTGCGGAGCATTCTAGGTCGATCCAACAAGCCGACTACATTTAATGAATTAAAGAAAGGTCTGGAGGAGGCTTACCCAAATCCAAGTACGCTACAACAAGTTTTGACAGAGTTAGGAACAACGAAGCAGGGCAGTTCAAACATAACGGAATTCAGGGAGAGGATTTCTAAACTCTCCGATCAGTTGAGTACTTTTGAGATAGGTAGTTTGACAAGCCCATCGCGAGAGGCCAAGGATGCTATTTATAAGGTTAGCGATAGTATGGCTTTGAATGTTTTTATGAATGGGGTAAACGTGGAATACCAGCCACTTTTATTGGCAAACGTGCCGAAGACTCTGAATGAGGCTGCGCAAAGATGCGTAACTGCCGAAAAGAATTTGGATATGCGAAACAGGAGTTTGTTTCCGATTAATAGATCGGAAACACATAAAAAAGGTAATGGATATTACAATGGTAGCGGGTACGGTAACGGAAATAGGTTCAACAATAGAAACAGTAACAGATACGATGACTGTAACGGCGACAATACTAACAGACGCAATAACAACAGAACCAATTATGATAATGGCAATAGAAACTTTGGTAACAATAGCAATGGCCATATAAACGGAAATTTCCGGAACAATAATTACAACACAAATACGAATTATACACAAAGAAACAACGGTAACAATACCAGTTTCTCGAATCGTGGCGATTTTCGCGACGGCAGATACGGTAGGAATCAAAACTGGGGAAACACAGCGTACAACAACCGGCAGAGAAATCGAAATTTTAGTGCTTTCCCTTGTACATGCCAGCAAGGAGACTCCGATCAGCCGGGAAACTCCGACGGCCGGATGACGGAAGACGTTGTCCAGGAGGGTCAAAGCTAAGAATATTCAACATAACAGCGAAATCTAACGCATTTATTACACTGAACTGCAGAAATGCGAATAGAAGATTAAAATTTTTAATTGATACAGGAGCAGACATTTCTATTTGCAAGATACAAAATTTTACAAATATAAATACAAACGATACAGCAAAGTTAACGGGGATAAGTCGAGAAACTGTGCAGTGCATTGGAACTTCATGTGTGGAATTAGAGGTTGAATCTGTTACAATAGCACAAAACTTTTACATGGTAGATAATGATTTTCCAATCCCGACTGATGGAATAATAGGACGGGACATTTTAACTAAATACATGTGCAGAATAGATTTTGAAACGTTCACTATAACGTTTAATATTGATGAGAGTGAAGTTGTGATTCCAATGGATTCGAGACTAAGGCCCCAAACAAGTATAACCATTCCAGCGAGGTCTGAGATGATATTACCTCTAGGTATTTGTGTGGCCGAGGAAAGTATAGTATTAAATAAAGAGCTTACAGATGGAATTTTCCTCGCTAATTGCTTGATACCAGCGCATGGAGTAGCCCATGTCAAGTTGTTAAACACCACTGAGGAAGTGGTAGTAATGCCAAAATTAGATTGTGAAATACGTCCGTTAAGACAGTATTACGTATGCTACGCAAATAACTTAAAGCAGAAAAAGAACAATAAACTACAAGTTCTCTTAGATACTTTGGATATTGGAGCGAGTGAACCCGACGCCAGAAGTTCGATCATCGAAATTTTTAAAGAGTTCCAAGATGTTTTCCATCTACCCGGTGAAGAATTAAGCATGAATAACTTTTATACACAGCGAATTCAAACAGTCGATACGACACCGGTATATATCAAGAACTACAGATTGCCTCAAACACAAACAGAGGAAATAAATAGCCAAGTGGAGCGGCTGCTGGAGGATGACATAATCGAACCCTCCGTTAGTCCTTATAATTCGCCATTATTGGTGGTACCTAAAAAATCAACGGATGATAAGAAAAAGTGGCGTCTGGTTGTGGATTTCAGAAAGTTGAATGATAAAATTGTCAATGACAAATTTCCGTTAACGCGAATCGAGGATGTTTTAGACAGGCTGGGCAGAGCCAAATACTTTTCAACATTGGATATGACTAGCTCTTTCCACCAAATAAATCTACACGAGGACTCGCGTCCACTCACAGCTTTTTCAACAGGTAATGGACACTACCAATTTAAACGACTACCTTTCGGGCTGAAGATTTCGTCAAATAGCTTCCAGAGGATGTTGACGATTGCATTAAGTGGCTTAGATGCAGCCGCGTTTCTTTACGTTGATGATATAATAGTATTTGGATGCAGTTTACGACAGCACAACAATAACTTGTGCAATGTTTTTCAAAGATTGCGCAAATTTAATTTAAAGTTGAATGCAGAGAAGTGCAGTTTTCTTAAAGCAGAAGTTGTCTATCTTGGACATCTGATAACTGACAAAGGAGTAAAAACAGACCCAGCCAAAGATAATGCTATAAAGGAATACCCAGTACCAAAGAACACAGATGAGGTCAGGAGATTTGTTGCTTTTTGCAACTATTATAGGCGTTTTATACCAAAGTTTGCTGACATAGCGAAAAGTTTGAACGCATTGCTCAAGAAGAACAAACAATTTATGTGGAGCTCGGAGTGTCAAATTGCGTTCCAGACGTTGAAAAAGAGTTTGCTGAAACCTCCGATTCTTCAATACCCAGATTTTACAAAACCATCCGTTTTAACTACGGATGCGTCTAACTATGCTCTTGGTGCTATTTTATCCCAAGGGGACATAGGCACTGATTTACCAATTTCATACGCCAGTACAACTTTGTCAAAACATGATTTGAATAAACCCGTGATTGAAAAAGAATTGCTGGCTATACATTGGGGAATAAATTTTTTTAGACCATACCTATATGGTAGAAGGTTTTTAGTAGTCACCGATCACAGACCTCTAGTTTCGTTATTTTCACATAGAAATCCGTCTTCTAAAATGACACGAATACGAATGGATTTGTGTGACTACGACTTTGAGATATTTTACAAGAAAGGACAAATGAATACGAATGCCGACGCGTTGTCAAGAATAGTACTGAATAGCGAAACTTTAAAAGCAATGATTCCGAGCAATACTGAGGATGGAAAGAAAATTCTAGCTGTAACTAGAAGCATGCGAAAGAATATGTTACAGAAAACCCCTGAAACTAATACGAATGAGTATACGTCCAATCGAGAGTCCGATAAACTTTTTATTTGGGACTGTACTTCACTAACAGATATACGAAACACTAGAAAACTTATGTTTATGCCGCAAGAGAATAATAGAAAACTACAAGTTGATATGAAAAATTATGATGTTATAGTACGATGCAGCGATAATCCGACGATCACAAAGTTGATTTTGGAGAAACTGTCATCAAGGATGCATGATGTAGGAGTGCGAGAACTGGCTCTGAATAGGAATGATGATATTTTTAAAATGATGACCATAGAAGAATTTAAAACTATATTCAACGATATACAACAAGAAAAGAAAACAAATTTGAAAATTTTAATTTATGAAAGTCCAAAAAGAATAATTTGCGGAGATACGCAATTGGGATTAATAGCGGAATACCATAACTCAACACACGGTGGACACTTGGGTGTCAGAAAAACAATATTAAAGTTGAAACAGCGTTACATATGGAAGAATATGTATAAAATGATAAAACAATACATAATGAATTGCTCACAGTGTAAACTAAACAAACAAACGAGACATACGAAAGAACCATTTACGTTGACAGACACACCAGGAACTAGTTTTGAGGTTGTATCAATTGATACAGTAGGTCCGTTAAGACTGTCTAACCACTATAGGTACATTCTCACTATACAGTGCGATTTAACGAAGTATGTCGTGGCATGCGACTAAGGAGGCGAAGATTGTCGCAAGAACGCTGGTTGAGCAGTTCATATTAGTATATGGGGTTTTTAAGGTTATAAAGTCAGATAAAGGTACAGAGTTTACAAATCACTTAATGTCGGAGGTATGTCGTTTGTTGGATGTCAGACAGATATTTAGCGCACCGTATCACCACGAGACGTTAGGCTCGATAGAACGGAACCACAGGGTGCTTAATGAGTTTTTATTGAATTTCTCCAAAGATGATGAATGGGACACTTGGATACCGTATTTTACATTTGCGTACAATACAACACCACATGTGGATACCGGCTACTCACCATATGAGTTGGTATTTGGTAAATTACCATATTTGCCCAATGATGAGATAAGGAATGTAGAACGATGCTACAATACCGATAATTATGCCAATGAATTGAAAGTAAGATTAAAATTCTCTCTAGAAAAGGCTAGGGAATATTTAGAAAAATCAAAAATAAAAAGAGTACTCCAGAACGAAGCAACCAACCCTCTTGACTTGTCGGTGGGAGATCTAGTACTCCTGAGAGTTCTAAATAGAAAGAAGAACTATCCACCGTATCAGGGTCCATATGAGGTAGTTAGTAGAGAAGGGGTGAATTCTTTAATAAATATAAGGGGAGAAATAAGAAAATTTCACAATAATATGTTAAAAAAATGGAATGTAATTTAAATACTTATTAATTTGTATTTAGAATAAGTTTATTCAAATAATTTTTATATTTTACTATTAATATAAAAATTATTTTCTCTAAAGGGTGAGGGTGTAGTGTAATCGATTGTTATAGATTTTATGCCATACCTAGTTTTATATTTGTTTGCTCAAACAGCTGTTTAGTTCTAAAAATTGTTTTGTTTAATTTTAAGGATGAAAATGTGAAGAGAATTAGGATTAAGAAATTACCGTTAAGTTAGTTTATAAGGATTGAAATTATGCTAATAAAGAGACATTCAGAACTGACTAGCCGAATCATTGGCATTGTCTACCTTTTTATTTGCTTAGGCACTTTTTAGTGCCAGCAGAAAACAACTCATTTTTGCCAGTGGCGTTTTTAAGCGCCGGCACACACTTAGGCAGGCCTAGAAACAAAACAAACAAAATTAAACATTACAAACCGATCACGCCAGTCTTAAATGGCTAATGGGGCTGAAGGACCTGAGCGGGAGATTGGCGACATGGTCATTACAACTACAGGCGTTTGATTTTTCTATTGAGCATCGCAAGGGTAAAGAAAATGTCGTGGCGGACATGCTGTCGCGAATGCCGGTAGCTGGGGAGGTCTCGGAAGTAACGGTCGACCAAATATTCGAGTTTGAAAGGACAGAATTTGAGAGTGAGGAGTATGTAAATCTTATAGAAGGAATCAAAGTTAATAAGGAACAGTTACCCGATCTCCAAATCAGAGACGAAATGATTTTTAAAAGGACCCATTTCGATAGAGAAGAGTTTTCTGAGGTAAACTGGAAATTATGGGTACCGGAAAACTTAACTTTTACATTAATAGAGAAGACACACAACCCGGCTACTACATCACATGGGGGAATAACGAAAACCTTAAACCGTTTAAGACAGTTTTACTATTGGCCAAAAATGACGTCCCAAGTTCGACAATTTATCTCAAATTGTCAAACTTGCAAAGAATCGAAACCGGCAAATCAGCATTTGCTGCCTACGATAGGGCAGGAAGTTATTACGGAACGGCCTTTTCAAAAAATCTACATAGATTTTCTTGGCAAATATCCTCGATCAAAAAGCAATGCTTATATATTCATTGTGGTTGACCACCTAACAAAATTTACGTTTTTAAAAGCCATGAAGGAGGCTACGACTGCCAACGCCACGAAATTTCTAATACATGAAATTTTTCACAAATTTGGAGTACCTGAAACTATCCATAGTGACAACGGACCTCAATTTACGTCCAAGAACTTCATGGACCTTATAGGATAAACCATATTAAAATAGCCCCATACGCCCCACAATCGAACGCCTCCGAGAGGGTTAACCAGTCCGTGCTGGCGGCTGTCTCAAAAAATTCCAAATCAAAATTCAAAATTCAAAATTCAAAATTCAAAATTCAAAATTCAAAATTCAAAATTCAAAATTCAAAATTCAAAATTCAAAATTCAAATTCAAAATTCAAAATTCAAAATTCAAAATTCAAAATTCAACATTCAAAATTCAAAATTCAAAATTCAAAATTCAAAATTCAAAATTCAAAATTCAAAATTCAAAATTCAAAATTCAAAATTCAAAATTCAAAATTCAAAATTCAAAATTCAAAATTCAAAATTCAAAATTCAAAATTCAAAATTCAAAATTCAAAATTCAAAATTCAAAATTCAAAATTCAAAATTCAAAATTCAAAATTCAAAATTCAAAATTCAAAATTCAAAATTCAAAATTCAAAATTCAAAATTCAAAATTCAAAATTCAAAATTCAAAATTCAAAATTCAAAATTCAAAATTCAAAATTCAAAATTCAAAATTCAAAATTCAAAATTCAAAATTCAAAATTCAAAATTCAAAATTCAAAATTCAAAATTCAAAATTCAAAATTCAAAATTCAAAATTCAAAATTCAAAATTCAAAATTCAAAATTCAAAATTCAAAATTCAAAATTCAAAATTCAAAATTCAAAATTCAAAATTCAAAATTCAAAATTCAAAATTCAAAATTCAAAATTCAAAATTCAAAATTCAAAATTCAAAATTCAAAATTCAAAATTCAAAATTCAAAATTCAAAATTCAAAATTCAAAATTCAAAATTCAAAATTCAAAATTCAAAATTCAAAATTCAAAATTCAAAATTCAAAATTCAAAATTCAAAATTCAAAATTCAAAATTCAAAATTCAAAATTCAAAATTCAAAATTCAAAATTCAAAATTCAAAATTCAAAATTCAAAATTCAAAATTCAAAATTCAAAATTCAAAATTCAAAATTCAAAATTCAAAATTCAAAATTCAAAATTCAAAATTCAAAATTCAAAATTCAAAATTCAAAATTCAAAATTCAAAATTCAAAATTCAAAATTCAAAATTCAAAATTCAAAATTCAAAATTCAAAATTCAAAATTCAAAATTCAAAATTCAAAATTCAAAATTCAAAATTCAAAATTCAAAATTCAAAATTCAAAATTCAAAATTCAAAATTCAAAATTCAAAATTCAAAATTCAAAATTCAAAATTCAAAATTCAAAATTCAAAATTCAAAATTCAAAATTCAAAATTCAAAATTCAAAATTCAAAATTCAAATTCAAAATTCAAAATTCAAAATTCAAAATTCAAAATTCAAAATTCAAAATTCAAAATTCAAAATTCAAAATTCAAAATTCAAAATTCAAAATTCAAAATTCAAAATTCAAAATTCAAAATTCAAAATTCAAAATTCAAAATTCAAAATTCAAAATTCAAAATTCAAAATTCAAAATTCAAAATTCAAAATTCAAAATTCAAAATTCAAAATTCAAAATTCAAAATTCAAAATTCAAAATTCAAAATTCAAAATTCAAAATTCAAAATTCAAAATTCAAAATTCAAAATTCAAAATTCAAAATTCAAAATTCAAAATTCAAAATTCAAAATTCAAAATTCAAAATTCAAAATTCAAAATTCAAAATTCAAAATTCAAAATTCAAAATTCAAAATTCAAAATTCAAAATTCAAAATTCAAAATTCAAAATTCAAAATTCAAAATTCAAAATTCAAAATTCAAAATTCAAAATTCAAAATTCAAAATTCAAAATTCAAAATTCAAAATTCAAAATTCAAAATTCAAAATTCAAAATTCAAAATTCAAAATTCAAAATTCAAAATTCAAAATTCAAAATTCAAAATTCAAAATTCAAAATTCAAAATTCAAAATTCAAAATTCAAAATTCAAAATTCAAAATTCAAAATTCAAAATTCAAAATTCAAAATTCAAAATTCAAAATTCAAAATTCAAAATTCAAAATTCAAAATTCAAAATTCAAAATTCAAAATTCAAAATTCAAAATTCAAAATTCAAAATTCAAAATTCAAAATTCAAAATTCAAAATTCAAAATTCAAAATTCAAAATTCAAATTCAAAATTCAAAATTCAAAATTCAAAATTCAAAATTCAAAATTCAAAATTCAAAATTCAAAATTCAAAATTCAAAATTCAAAATTCAAAATTCAAAATTCAAAATTCAAAATTCAAAATTCAAAATTCAAAATTCAAAATTCAAAATTCAAAATTCAAAATTCAAAATTCAAAATTCAAAATTCAAAATTCAAAATTCAAAATTCAAAATTCAAAATTCAAAATTCAAAATTCAAAATTCAAAATTCAAAATTCAAAATTCAAAATTCAAAATTCAAAATTCAAAATTCAAAATTCAAAATTCAAAATTCAAAATTCAAAATTCAAAATTCAAAATTCAAAATTCAAAATTCAAAATTCAAAATTCAAAATTCAAAATTCAAAATTCAAAATTCAAAATTCAAAATTCAAAATTCAAAATTCAAAATTCAAAATTCAAAATTCAAAATTCAAAATTCAAAATTCAAAATTCAAAATTCAAAATTCAAAATTCAAAATTCAAAATTCAAAATTCAAAATTCAAAATTCAAAATTCAAAATTCAAAATTCAAAATTCAAAATTCAAAATTCAAAATTCAAAATTCAAAATTCAAAATTCAAAATTCAAAATTCAAAATTCAAAATTCAAAATTCAAAATTCAAAATTCAAAATTCAAAATTCAAAATTCAAAATTCAAAATTCAAAATTCAAAATTCAAAATTCAAAATTCAAAATTCAAAATTCAAAATTCAAAATTCAAAATTCAAAATTCAAAATTCAAAATTCAAAATTCAAAATTCAAAATTCAAAATTCAAAATTCAAAATTCAAAATTCAAAATTCAAAATTCAAAATTCAAAATTCAAAATTCAAAATTCAAAATTCAAAATTCAAAATTCAAAATTCAAAATTCAAAATTCAAAATTCAAAATTCAAAATTCAAAATTCAAAATTCAAAATTCAAAATTCAAAATTCAAAATTCAAAATTCAAAATTCAAAATTCAAAATTCAAAATTCAAAATTCAAAATTCAAAATTCAAAATTCAAAATTCAAAATTCAAAATTCAAAATTCAAAATTCAAAATTCAAAATTCAAAATTCAAAATTCAAAATTCAAAATTCAAAATTCAAAATTCAAAATTCAAAATTCAAAATTCAAAATTCAAAATTCAAAATTCAAAATTCAAAATTCAAAATTCAAAATTCAAAATTCAAAATTCAAAATTCAAAATTCAAAATTCAAAATTCAAAATTCAAAATTCAAAATTCAAAATTCAAAATTCAAAATTCAAAATTCAAAATTCAAAATTCAAAATTCAAAATTCAAAATTCAAAATTCAAAATTCAAAATTCAAAATTCAAAATTCAAAATTCAAAATTCAAAATTCAAAATTCAAAATTCAAAATTCAAAATTCAAAATTCAAAATTCAAAATTCAAAATTCAAAATTCAAAATTCAAAATTCAAAATTCAAAATTCAAAATTCAAAATTCAAAATTCAAAATTCAAAATTCAAAATTCAAAATTCAAAATTCAAAATTCAAAATTCAAAATTCAAAATTCAAAATTCAAAATTCAAAATTCAAAATTCAAAATTCAAAATTCAAAATTCAAAATTCAAAATTCAAAATTCAAAATTCAAAATTCAAAATTCAAAATTCAAAATTCAAAATTCAAAATTCAAAATTCAAAATTCAAAATTCAAAATTCAAAATTCAAAATTCAAAATTCAAAATTCAAAATTCAAAATTCAAAATTCAAAATTCAAAATTCAAAATTCAAAATTCAAAATTCAAAATTCAAAATTCAAAATTCAAAATTCAAAATTCAAAATTCAAAATTCAAAATTCAAAATTCAAAATTCAAAATTCAAAATTCAAAATTCAAAATTCAAAATTCAAAATTCAAAATTCAAAATTCAAAATTCAAAATTCAAAATTCAAAATTCAAAATTCAAAATTCAAAATTCAAAATTCAAAATTCAAAATTCAAAATTCAAAATTCAAAATTCAAAATTCAAAATTCAAAATTCAAAATTCAAAATTCAAAATTCAAAATTCAAAATTCAAAATTCAAAATTCAAAATTCAAAATTCAAAATTCAAAATTCAAAATTCAAAATTCAAAATTCAAAATTCAAAATTCAAAATTCAAAATTCAAAATTCAAAATTCAAAATTCAAAATTCAAAATTCAAAATTCAAAATTCAAAATTCAAAATTCAAAATTCAAAATTCAAAATTCAAAATTCAAAATTCAAAATTCAAAATTCAAAATTCAAAATTCAAAATTCAAAATTCAAAATTCAAAATTCAAAATTCAAAATTCAAAATTCAAAATTCAAAATTCAAAATTCAAAATTCAAAATTCAAAATTCAAAATTCAAAATTCAAAATTCAAAATTCAAAATTCAAAATTCAAAATTCAAAATTCAAAATTCAAAATTCAAAATTCAAAATTCAAAATTCAAAATTCAAAATTCAAAATTCAAAATTCAAAATTCAAAATTCAAAATTCAAAATTCAAAATTCAAAATTCAAAATTCAAAATTCAAAATTCAAAATTCAAAATTCAAAATTCAAAATTCAAAATTCAAAATTCAAAATTCAAAATTCAAAATTCAAAATTCAAAATTCAAAATTCAAAATTCAAAATTCAAAATTCAAAATTCAAAATTCAAAATTCAAAATTCAAAATTCAAAATTCAAAATTCAAAATTCAAAATTCAAAATTCAAAATTCAAAATTCAAAATTCAAAATTCAAAATTCAAAATTCAAAATTCAAAATTCAAAATTCAAAATTCAAAATTCAAAATTCAAAATTCAAAATTCAAAATTCAAAATTCAAAATTCAAAATTCAAAATTCAAAATTCAAAATTCAAAATTCAAAATTCAAAATTCAAAATTCAAAATTCAAAATTCAAAATTCAAAATTCAAAATTCAAAATTCAAAATTCAAAATTCAAAATTCAAAATTCAAAATTCAAAATTCAAAATTCAAAATTCAAAATTCAAAATTCAAAATTCAAAATTCAAAATTCAAAATTCAAAATTCAAAATTCAAAATTCAAAATTCAAAATTCAAAATTCAAAATTCAAAATTCAAAATTCAAAATTCAAAATTCAAAATTCAAAATTCAAAATTCAAAATTCAAAATTCAAAATTCAAAATTCAAAATTCAAAATTCAAAATTCAAAATTCAAAATTCAAAATTCAAAATTCAAAATTCAAAATTCAAAATTCAAAATTCAAAATTCAAAATTCAAAATTCAAAATTCAAAATTCAAAATTCAAAATTCAAAATTCAAAATTCAAAATTCAAAATTCAAAATTCAAAATTCAAAATTCAAAATTCAAAATTCAAAATTCAAAATTCAAAATTCAAAATTCAAAATTCAAAATTCAAAATTCAAAATTCAAAATTCAAAATTCAAAATTCAAAATTCAAAATTCAAAATTCAAAATTCAAAATTCAAAATTCAAAATTCAAAATTCAAAATTCAAAATTCAAAATTCAAAATTCAAAATTCAAAATTCAAAATTCAAAATTCAAAATTCAAAATTCAAAATTCAAAATTCAAAATTCAAAATTCAAAATTCAAAATTCAAAATTCAAAATTCAAAATTCAAAATTCAAAATTCAAAATTCAAAATTCAAAATTCAAAATTCAAAATTCAAAATTCAAAATTCAAAATTCAAAATTCAAAATTCAAAATTCAAAATTCAAAATTCAAAATTCAAAATTCAAAATTCAAAATTCAAAATTCAAAATTCAAAATTCAAAATTCAAAATTCAAAATTCAAAATTCAAAATTCAAAATTCAAAATTCAAAATTCAAAATTCAAAATTCAAAATTCAAAATTCAAAATTCAAAATTCAAAATTCAAAATTCAAAATTCAAAATTCAAAATTCAAAATTCAAAATTCAAAATTCAAAATTCAAAATTCAAAATTCAAAATTCAAAATTCAAAATTCAAAATTCAAAATTCAAAATTCAAAATTCAAAATTCAAAATTCAAAATTCAAAATTCAAAATTCAAAATTCAAAATTCAAAATTCAAAATTCAAAATTCAAAATTCAAAATTCAAAATTCAAAATTCAAAATTCAAAATTCAAAATTCAAAATTCAAAATTCAAAATTCAAAATTCAAAATTCAAAATTCAAAATTCAAAATTCAAAATTCAAAATTCAAAATTCAAAATTCAAAATTCAAAATTCAAAATTCAAAATTCAAAATTCAAAATTCAAAATTCAAAATTCAAAATTCAAAATTCAAAATTCAAAATTCAAAATTCAAAATTCAAAATTCAAAATTCAAAATTCAAAATTCAAAATTCAAAATTCAAAATTCAAAATTCAAAATTCAAAATTCAAAATTCAAAATTCAAAATTCAAAATTCAAAATTCAAAATTCAAAATTCAAAATTCAAAATTCAAAATTCAAAATTCAAAATTCAAAATTCAAAATTCAAAATTCAAAATTCAAAATTCAAAATTCAAAATTCAAAATTCAAAATTCAAAATTCAAAATTCAAAATTCAAAATTCAAAATTCAAAATTCAAAATTCAAAATTCAAAATTCAAAATTCAAAATTCAAAATTCAAAATTCAAAATTCAAAATTCAAAATTCAAAATTCAAAATTCAAAATTCAAAATTCAAAATTCAAAATTCAAAATTCAAAATTCAAAATTCAAAATTCAAAATTCAAAATTCAAAATTCAAAATTCAAAATTCAAAATTCAAAATTCAAAATTCAAAATTCAAAATTCAAAATTCAAAATTCAAAATTCAAAATTCAAAATTCAAAATTCAAAATTCAAAATTCAAAATTCAAAATTCAAAATTCAAAATTCAAAATTCAAAATTCAAAATTCAAAATTCAAAATTCAAAATTCAAAATTCAAAATTCAAAATTCAAAATTCAAAATTCAAAATTCAAAATTCAAAATTCAAAATTCAAAATTCAAAATTCAAAATTCAAAATTCAAAATTCAAAATTCAAAATTCAAAATTCAAAATTCAAAATTCAAAATTCAAAATTCAAAATTCAAAATTCAAAATTCAAAATTCAAAATTCAAAATTCAAAATTCAAAATTCAAAATTCAAAATTCAAAATTCAAAATTCAAAATTCAAAATTCAAAATTCAAAATTCAAAATTCAAAATTCAAAATTCAAAATTCAAAATTCAAAATTCAAAATTCAAAATTCAAAATTCAAAATTCAAAATTCAAAATTCAAAATTCAAAATTCAAAATTCAAAATTCAAAATTCAAAATTCAAAATTCAAAATTCAAAATTCAAAATTCAAAATTCAAAATTCAAAATTCAAAATTCAAAATTCAAAATTCAAAATTCAAAATTCAAAATTCAAAATTCAAAATTCAAAATTCAAAATTCAAAATTCAAAATTCAAAATTCAAAATTCAAAATTCAAAATTCAAAATTCAAAATTCAAAATTCAAAATTCAAAATTCAAAATTCAAAATTCAAAATTCAAAATTCAAAATTCAAAATTCAAAATTCAAAATTCAAAATTCAAAATTCAAAATTCAAAATTCAAAATTCAAAATTCAAAATTCAAAATTCAAAATTCAAAATTCAAAATTCAAAATTCAAAATTCAAAATTCAAAATTCAAAATTCAAAATTCAAAATTCAAAATTCAAAATTCAAAATTCAAAATTCAAAATTCAAAATTCAAAATTCAAAATTCAAAATTCAAAATTCAAAATTCAAAATTCAAAATTCAAAATTCAAAATTCAAAATTCAAAATTCAAAATTCAAAATTCAAAATTCAAAATTCAAAATTCAAAATTCAAAATTCAAAATTCAAAATTCAAAATTCAAAATTCAAAATTCAAAATTCAAAATTCAAAATTCAAAATTCAAAATTCAAAATTCAAAATTCAAAATTCAAAATTCAAAATTCAAAATTCAAAATTCAAAATTCAAAATTCAAAATTCAAAATTCAAAATTCAAAATTCAAAATTCAAAATTCAAAATTCAAAATTCAAAATTCAAAATTCAAAATTCAAAATTCAAAATTCAAAATTCAAAATTCAAAATTCAAAATTCAAAATTCAAAATTCAAAATTCAAAATTCAAAATTCAAAATTCAAAATTCAAAATTCAAAATTCAAAATTCAAAATTCAAAATTCAAAATTCAAAATTCAAAATTCAAAATTCAAAATTCAAAATTCAAAATTCAAAATTCAAAATTCAAAATTCAAAATTCAAAATTCAAAATTCAAAATTCAAAATTCAAAATTCAAAATTCAAAATTCAAAATTCAAAATTCAAAATTCAAAATTCAAAATTCAAAATTCAAAATTCAAAATTCAAAATTCAAAATTCAAAATTCAAAATTCAAAATTCAAAATTCAAAATTCAAAATTCAAAATTCAAAATTCAAAATTCAAAATTCAAAATTCAAAATTCAAAATTCAAAATTCAAAATTCAAAATTCAAAATTCAAAATTCAAAATTCAAAATTCAAAATTCAAAATTCAAAATTCAAAATTCAAAATTCAAAATTCAAAATTCAAAATTCAAAATTCAAAATTCAAAATTCAAAATTCAAAATTCAAAATTCAAAATTCAAAATTCAAAATTCAAAATTCAAAATTCAAAATTCAAAATTCAAAATTCAAAATTCAAAATTCAAAATTCAAAATTCAAAATTCAAAATTCAAAATTCAAAATTCAAAATTCAAAATTCAAAATTCAAAATTCAAAATTCAAAATTCAAAATTCAAAATTCAAAATTCAAAATTCAAAATTCAAAATTCAAAATTCAAAATTCAAAATTCAAAATTCAAAATTCAAAATTCAAAATTCAAAATTCAAAATTCAAAATTCAAAATTCAAAATTCAAAATTCAAAATTCAAAATTCAAAATTCAAAATTCAAAATTCAAAATTCAAAATTCAAAATTCAAAATTCAAAATTCAAAATTCAAAATTCAAAATTCAAAATTCAAAATTCAAAATTCAAAATTCAAAATTCAAAATTCAAAATTCAAAATTCAAAATTCAAAATTCAAAATTCAAAATTCAAAATTCAAAATTCAAAATTCAAAATTCAAAATTCAAAATTCAAAATTCAAAATTCAAAATTCAAAATTCAAAATTCAAAATTCAAAATTCAAAATTCAAATTCAAAATTCAAAATTCAAAATTCAAAATTCAAAATTCAAAATTCAAAATTCAAAATTCAAAATTCAAAATTCAAAATTCAAAATTCAAAATTCAAAATTCAAAATTCAAAATTCAAAATTCAAAATTCAAAATTCAAAATTCAAAATTCAAAATTCAAAATTCAAAATTCAAAATTCAAAATTCAAAATTCAAAATTCAAAATTCAAAATTCAAAATTCAAAATTCAAAATTCAAAATTCAAAATTCAAAATTCAAAATTCAAAATTCAAAATTCAAAATTCAAAATTCAAAATTCAAAATTCAAAATTCAAAATTCAAAATTCAAAATTCAAAATTCAAAATTCAAAATTCAAAATTCAAAATTCAAAATTCAAAATTCAAAATTCAAAATTCAAAATTCAAAATTCAAAATTCAAAATTCAAAATTCAAAATTCAAAATTCAAAATTCAAAATTCAAAATTCAAAATTCAAAATTCAAAATTC
The DNA here is from genome assembly GCA_947397865.1 of Polietes domitor. Lineage (NCBI taxonomy): Eukaryota > Metazoa > Arthropoda > Insecta > Diptera > Muscidae > Polietes > Polietes domitor. The sequence continues at coordinate 104,755,073 of OX377618.1, forward strand.
AAAATTCAAAATTCAAAATTCAAAATTCAAAATTCAAAATTCAAAATTCAAAATTCAAAATTCAAAATTCAAAATTCAAAATTCAAAATTCAAAATTCAAATTCAAAATTCAAAATTCAAAATTCAAAATTCAAAATTCAAAATTCAAAATTCAAAATTCAAAATTCAAAATTCAAAATTCAAAATTCAAAATTCAAAATTCAAAATTCAAAATTCAAAATTCAAAATTCAAAATTCAAAATTCAAAATTCAAAATTCAAAATTCAAAATTCAAAATTCAAAATTCAAAATTCAAAATTCAAAATTCAAAATTCAAAATTCAAAATTCAAAATTCAAAATTCAAAATTCAAAATTCAAAATTCAAAATTCAAAATTCAAAATTCAAAATTCAAAATTCAAAATTCAAAATTCAAAATTCAAAATTCAAAATTCAAAATTCAAAATTCAAAATTCAAAATTCAAAATTCAAAATTCAAAATTCAAAATTCAAAATTCAAAATTCAAAATTCAAAATTCAAAATTCAAAATTCAAAATTCAAAATTCAAAATTCAAAATTCAAAATTCAAAATTCAAAATTCAAAATTCAAAATTCAAAATTCAAAATTCAAAATTCAAAATTCAAAATTCAAAATTCAAAATTCAAAATTCAAAATTCAAAATTCAAAATTCAAAATTCAAAATTCAAAATTCAAAATTCAAAATTCAAAATTCAAAATTCAAAATTCAAAATTCAAAATTCAAAATTCAAAATTCAAAATTCAAAATTCAAAATTCAAAATTCAAAATTCAAAATTCAAAATTCAAAATTCAAAATTCAAAATTCAAAATTCAAAATTCAAAATTCAAAATTCAAAATTCAAAATTCAAAATTCAAAATTCAAAATTCAAAATTCAAAATTCAAAATTCAAAATTCAAAATTCAAAATTCAAAATTCAAAATTCAAAATTCAAAATTCAAAATTCAAAATTCAAAATTCAAAATTCAAAATTCAAAATTCAAAATTCAAAATTCAAAATTCAAAATTCAAAATTCAAAATTCAAAATTCAAAATTCAAAATTCAAAATTCAAAATTCAAAATTCAAAATTCAAAATTCAAAATTCAAAATTCAAAATTCAAAATTCAAAATTCAAAATTCAAAATTCAAAATTCAAAATTCAAAATTCAAAATTCAAAATTCAAAATTCAAAATTCAAAATTCAAAATTCAAAATTCAAAATTCAAAATTCAAAATTCAAAATTCAAAATTCAAAATTCAAAATTCAAAATTCAAAATTCAAAATTCAAAATTCAAAATTCAAAATTCAAAATTCAAACAATTCAAAATTCAAAATTCAAAATTCAAAATTCAAAATTCAAAATTCAAAATTCAAAATTCAAAATTCAAAATTCAAAATTCAAAATTCAAAATTCAAAATTCAAAATTCAAAATTCAAAATTCAAAATTCAAAATTCAAAATTCAAAATTCAAAATTCAAAATTCAAAATTCAAAATTCAAAATTCAAAATTCAAAATTCAAAATTCAAAATTCAAAATTCAAAATTCAAAATTCAAAATTCAAAATTCAAAATTCAAAATTCAAAATTCAAAATTCAAAATTCAAAATTCAAAATTCAAAATTCAAAATTCAAAATTCAAAATTCAAAATTCAAAATTCAAAATTCAAAATTCAAAATTCAAAATTCAAAATTCAAAATTCAAAATTCAAAATTCAAAATTCAAAATTCAAAATTCAAAATTCAAAATTCAAAATTCAAAATTCAAAATTCAAAATTCAAAATTCAAAATTCAAAATTCAAAATTCAAAATTCAAAATTCAAAATTCAAAATTCAAAATTCAAAATTCAAAATTCAAAATTCAAAATTCAAAATTCAAAATTCAAAATTCAAAATTCAAAATTCAAAATTCAAAATTCAAAATTCAAAATTCAAAATTCAAAATTCAAAATTCAAAATTCAAAATTCAAAATTCAAAATTCAAAATTCAAAATTCAAAATTCAAAATTCAAAATTCAAAATTCAAAATTCAAAATTCAAAATTCAAAATTCAAAATTCAAAATTCAAAATTCAAAATTCAAAATTCAAAATTCAAAATTCAAAATTCAAAATTCAAAATTCAAAATTCAAAATTCAAAATTCAAAATTCAAAATTCAAAATTCAAAATTCAAAATTCAAAATTCAAAATTCAAAATTCAAAATTCAAAATTCAAAATTCAAAATTCAAAATTCAAAATTCAAAATTCAAAATTCAAAATTCAAAATTCAAAATTCAAAATTCAAAATTCAAAATTCAAAATTCAAAATTCAAAATTCAAAATTCAAAATTCAAAATTCAAAATTCAAAATTCAAAATTCAAAATTCAAAATTCAAAATTCAAAATTCAAAATTCAAAATTCAAAATTCAAAATTCAAAATTCAAAATTCAAAATTCAAAATTCAAAATTCAAAATTCAAAATTCAAAATTCAAAATTCAAAATTCAAAATTCAAAATTCAAAATTCAAAATTCAAAATTCAAAATTCAAAATTCAAAATTCAAAATTCAAAATTCAAAATTCAAAATTCAAAATTCAAAATTCAAAATTCAAAATTCAAAATTCAAAATTCAAAATTCAAAATTCAAAATTCAAAATTCAAAATTCAAAATTCAAAATTCAAAATTCAAAATTCAAAATTCAAAATTCAAAATTCAAAATTCAAAATTCAAAATTCAAAATTCAAAATTCAAAATTCAAAATTCAAAATTCAAAATTCAAAATTCAAAATTCAAAATTCAAAATTCAAAATTCAAAATTCAAAATTCAAAATTCAAAATTCAAAATTCAAAATTCAAAATTCAAAATTCAAAATTCAAAATTCAAAATTCAAAATTCAAAATTCAAAATTCAAAATTCAAAATTCAAAATTCAAAATTCAAAATTCAAAATTCAAAATTCAAAATTCAAAATTCAAAATTCAAAATTCAAAATTCAAAATTCAAAATTCAAAATTCAAAATTCAAAATTCAAAATTCAAAATTCAAAATTCAAAATTCAAAATTCAAAATTCAAAATTCAAAATTCAAAATTCAAAATTCAAAATTCAAAATTCAAAATTCAAAATTCAAAATTCAAAATTCAAAATTCAAAATTCAAAATTCAAAATTCAAAATTCAAAATTCAAAATTCAAAATTCAAAATTCAAAATTCAAAATTCAAAATTCAAAATTCAAAATTCAAAATTCAAAAAATTCAAATTCAAAATCAAAATTCAAAATTCAAAATTCAAAATTCAAAATTCAAATTCAAATTCAAAATTCAAAATTCAAAATTCAAAATTCAAAATTCAAAATTCAAAATTCAAAATTCAAAATTCAAAATTCAAAATTCAAAATTCAAAATTCAAATTCAAAATTCAAAATTCAAAATTCAAAATTCAAAATTCAAAATTCAAAATTCAAAATCAAAATTCAAAATTCAAATTCAAAATTCAAAATTCAAAATTCAAAATTCAAAATTCAAAATTCAAAATTCAAAATTCAAAATTCAAAATTCAAAATTCAAAATTCAAATTCAAAATTCAAAATTCAAAATTCAAAATTCAAAATTCAAAATTCAAATTCAAAATTCAAAATTCAAAATTCAAAATTCAAAATTCAAAATTCAAAATTCAAAATTCAAAATTCAAAATTCAAAATTCAAAATTCAAAATTCAAAATTCAAAATTCAAACAATTCAAAATTCAAAATTCAAAATTCAAAATTCAAAATTCAAAATTCAAAATTCAAATTCAAAATTCAAAATTCAAAATTCAAAATTCAAAATTCAAAATTCAAAATTCAAAATTCAAAATTCAAAATTCAAAATTCAAAATTCAAAATTCAAAATTCAAATTCAAAATTCAAAATTCAAAATTCAAAATTCAAAATTCAAAATTCAAAATTCAAAATTCAAAATTCAAAATTCAAAATTCAAAATTCAAAATTCAAATTCAAAATTCAAAATTCAAATTCAAAATTCAAAATTCAAAATTCAAAATTCAAAATTCAAAATTCAAAATTCAAAATTCAAAATTCAAAATTCAAAATTCAAAATTCAAAATTCAAACAAATTCAAAATTCAAAATTCAAAATTCAAAATTCAAAATTCAAAATTCAAAATTCAAAATTCAAAATTCAAAATTCAAATTCAAAATTCAAAATTCAAAATTCAAAATTCAAAATTCAAAATTCAAAATTCAAAATTCAAAATTCAAAATTCAAAATTCAAAATTCAAAATTCAAAATTCAAAATTCAAAATTCAAAATTCAAAATTCAAAATTCAAAATTCAAAATTCAAAATTCAAAATTCAAATTCAAAATTCAAAATTCAAAATTCAAAATTCAAATTCAAAATTCAAAATTCAAAATTCAAAATTCAAAATTCAAAATTCAAAATTCAAAATTCAAAATTCAAAATTCAAAATTCAAAATTCAAAATTCAAAATTCAAAATTCAAAATTCAAAATTCAAAATTCAAAATTCAAAATTCAAAATTCAAAATTCAAAATTCAAAATTCAAAATTCAAAATTCAAAATTCAAAATTCAAATTCAAAATTCAAAATTCAAAATTCAAAATTCAAAATTCAAAATTCAAAATTCAAATTCAAAATTCAAAATTCAAAATTCAAAATTCAAAATTCAAAATTCAAATTCAAAATTCAAAATTCAAAATTCAAAATTCAAAATTCAAAATTCAAAATTCAAAATTCAAAATTCAAAATTCAAAATTCAAAATTCAAAATTCAAAATTCAAAATTCAAAATTCAAAATTCAAATTCAAAATTCAAAATTCAAAATTCAAAATTCAAAATTCAAATTCAAAATCAAATTCAAAATTCAAAATTCAAAATTCAAAATTCAAAATTCAAAATTCAAAATTCAAAATCAAAATTCAAATTCAAAATTCAAAATTCAAAATTCAAAATCAAAATTCAAATTCAAAATTCAAAATTCAAAATTCAAAATTCAAAATTCAAAATTCAAAATTCAAATTCAAAATTCAATCAATTCAAAATTCAAAATTCAAAATTCAAAATTCAAAATTCAAATTCAAAATTCAAAATTCAAAATTCAAAATTCAAAATTCAAAATTCAACAAATCAAAATTCAAAATTCAAAATTCAAAATTCAAAATTCAAAATTCAAAAATTCAAAATTCAAAATTCAAAATTCAAAATTCAAAATTCAAAATTCAAAATTCAAAATTCAAATTCAAAATTCAAAATTCAAAATTCAAAATTCAAAATTCAAAATTCAAAATTCAAAATTCAAAATTCAAAATTCAAAATTCAAAATTCAAAATTCAAAATTCAAAATTCAAAATTCAAAATTCAAAATTCAAAATTCAAAATTCAAATTCAAAATTCAAAATTCAAAATTCAAATTCAAAATTCAAAATTCAAAATTCAAAAATCAAAATTCAAAATTCAAAATTCAAAATTCAAAATTCAAAATTCAAAATTCAAAATTCAAAATCAAAATTCAAAATTCAAAATTCAAAATTCAAAATTCAAACAAATTCAAATTCAAAATTCAAAATTCAAAATTCAAAATTCAAAAATTCAAAATTCAAAATTCAAAATTCAAAATTCAAAATTCAAATTCAAAATTCAAAATTCAAAATTCAAAATTCAAAATTCAAAATTCAAAATTCAAATTCAAAATTCAAAATTCAAAATTCAAAATTCAAAATTCAAAATTCAAAATCAAAATTCAAAATTCAAAATTCAAAATTCAAAATTCAAAATTCAAAATTCAAAATTCAAAATTCAAAATTCAAAATTCAAAATTCAAAATTCAAAATTCAAAATTCAAAATTCAAAATTCAAAATTCAAAATTCAAAATTCAAAATTCAAAATTCAAAATTCAAAATTCAAAATTCAAAATTCAAAATTCAAAATTCAAAATTCAAAATTCAAATTCAAAATTCAAAATTCAAATTCAAAATTCAAAATCAAAATTCAAAATTCAAAATTCAAATTCAAAATTCAAAATTCAAAATTCAAAATTCAAAATTCAAAATTCAAAATTCAAAATTCAAAATTCAAAATTCAAAATTCAAAATTCAAAATTCAAAATTCAAAATTCAAATTCAAAATTCAAAATTCAAAATTCAAATTCAAAATTCAAAAATTCAAAATTCAAAATTCAAAATTCAAAATTCAAAATTCAAAATTCAAAATTCAAAATTCAAAATTCAAAATTCAAAATTCAAAATTCAAAATTCAAAATTCAAAATTCAAAATTCAAAATTCAAAATTCAAATTCAAAATTCAAAATTCAAAATTCAAAATTCAAAATTCAAAATTCAAAATTCAAAATTCAAATTCAAAATTCAAAATTCAAAATTCAAAATTCAAAATTCAAAATTCAAAATTCAAAATTCAAAATTCAAAATTCAAAATTCAAAATTCAAAATTCAAAATTCAAAATTCAAATTCAAAATTCAAAATTCAAAATTCAAAATTCAAAATTCAAAATTCAAAATCAAAATTCAAAATTCAAAATTCAAAATTCAAAATTCAAAAATTCAAAATTCAAAATTCAAAATTCAAAATTCAAAATTCAAAATTCAAAATTCAAAATCAAAATTCAAAATTCAAAATTCAAAATTCAAAATTCAAAATTCAAATTCAAAATTCAAAATTCAAAATTCAAAATTCAAAATTCAAAATTCAAAATTCAAAATTCAAAATTCAAAATTCAAAATTCAAAATTCAAAATTCAAAATTCAAAATTCAAAATTCAAAATTCAAAATTCAAAATTCAAAATTCAAAATTCAAATTCAAAATTCAAAATTCAAAATTCAAAATTCAAAATTCAAAATTCAAAATTCAAAATTCAAAATTCAAAATTCAAAATTCAAAATTCAAATTCAAAATTCAAAATTCAAAATTCAAAATTCAAAATTCAAAATTCAAAATTCAAAATTCAAAATTCAAAATTCAAAATTCAAAATTCAAAATTCAAAATTCAAAATTCAAAATTCAAAATTCAAAATTCAAAATTCAAAATTCAAAATTCAAAATTCAAAATTCAAAATTCAAAATTCAAATTCAAAAATCAAAATTCAAAATTCAAAATTCAAAATTCAAAATTCAAAATTCAAAATTCAAAATTCAAAATTCAAAATTCAAAATTCAAATTCAAAATTCAAAATTCAAAATTCAAAATTCAAAATTCAAAATTCAAAATTCAAAATTCAAAATTCAAAATTCAAAATTCAAAATTCAAAATTCAAAATTCAAAATTCAAAATTCAAAATTCAAAATTCATCAAATTCAAAATTCAAAATTCAAAATTCAAAATTCAAATTCAAAATTCAAAATTCAAAATTCAAAATTCAAAATTCAAAATTCAAAATTCAAAATTCAAAATCAAAATTCAAAATTCAAAATTCAAAATTCAAATTCAAAATTCAAAATTCAAAATTCAAAATTCAAAATTCAAAATTCAAAATTCAAAATTCAAAATTCAAAATTCAAAATTCAAAATTCAAAATTCAAAATTCAAAATTCAAAATTCAAATCAAAATTCAAAATTCAAAATTCAAAATTCAAAATTCAAAATTCAAAATTCAAAATTCAAAATTCAAAATTCAAAATTCAAAATTCAAAATTCAAAATTCAAATTCAAAATTCAAAATTCAAAATTCAAAATTCAAAATTCAAAATTCAAAATTCAAAATTCAAATTCAAAATTCAAAATTCAAAATTCAAATTCAAAATTCAAAATTCAAAATTCAAAATTCAAAATTCAAAATTCAAAATTCAAAATTCAAAATTCAAAATTCAAAATTCAAAATTCAAAATTCAAAATTCAAAATTCAAAATTCAAAATTCAAAATTCAAAATTCAAAATTCAAAATTCAAAATTCAAAATTCAAAATTCAAAATTCAAAATTCAAAATTCAAAATTCAAAATTCAAAATTCAAAATTCAAAATTCAAAATTCAAAATTCAAAATTCAAAATTCAAAATTCAAAATTCAAAATTCAAAATTCAAAATTCAAAATTCAAAATTCAAAATTCAAATTCAAAATTCAAAATTCAAAATTCAAAATTCAAAATTCAAAATTCAAAATTCAAAATTCAAAATTCAAAATTCAAAATTCAAAATTCAAAATTCAAAATTCAAAATTCAAAATTCAAAATTCAAAAATTCAAAATTCAAAATTCAAAATTCAAAATTCAAAATTCAAAATTCAAAATTCAAAATTCAAAATTCAAAATTCAAAATTCAAATTCAAATTCAAAATTCAAAATTCAAAATTCAAAATTCAAAATTCAAAATTCAAAATTCAAAATTCAAAATTCAAAATTCAAATTCAAAATTCAAAATTCAAAATTCAAAATTCAAAATTCAAAATTCAAAATTCAAAATTCAAAATTCAAAATTCAAAATTCAAAATTCAAAATTCAAAATTCAAAATTCAAAATTCAAAATTCAAATTCAAAATTCAAAATCAAAATTCAAAATCAAATTCAAAATTCAAAATTCAAATTCAAAATTCAAAATTCAAAATTCAAAATTCAAAATTCAAAATTCAAAATTCAAAATTCAAAATTCAAAATTCAAAATTCAAAATTCAAAATTCAAATTCAAAATTCAAAATTCAAAATTCAAAATTCAAAATTCAAAATTCAAAATTCAAATTCAAAATTCAAATTCAAATTCAAAATTCAAAATTCAAAATTCAAAATTCAAAATTCAAAATTCAAAATTCAAATTCAAAATTCAAAATTCAAAATTCAAAATTCAAAATCAAAATTCAAAATTCAAAATTCAAAATTCAAAATTCAAAATTCAAAATTAAAATTCAAAATTCAAAATTCAAAATTCAAAATTCAAAATTCAAATCAAAATTCAAAATTCAAAATTCAAAATTCAAAATTCAAAATTCAAAATTCAAAATTCAAAATTCAAAATTCAAAATTCAAAATTCAAAATTCAAAATTCAAAATTCAAAATTCAAAATTCAAAATTCAAAAATTCAAAATTCAAAATTAAAAATTAAAAATTAAAAATTCAAAATTAAAAATTAAAAATTAAAAATTAAAAATTAAAAATTAAAAATTAAAAATTAAAAATTAAAAATTAAAATTAAAAATTAAAAATTAAAAATTAAAAATTAAAAATTAAAAATTAAAAATTAAAAATTAAAAATTAAAAATTAAAAATTAAAAATTAAAATTAAAAATTAAAATTAAAAATTAAAAATTAAAAATTAAAATTAAAAATTAAAAATTAAAAATTAAAAATTAAAAATTAAAAATTAAAAATTAAAAATTAAAAATTAAAAATTAAAAATTAAAAATTAAAAATTAAAAATTAAAAATTAAAAATAAAAATTAAAAATTAAAATTAAAAATTAAAAATTAAAAATTAAAAATTAAAAATTAAAAATTAAAAATTAAAAATTAAAATTAAAAATTAAAAATTAAAAATTAAAATTAAAAATTAAAAATTAAAAATTAAAAATTAAAAATTAAAAATTAAAAATTAAAAATTAAAAATTAAAAATTAAAAATTAAAAATTAAAAATTAAAAATTAAAAATTAAAAATTAAAAATTAAAAATTAAAAATTAAAATTAAAAATTAAAAATTAAAAATTAAAAATTAAAAATTAAAAATTAAAAATTAAAAATTAAAAATTAAAAATTAAAAATTAAAAATTAAAATTAAAAATTAAAATTAAAAATTAAAAATTAAAAATTAAAAATTAAAATTAAAAATTAAAATTAAAAATTAAAAAATTAAAAATTAAAAATTAAAAATTAAAAATTAAAAAATTAAAATTAAAAATTAAAATTAAAAATTAAAAATTAAAAATTAAAAATTAAAAATTAAAATTAAAAATTAAAAATTAAAAATTAAAAATTAAAAATTAAAAATTAAAAATTAAAAATTAAAAATTAAAAATTAAAAATTAAAAATTAAAAATTAAAAATTAAAAATTAAAAATTAAAAATTAAAAATTAAAAATTAAAAATTAAAAATTAAAAATTAAAAATTAAAAATTAAAAATTAAAAATTAAAAATTAAAAATTAAAAATTAAAAATTAAAAATTAAAAATTAAAAATTAAAAATTAAAAATTAAAAATTAAAAATTAAAAATTAAAAATTAAAAATTAAAAATTAAAAATTAAAAATTAAAAATTAAAAATTAAAAATTAAAAATTAAAAATTAAAAATTAAAAATTAAAAATTAAAAATTAAAAATTAAAAATTAAAAATTAAAAATTAAAAATTAAAAATTAAAAATTAAAAATTAAAAATTAAAAATTAAAAATTAAAAATTAAAAATTAAAAATTAAAAATTAAAAATTAAAAATTAAAAATTAAAAATTAAAAATTAAAAATTAAAAATTAAAAATTAAAAATTAAAAATTAAAAATTAAAAATTAAAAATTAAAAATTAAAAATTAAAAATTAAAAATTAAAAATTAAAAATTAAAAATTAAAAATTAAAAATTAAAAATTAAAAATTAAAAATTAAAAATTAAAAATTAAAAATTAAAAATTAAAAATTAAAAATTAAAAATTAAAAATTAAAAATTAAAAATTAAAAATTAAAAATTAAAAATTAAAAATTAAAAATTAAAAATTAAAAATTAAAAATTAAAAATTAAAAATTAAAAATTAAAAATTAAAAATTAAAAATTAAAAATTAAAAATTAAAAATTAAAAATTAAAAATTAAAAATTAAAAATTAAAAATTAAAAATTAAAAATTAAAAATTAAAAATTAAAAATTAAAAATTAAAAATTAAAAATTAAAAATTAAAAATTAAAAATTAAAAATTAAAAATTAAAAATTAAAAATTAAAAATTAAAAATTAAAAATTAAAAATTAAAAATTAAAAATTAAAAATTAAAAATTAAAAATTAAAAATTAAAAATTAAAAATTAAAAATTAAAAATTAAAAATTAAAAATTAAAAATTAAAAATTAAAAATTAAAAATTAAAAATTAAAAATTAAAAATTAAAAATTAAAAATTAAAAATTAAAAATTAAAAATTAAAAATTAAAAATTAAAAATTAAAAATTAAAAATTAAAAATTAAAAATTAAAAATTAAAAATTAAAAATTAAAAATTAAAAATTAAAAATTAAAAATTAAAAATTAAAAATTAAAAATTAAAAATTAAAAATTAAAAATTAAAAATTAAAAATTAAAAATTAAAAATTAAAAATTAAAAATTAAAAATTAAAAATTAAAAATTAAAAATTAAAAATTAAAAATTAAAAATTAAAAATTAAAAATTAAAAATTAAAAATTAAAAATTAAAAATTAAAAATTAAAAATTAAAAATTAAAAATTAAAAATTAAAAATTAAAAATTAAAAATTAAAAATTAAAAATTAAAAATTAAAAATTAAAAATTAAAAATTAAAAATTAAAAATTAAAAATTAAAAATTAAAAATTAAAAATTAAAAATTAAAAATTAAAAATTAAAAATTAAAAATTAAAAATTAAAAATTAAAAATTAAAAATAGTTGGTAATTTGGCTTGAGAAATTTGAATTTAATACATCTTAGTTAGAACCAATAAGGGAAGACTAAATCTGGAGGCAAACATATTGTGTCGTACGACAAATCGCCACATTGTACCACGACAAATCGTCCAACCGGCCTTATTTTACCTATATGTCAACCCATCCGACTAGTTCGCACGATCAAATCGGACGACTAGATATCATCCAATCTGTCGCA